>JBBWWR010000136.1:0-73208 GCA_039583875.1 Platanthera guangdongensis
GCACCCTCGCTCTCGGCGGCGCCAGGGTCCGAGGGTTCTCGGCAGAAGTCCCCAGGCCGCCCCTGGTGGTCGCAACCCTGCTTGCTGCCTCCAAGACCTCCTCGAAGGAGCGGCCGGGGGGAGAGGTTGGACGGGCTGGACAACCACAGCCTTGCCCTTCTCGGTATCCGTGGTCTTGGGCCTCTTGATTGGCTGAGGTGCGGAAGCAACCGTTTTCGCTTCGCAACACCGCTCGAGGGGGGGAGGCCCGGCTCCTTTCGGCAGGCTTGCGCGGCGGCTTTCGCAAGAGCCAGCGGGTCCTTCGGAAGCTGACTCCCTCCGGCGTGAGCCTCGTCGAAGGCTGGCGGAGAGGGATCTCGCGCTCTCCTGCAAAAACAACAGTGATAAGTTCCAATCTCGGAAAAGGCAAGAAATAGACAAATGAAGGCGAGACCCTACCTTCTCCCGGAAGTACAGGGGGAAGAGAATCAATGTCTCGCCGGAGGTGGAGGACGTCGAAGTCCTTGGTTCCGAAGAACTCAAGGAGGGCGCTCTCGCGGGAGCCCAAGGATGGAGGCTTGTAGGCGGCATCCTCGTACTGGATGGGGGCTAGGGGTACGTTCCCGAAGTCGCCGGAGACGTAGATAAACTTCTCGCCCCAATGATGATGCTTGTTGGCGAGACCGATCGTCTTCAGCAGTTGCCCGGAGAAGAACACCACGCCTCCTTTCGCGCGGAAGGTAAACAGCTTGCGGAAGATCGGCAAGCTGAACTCAATCCTCTCGGAACGCATGTAGCATATGAATGCCACGAGAATGGCAACGGAATTGGGGTTCAGCTGCGCGGGAACCACCCCGTAGTACCGAAGAGCCTGTCGCATCTCAGGCCACAGCGGAAGGCGGAAGACCACCTCGAAGTGTTCAATAGGGATGGCGAGCTCCCCCTCCCCTGCAGTGTTGACCTTGTCATGACTGCCCGGGGGCCGCGCGACGAAGCCAGCGGGAACGTGCTGGGCCTTGGTCAGGTTGAACTCCTCCAGAGTGAGAGTACAGGAGGGGAAGAGATGCTTTTGGAAGGCTTCCGCGCAGTTGGATCATCCTTCACCACCACCCGGCATCGCAATAGGGTTTGAAGGCGAGATCTACGGAGAGAAGGCGAGAGCAAGAACGGGGCGAGAACGGAAGTGGAAGACAGAAAAGGGCGAGAGCTTTGCGAAGACCGCGAGAACAACAGCAAAGAGGAGAGAGACTGGAATCAGAGAAATGAATGTGGTAGGTGAGCCTCCTATTTATAGAAAATCGTGATAATGATGGCTGTTTTCAAAAAGGCGGCGGGGGTACAGCCGGCGCGTCCTAGGTCAGCGGCGCTTCGTTTTTCCCGCCCGAGTCTGACAGCGACTGATTAACTAAACAGCTGGTGCAAACTTGGCGAAACGTCATATGGCCGGTAAGATAGGCGGAAGCAAGGTGGCTCTCGCCACCCCAAAGGTCGGGGAAGGTAACTCATACGCATACAAAAATGTTAAAGACAGAGCCATCGCTCTCGCTGAGCGGGAACGCGATAAAAAATAATAATATAACCAGCGAATAATGTGCGAGAACATTAGTTACAACTCCAAGCGAAAAAGAAAGGGTACATTAGAGAAGGGAAGGCCAGGGGAAGAGGAGGGGAGGTCTCGCGCTTCAGTACGGCTCCCAGCGCCATTTCCCTTGCTCCCAGCGCCACTTGCCTCGGTCCCGCAGCTTGGTCCGGGGAGGCGCCTGCGAGTTGAAGTAGGATGACAGAACGCTGCATCCCAGGTCAACCCGGCGAGACAGATCCCGGATTCTCTCGATGCATCTCTCAGGTGAAGATCCAGCGGTAGCTCCCCCGGGCCGGTCCATCTCGCCTAGAAGGAAATCTCGCTCCAAGGATTCCAGCCTCTTCTCCACTGACTGGCAAAACTCTCGGGCCGCAAGGTCGCGGGCCCGTTCTCGCCGGATGAGTTTCGACAGAATGGCGGCAACCTTCTTCCCTCGTCTTTTCGCGCTCCCGGCACCGGTCAGGATCTCCTCCATCTCGTCAGATGAAGGGAAGGGCGAGCTCTCGCCGTCTTCTCCCTCTCTTTCTTCTTCTTCTTCTTCTTCTTGGGCAAAGAAAGCTCAGCAACTGACGGCTGTCTCGCTAGCCATGGGGCGACAAGGGCACTGTTAGCCCTAGCTCGCGCCTGCGCCGCGTTGATGCGGTCCTGTAGATCCTGCGGAAGAGGTTTATCGGCACGCTTGGAAGGCATAGCGAGAGAGGGCGAGAGCTCAGAAGGAGAATGACGGCTCGAGGAAAGTGTTATGACCGTCTATCGGCACTCATATTTATAGACACCGTACGGCCCACCGAAAGATTCCCTGATGTTGACACGTGCTCAGCGAATATTTTTGGGGTTGGACCTGTCTTTTCGAGCGCGGTGCTAGCTCAAAAAGAGCGGGGATTGTGTACAACCCCATATTCGCTGAGCCAGATAAGGAGGCACAATGGTCACAGGAGGGTTAGCCAAAGTGGTCCCGCCCTAAGGAGGATCTCGCCCACAGAAGGCGGAAACGCTCTCGCCGGATGCTATAAGAGAGAAACCGTGGGCCGAGAGCGCCAAGCGCGGGCTGCGCGGAAGCGCTCTCGCCCAAACCAAGCCTCAATCCCGAAGAGTTCTCGCATAAGCCAGGCGAGAACGGTCGCGCCACGCCCTGGGCCGAAAGGTCTCGGCACCAGCTCTCGCCGAGTGGGGCCCAGGGTCTTTGGAAGAATGTCCTAATTGCCCTCAGGAGAAATTACTTCAGTACCCTCAGAAAAACAGCGGGTTTTGGCTATTGGCAGACCAACCAGGGGCTTTTCAGTAAATTCAGGACAGCAAAATGTTATAAATAGACCCATAAGGGCTCCTTAGAAAGCAAGCGATCATTGTCTCCGGAATTCTAGTGCTTTCTGAGGAGCTCCTAGCCCAGCTTTGGCTTTGGAGGGGAAGCTC
This sequence comes from Platanthera guangdongensis, assembly GCA_039583875.1. Classification (NCBI taxonomy): domain Eukaryota; kingdom Viridiplantae; phylum Streptophyta; class Magnoliopsida; order Asparagales; family Orchidaceae; genus Platanthera; species Platanthera guangdongensis. The sequence goes on from JBBWWR010000136.1 coordinate 2,975, forward strand.
TCAGAGATCTTCCGGGTGTGAGGTGGGACCTCCCTACTGAGGCTTTTGGGTCAGTCTTAGGTCCTTAGAATCCAGTCAAGGGGTGAGACTTGAGAGAAGTAAGTTTTGGCTGCACCCCTTTTTCTTCGAACTTCAGTTGAGGTCAAATTTGGCTTCAACAAGAATCACTTGTGATTCTCGTCGATTAATACTTATACGATTTTTCGTCTTTCCACCCATGAGCTGCTCTTTGACCCATCCTTGCTCTTTGTCTGCTCTTGCATTATCACAGCCCTGTACTTGAAAATAAGTACACTCCAATAGAGAGAGTACACGTAGGCCAACACACTGATCTGCTCAATGAGGGATTACGTCGCGCAGACCCGTGTATATTGACCTACTGCACCCTGACATTGGTGTGTACTTAGCATGGAATAACTGCAAGCACAACTTAAAAGATTTTATCAAATACATTGTGAATTCATCTTAGCTTGACAGGTGGCTTCCTCAAATCCAGGTAATTGTGGATACATTACCCAACAATCTCCCCCTATTTGACGAAGCTAAAATCCTACTAGCTAAGATGAATACCACCATCCAGATAATATATACAACATATAGAATTTAAAGATACGGCATAAGGAAATAAAGGCAAACAGATCAAAGCTTGAGTCAATCATAAATTCATATACATATATATATATATTCCCAAAGTTGTTCATATAACAATAAGAAAAGATAAACGTGTTCTTGATAAAATGACAAGCTATAAACTTATGTCTATTTCTCTTTGGCTAGGTCATCCTTGTGTTTTTGATCCAGGAACTTCTTTCTTTGCCTCTCAACGTACTCCTTGGGCTTTGGATAGTATCTGGGAGGAGGAGCTTTATCTGCCGTAGTGTTGGTCCTGAAGAAGATGTTCCGTTTAGCTTCATATGTCTTGTGCAGCTCCCACTCATGATGGTTGTATACGTCATTCTGATTGATTTCCCCTTTTTATTGTAGCCAGAACGTGTCCAAGATAATACTCTTTGATACCGGACTCCACTTTTCATTCCTTACTTCATCCTCCTTCAATCTGATTTTCTTTTCAGCTTGCGTTTCCTTAGATGTCCCTTCTTGAGTTTTTCTCTTGTCCCTAGCTTTTGCTTGGGGCTTCTTGGTCAAACATGGCCATCAGTTTTGCTTTGGAGGTGGCCCTAGCAGCCCTTTGAGCATCAGCTTCACTTAAATGAACTTCTTCAGCACTTGCTCCCTCATCAGCCGCAGTATTATTTTTAGGAGCAGGATTACCCTCAGGATTTTCAGGGATATTGGTGCCTAGCACCTGTTTGAGCATCCACCAGCAACTGTCATAAACATATATGTTTAACTGTTCAAAATTTTTGATTATGATTTCCTGAAGCTCGGCCATCTTAGTTGTATATTCTTGCTCCCCCTTTTTGGCTTCGACGGCAATGGATTTTGCATAAGAATGCAGTGACTCATCAATGTGCTTTGTAGTCTTGGAGAACTCGGTAATCAAGGCTTGTTGATTGCCGTTAAGAGTCACCATGTTGGCATCAAATTTTTGGATGTTATTTGCCACTACATGAGCATTCTGATTAACTACTGCGAGTGTATCAGTGTTCTTTTTCAATCCTTCCATAAGAAGAGTTACAGCTTTGCCGGCTGCTGTATACTTGTCTTCGAACTTCTTTTCCATCAAATCCAGTTTGTGATTAATTTTCACAACGTTCTTGAGCATTAGATTCTCAGATTTCTTAATTCTTTTTAACACTTTATTTTGAGCTTGCTCAAAGGACACTTTGAGCTCATCCACTATACCTTGAATAACATTCACTGTGAGATTAGCTAGATCAGCTCGTGGTGGATGACCCTGAGGCATTCCTTGGCCTTGCCCTTCAGCAGATTCACTTGTAGAGCTGGACACTTGCACAGTCTCTATAGGAGGAATATTTGCAGCCTCAGTGGATTTCTCAGAAGTACTTAGCAGCCTCTGCTGAGAGGACTCCCCCTCCACTGTTGCACTAGCTTTCTCAGGAACTGTCTTAGGAGCTTGCTTTTCAGATGGAACTTCAGTGTCGTCCTGAGGCTCCATTACTTCCTGTCTCTCATTTTCTTCTTCCTCATCCTCATCATCCATGATGTCATTCTCAACTGCATCATCTTCCAAACCTTCCTCATCATTCTCCTCTACATCACCTCCGGCTCCTAGATCATTCACGTTCAGGGCCGCCACATTTTCCACCACATCTTCACTTTCTTCTTGCAGATCCGCAACTACATCTCTAGCTATCTGAGAGATGCCAGATATGACATTAGCAGAAGCGGGTAGAGGCTCCCCCTCAATTCCTGCAGTCAGTGCATCAGGAATTTCACTGGGAATAGCCACAGAATCTGCTACAGTTATGTCCTCGGTAGGAGATTCTTATTGTTCTACTACCACTGCAGCCTGCCCAATGCGTCGCTCCCATCTGTCAAATACACTGGAGTCCATTTTCTTCAAATAATGCAATGGAACTCCTTTACTCATGTCGAACCTATCTCCGTTTAACTGATTGAGATATAGGCTGATGATTCTTCCAAAACTTGGAGATCTGAGAGTGTCCTTAATCTTCTCAAAAAGCATAGCCCCCCAGTTGAATCTCTTTCTGCAGACAATCGCCACAAGGATCTTGAACATGTCAGCTGAGATGTGGTCATGTGAGCCGGGTTTGCATATCAGTACTTTCCCAATGATGTCGGACAAAAGTTTCCCCTCCTCATTCATTTCCTTTCGCTTTATCGATCTGGTTCCTCTAGCTAGTCCACAGAATAATAATGCCCTGGCTTTATCATGTTCCTCCAGATAATCCTTGTGCTCGGAACTAGTGAGCTGCAAGTATTGGGTCAGTTTGCTTGCAGACATCTTGATCCTTGCACCTGCAACCTTACTCTTGGTGATAGAGTCTTCATTCCGAAGTTTGGCGGTTGCGAAGAACTCCATCACTTCCTTGTCCAAAATTTTGCAGGGGTGCTCTAGTATAAAAGAGAGTCCAGCCTCTTCAAGCATGATGATGATGTTTCTGAACTCATCCGAGGCATGTGAGAACCCTGTTCGAACCAACTCACATCCAGTGACCAGGGCGGCGGTTGTCCTTGGAGCCATTGCAAACCTAGGGAGGGAATCCCAAGTCTACACCTAATCAGAAATCAAGAGGGAAGCTACACTAACAGTAAGTCACTATAAGGGTGAGGTGGTGGTTACCCAAAAGCGGAGGAGGTGAGAGTCGACGGAGACGACGGTAAACCTGGAGGCGCTCGCGACTTTGTGTGATCGAAACCACAGAATACCTAGACGAGCACCTTGGACGCGAGAAGAGAGGTCTACGGAAGGAAGAGTCGGCGGGATTCCTACGGGATATCGATGGAAGAGGCGGCGGAATTCCTGCGGGATATCGATGGAAGAGGCGACGGGATTCCTGCGGGATATCGACGGAAATGAGGAGGGAAGGAGGAGTCGGTGGGATTCCTGTGGGATATCGACGGAAATGCGGAATACGAAGGGTCGGCGGGATTCCTGCAAGATATCGACTGTTTTCCTTGCGAAATGCGGAATACGAAGGGTCGGCGGGAGTTTTTCTAAATAGAAATCGATGGGATTCTTCAATAGAAATCTACTGGTTAAGAGGCATGTCGGATTCTCGAAATCTTCTGATATTAAAAGGATTTAGAAATCTTCTAAATATATATTTCTTGATACCAATTGTAAGTTGTAGTGACTTCCAATGACGTATCTTCTTTAATTTTCAGTGGGCTGATTTATGCCTGTAGAGGTTCATTCTCGAACCTACCAGTGAATTTACAGATAAATCTTTAGTAACGTATCTAAGGGTTATTTTTACTGAGTTAACCTTTCCTTAGGTGTACATACATATTTGTGTATATATGAATATATATATATATATGTAAATGTCGACACAATATGACTCAAGTATTGGAGCTAATCAAACATACCTGGGAGTATAAGATTTATCATTTAGCCCCTCTGGTTAAAGCATACCAGGCGTTCAATTTGAGTATACCATTGTAGATAGTACTTCTGTTATTCCAGATACTTATTCCAATGCATTCATGAAACATCTTCTGTCTAGTTCCCATTATATTTACGGGAACCTAGACTACCCTGCAAAAGAGTGTTACCTTACCTTAGGAACCCAACATGTATTGGGTCCTAGGTTCTTATTAGCATAAAAACTCGAATGCCTTCCCTCAGAAATCCTGTCAGGAAGACTACCTCTGCCCAGAAGATGTGGATAAGCCCTTGCCCTTGACACAGAGGGGTTGTGTCAACAGTCTATGGCAAAGTGTCCCACCTTGCCACAGCACCAACACGAGTGAATGTTGTACCTCCGTTTCTGACCTGAACCAGTGACTGAGGTAGTCATGGTCCTAGGTCTAAACGGGATAGGGCCGGATCTGCTCACAAAATTGCCTCTTCCACCGTGACACTTGGAAGGGTGGAAGGAATGCATGTAGCGAGCGTCATGAGGCCTGGGAGGTGGTGCCTTCCTTTCAGTCAGCACCCTTCCAGAGGCCCCATGAGAACTAACTGCATGACTTCTGACCTCCCTTTCCTGTGTCCTACGGTGGTGGGAGGCGCACTGAGAGCTGATACCAGCAGATTCATGCCGAGTTGGGGCAGTGGCCGAGAATACAAAGGGTTCAGAATGAGCCTTAGATATTCTCTCAAGGGTGGCCATGACAGCCCTTGCACTATGGGTGTCTCCACATGAGGGCAGATCACCCTTGCAGTGACCACGGTTGTTCCTGTGATCATACCTGAAGGCATGATGAGTACCCTTCCTGCCTGGAGTGGGGGGTCGGAATACCGTTTCCCCATTTCTCCATGAATTGATAATTCGGGAGATCCACCCATTTTCTTCCTTTCTCTTGATAGCATCAACCTTGGAAAAGTTGGATACTATCCTTTTCTCATTCTCTAGACTACTCTCTAGATCTGAGATTTTAGAGTCTTTAACCTTGTTGGATGCCAATTGGAGAACCAACAAGATCTTCAGCCGAGCAATCTCCTGAGCTTGCTCCTCAACAAGTGGGTTGCTTTTCTGAAGGGCTCTCTTCAGGGAACCAGGATTTTCTGAAGGGTAACAATTCCTGTCTTCAGGAACTTCAAGAGAAAGGGGGAAAGATGAAGAAGTTACCTGCTCTTCAGAGTTACTGTTACTATTGTCAGAGACCGTTATGTTAGCTTCATCAGAACTGCTTTCCTCAATTTCTTCTTCAGTCTCTGACAAGGACACCGGAGCCCTGATGCTGTCCGATTGATCCTTGCCTTCATCTTCAGAGGCGAGGACCCCCACATAGGCTTCATCCTCTTGCTGACAGCAGATTCCTGCTTTCTTTGATCCCTCCATGAGATCTGAGATGGTTACCCACATAAAGTTGGCCGTCTCACACTTTTCCAATCTAGATCGAGAGGGTCCAGACTAGACATCCATGATGATCTGACGAATCATCTTGTCCAGATTAAATAATGAGAGTTCAGTCTCTGACATCTCAGTAACACACTTGGGAATTTGAATATCCTTTCTAGAGCCGGATGTCTTCATAGGAATGAATGGACCCTCTTCCAAGATGAGAGATGCTCGAGGATCGATAGCATCCAAGTGATAGGACACTCTCATCTTCCAGACGGGATAATACTCCTTTGTGCACGCAGGAAGTCTTAGTGGAGAGATCCCATGATCCAGCTCCATGCTTTTGACACTGGTGGCAGGATTCTACTCAAGGTGTGAACCTCTTTGATGAGTAACCTCCCTCTGATACCACTTGAAAGTCCACCTAGTGTCAACTACCTTCACCTATGGGGGGGGGGGGCGGGGGGAATAGGTGTCTTGCAGCGTTTTTGCGGAATTAAAATTGTACCTGCACACGAAAACAAAACAACACAGCACAGAAAGGACACAAGCAATTTATAGTGGTTCCCCGATTTGGGTACATCCACTTTCCCCCTTCGACCTATCTCCCAACCAGGGACGACTCAGTCACTTCATCAACAGGATTGAAATCCAATCCTCGCACTAACGGAAGGAACCCTTCCACACAAAGGAGTCACCACTCCCACAACACGGGTTGCACCTAACCCTAACAACTAGGAACCAATGTTCCTTTACAACAAAATTGAAAATAGAATGTACAAGAAATACAAACAACTTATGGAGACTAAGGTGTCCCTCTTCGTTTGATGTCGTGTTCTTGAAGTCAACGAAGAGTCCACAACCCTAGATCTCTCTTGGAGAGAATCTCCCCGAAACCGGCGGCGGCACGTAGTGAGGCGGCTTGGTTCTCGGGATCGGCGGCGACAACGGTGTGCTGCGGCTGTACTTTGGAGATTCAATCTTCGCAGCAAAGCTAGCAAGGTCTTCCAACGGTCACACTAGGATCGATCGTCTCAATCGATTCGGAAGGGGAAGGTTTTCCCGATCAACAAATCAAGAGACAAGGGATCTCTGGTTAGACGCGTGAGACGCTATGCTTGGCTGAGCTTCTGTCCCCGGGAGATCTGGAAGTAACCACGATCAAAGCCGGCGATCTACAGGCACGAGCGGCGACGACGGCGGAGCGGATTTCACGATCTAGGTAAAGGTAGGCGGCTCGGCTTCATGCTTCTGTGTGTCTTTTTACTGTTCAAAAATACGCGTGTATTTATACAGTAGAATACTCCTTTATGACCGTTGTGGGTCCCACCAGATGAAACCCCAAGCCCGGTTCAAAACAGTTCCAGCGGCTGAGTCTGGTCCAGCGGGTTCCAGAAAATCGCCCAAGTCAAAATCGGCGAGAATCGAAGGTGATTCTCGTCGATTCGGCGAGAATCAAAGGTGATTCTCGTCGATTCGGCGAGAATCAAAGGTGATTCTCGTCGATGTTGACTTGTTTGCACGCTCTGATTTAGCCGGATAGAGACGGCGAGAATCAGCCAGTGATTCTCGACGATTCGACAAGAATCACTAGTGACTCTCGCCGAATCGGCGAGAATCACTTGGTGATTCTCGTCGATTAATACTTAGACGATTTTTCATCTTTCCACCCATGAGCTGCTCTTTGACCCATCCTTGCTCCTTGTCTGCTCTTGCATTATCACAGCCCTGTACTTGAAAATAAGTACACTCCAATAGAGAGAGTACACGTAGGCCAACACACTGATCTGCTCAACGAGGGATTACGTCGCGCAGACCCGTGTATATTGACCTACTGCACCCTGACATTGGTGTGTACTTAGCGTGGAATAACTGCAAGCACAACTTAAAATATTTTATCAAATACATTGTGAATTCATCTTAGCTTGACAGATGGCTTCCTCAAATCCAGGTAATTGTGGATACATTACCCAACAGCCAAGATTGCGGAAGGGGAGACGGTTGTTGTTCGAGGCAAGGACATCGATTTCTCACCTGAGAGTATTTCAGAGTTGTACGAGCTGCACGATCAGAACCATGATGGTTACACTGCCATCTTAGATACTATCACACCACAGGAAATGGTAGCAGTGGTTTGTCGTACATCTGAACCCGAATGGGCTAATCTGACCTCTAAATCCATGAAGTCCACATGCTTTATTAGGCAAGCCAAGGTGTGGTTATTGTTCATCAACGCTACCATCCTCCCAACTAAGCATCTCAACAGTGTCTCTCTCTAGAAGATATCGCTTATATAGTGCATTATCAAAGGAATTCGAGTTGCTTTGGGGAAGGTAATTGCTCTCCAATTGAAGGCAAATATAAGGGAAAAGAACCCAAAGCAATTATGGTTTCCAGTTCTTATCACAGAGCTTTGTTGAGCGGCTGGCGTTGAAGAAGAAGAAGATGATGTGGTGAAAAGGTTGAAGGGTCACATCACCAAGACTGTGGTGGAAGTTTGCATCAAAGTGGCTGACGATCCTCCAAAAGTACAGCCCTCGACGTCACAGGATGATGAGCTGCTAGACATTGAAGTCCCGTTCGAAGAAGGAGGACTTGATTTCGATGCCATAATGGAAGATATCCAATATATAAAGGCATACCAAATGTGTCACCATCTGTATATGCAAGAGGAATTAGACGATCAACGGGCTATCCTCTACAAGTTATTGGAAAAAGTGAAGCTCCCTAGGCCACAGTCTAGGTTGAGGATGTGAAAGCATTTTGATGTTGAAGGCTATTTGCTCAATTCCGAATGCGAGCGAGTGGACCCTCGCATAGTGCATAGGGATGCTAAAGTGGATGCTGAAGAGGATGATGATGACGAGCATGAGGATGAGGATGATCACAGATGGATGAAGAATAACACTACAAGTAATAATAGTTACTGACTTTCCTTAATCTCAATGTGTGCATCTTTCTCACACCCATTCTCTAATCTCGGTAAGTGTTCGACAATCGGGTTTTCTGCTCCCTTACGATCCTTGATCTCAAAATCAAACTCTTGGAGGAGTAGAACCCATCTAATATGCCTACGTTTAGCATCCTTTTTCTCCACTAGATATCTGATTGCCGCGTGGTCCGTGTAAACTATGATTGTAGAACTAATCAGATAAGCACGGAATTTGTCGAAAGCAAAAACCACCGCTAGGAGTTCCTTTTTTGTAGTTGTATAGTTCACTTGGGCGTTGATAAGAGTCTTACTAGCATAATGAATGGTGTGGAAGATTTTGTCGTGCATCTGCCCCAACACGGCTCCCACTTCATAGTTGCTCGCATTGCACATGAGAACGAAGGGTAATGAGAAATCGGGTGCCTTGATAATGGGTGCCGAGATTAATTTTTCATTTAACATTTGAAATGCTTCTATGCACTCGTCGTCAAAAATAAAAGGTGTATCTTTCTCGAGTAAATTTCATAAGGGCTTTGTGATTTTTGAAAAATCTCTAATGAACCGCCTATAGAATCCGGCATGGCCTAGGAAACTACGAATGGCCTTAACATTCGTTGGCGGAGAAAGTTTTTCAATCACTTCAATCTTTGCTCAATCCACTTCTAGCCCTTGACTCGATACCTTATGTCCTAATACAATGCCCACACATGTAACACCCCGAAACTCAAAGGAGCGAAGGGGGACGTTTTGGGCCAGTTTGGGTTCTGGCTGCAGGCACACGGCCTGGGACACGGGCGTGTCCCAGGGCGTGTCAAGCCTGTGTCGACACTTAGCCGCGAAGTCGACATTCTGCTTCGACGAAGTGTCGAGACATGGCACACGGCCTGCGACACAGGCGTGTCGCAGGGCGTGTCAACCCGTGTCGACACTCGTCCCGGGAAGTCGACACTTTGGTCTCGACATGGTGTCGAGACAAGGAACACGGCCTAGGGCACGGGCGTGTCCAAGGCCGTGTCATCAGGTCGACGATCTTTGCTCGACGAAGTGTCGAGTGTCGAGACCGTGTACACGGCCTGGGGTCCAGGCGTGTTGAGGTGACACGGGCAAGGACACGGGCGTGTCCTAGAACCCGTGCAGTGCCGGCCGGCCACACGCCCGTGTCAGGTGGAACACGGGCGTGTCAGCTCGAACACGGGCGTGTTCAATACCCGTGTGTTGTTCCAGGTGATTCGATTTTGACGGAGAATGAGGCACACGACCCTGGACACGGGCGTGTGCCAGGCCGTGTTCGGTCCAGATTGGGCATTTCAGTCCCGAATCAAAGCCGTTCGTTTCCTTATTTTGAGATCCAACGGCTGGGGGTTGTTCCTGAAGGGATATACCCAGGATTGGACTTAGAAACCCTCACTTTTCATGAGTGGTTAGCTTTCTAAAACCTTAGAGAAAGTAGAGAGCCAAGGAAGGAAGAAGAAGCTATATCCAGCCATTGGAGGAGCTTCGGAGCTCCGAATCGCGAGCCGACTCCGGATCCACGGAGGAAAAGCTAGTGCGGTGCTTTTCATCCGTTTACTTTTCAATGGCGCCAAAGAGGAACGCTAGGGTAACGATCCTCATCTTGAGCATGAGTAGCTCTCTTTCTTTGCATAGGAAGCCCGCTCTCGCGAGTTTGCGGAGAGTTGGAGGCGTTCCTTCGGGTAGATATGTGAAGTCCCCGTTGTTTAGAGTCCGTAAGCGAGAACGGACATAGGCATGATGTGTGAAGCCTACCCGGACATGTTGGTCTGGATCGGTGATGTTGCATTGCATAAATGCCGGAGAAGACTCCGTGCTATGGATTGTTTTTCGGGTTTTCTACGCGGTAGATTGCAGCAGGGAGCCTTGGGGACTAACCCAAAGGTGCACCCGGAAAACTGGGCGGATACGAGATCTTGCCAACTTGGTGGCCTGAGAGCCAACTTGAACATAACCGGGTTATGTGCATTGTGATGGAAATGGGACTCGGTGGAAGTTTGACCCGCGCAAATGGCTTAAATTGTCGTTGCGATGTGAGCACGGGTTAGATGGAACCGTACCCGTTCTATGTTGTTCGGTTAAAGAGACCTAAAGGCACGTGGCACTTGCCGTTGGCATAGATTAGGGTCTTCGGCGGTCAATGGCTTAAATTGTCGTGACCCAGGCCAGGAAGACAAATTGCTCATAGGTTTGGCCGTCTAAGTGGTGGTGGTGAGTCCGGAATGTCTATGCCTTTAATTAACATGACATCGACCGGTTCACCGAGAATGTGCCCTGAGAGCACGGGGCGTGTGGCCGTGCGAGCCAATGTCTGTGATGTAATGGCTATATGTTTATATTGCTCGCTTATGCTAATGAAATGCAGGGAAGGAGCATCGCCGCCCCGAGGTGGGGGCGGTATCGTTATAATTTGGTCAGCATTGCTGACCGTTGCCTTGTTTTGCCACCGTGCGGTGGTTTGTTGCTTGCAGGTGCAGCTGGACCAAGCGGTCAATAGCGGGCTAAAGCCCGAATGCGAAGCCGGCCCTTGAAGGCCTAATTGGAAGTGTTTACTACTTTATTCATGTGTGACCGGCCAGCGTGCCGTGGTTTGTAAAACATGTAATTTAAAGTGAAACATTTTGTAAAGCCTTAAGGCTTATTTTGGGTATTTTGTATAACATTCCTATTTTGTATTAGTGGACATTCGTTCTTTAATGCTGGGTTCTTTGTTACAACTTTTATATAATGCTTCCGCTAGAATGCTCTGTGTAGGACTTTGATTGGTTGGATGGTTTCCATAAGTAACCACCCGGTCTGTCTGTAGTATATGGCGTCGGGCCCCGGCCGGACCTACTGCTATATGCTATGCGACGGATAGGGGGTGTTACAATTTGGTATCAGACTACTGGTTTCGGTTGGGCTTAAACTGAATTCGTGGGCGAATTCGTTTTAAGGGGTGGTGAGCACATTGTGTGCATCATCGTTATAATGGTAAAAGAACCCATGAATGTCCACTTAGGAATGAAAATACTCGTGTTTGAGGAACCTGCGTGTTCCTACAATTGCTGTTTGCAATTTTATTTGGTCGCTTAACGGTGTTTTGTACCACTATAGGTGACCAGAAGTGGTGTTGGGCCGTCAGAATGCCGAGTTTCTGAGGCTAGTAGTGCACCGAAAGTTGCTCTCGCAACACCTCTGTCGGCTGAGAATATTCGATTGGTGGCTGAAGCGGTGTTGACCGTGATAAATGCGCAGCCTGCAAGGCAAACGCAGCAGCCCGCTCCTGCGATGGAGCAAGAACCTCTTCAAGAGGCTGAGCCGAGGAGAATGGAGCAAGTGGTTGTGGAACCGGTAGTGCCAAGGAGGGCAACTGAGAGGCAGCTTAAGCATGTTATGAGCTTTAACCCTCCGTCATTCTCGGGGTTGGGAACCCCATCTCAAGCTGAAGACTGGCTCTCCAGGGTGAAGAGAGTCATGACAGCAACGGAGACGGAGGAGTGGCAAATGACCACCATCGCTACGTTCCTTCTGGACGGTGAAGCGAGGATGTGGTGGGAAGGATTGGAGCTGCACTTACTGAGGGGTAGGCAACTTGGTGATGTCTCGATGGAGGAGTTCTCGAGATTGTTATTGGCTAGATACCTCCCTTTGACGCAGAAGATAGCATTGGAAAACGAATTTCTGAAGTTGGTTCATGGTGAGAAGAGCATGGATGAATATCTCCACGAGTTCACCCGTTTGAGTCGATATGCTAGCTCCACTATTGTGGATGAGGAGCGCAAGACTAATCGCTTCTATGAAGGCTTGAGGGATGAGTTGATACTACTACTTTCGGGGCCGATGACGCAGGGTTTCTTAACCTTGGTCAATACTGCCCGGTCCTTGGAGAAGGACATGAAGAATGTACAAGCAAAGAAAAGCTTGGGTGAGAAGAAATCTGAATTCAAAGTGCCGACTACTTCAAAGTCTGGCTATCGGAGGTCTTTCAAGAAGCATAGGACTTCGGGTCCAGCTCCTTCTGGTGCTTCTAGGGCGACTACGAGTCGGACCCCGGGCGCATGTTTTACTTGTGGAAAGACGGGGCATTTCGCCCGTGATTGTTGGAGCGGACGTCCTAAGTCCGAGAGAAGGCCGGGAGCTACTTATGAAGGGAAGGGAAAGGCGGTGGAGTCGACCGCATCCCATTATGCTCCGGCCCAACCAAGGGTCTACAATCTTGGCCAACAGGAGGCCATCAAAGAAGCTGATGTGGTGACAGGTACGGTTTAATTTATAGCAAGTCAATTTCTTTAAATACTTGTTATGCACGTGTTACCTTACCACTGCTTGTTTAGGATTTGTATTGATTTGTGAAAATCCGGCACGAGCACTCTTCGATACGGGAGTTTCACACTCCTTCTTGTCCGAAGGATTTATATCACGCATCGGAGTCCCTTCTTTGATGGCGAAGGATAAGTTGGATGTGTTGTTGCCCAATGGGTGTTCGATGCGAGCGGATAGGATCTGCGATGTTAAGGTTCGTATCGGGGGGAAGGAGTTCGACCTACGGGCATCTTTACTTCTGTTAGTGGAGTTCGACGTCATATTTGGCATGGACTGGCTCTCGGAGCAGCAGACCCATATAGATTGCGTTAGCAAGGAAGTCAAGCTGGGAGCAAGTCGTGAGACGACTTTTACAGGCTTAAAGGGGTCAAGCAAGACATTGATGTCTGCTCTTCAGGTGGTGAAAGCGGTTCGTGCTGGAGCAGAACTGTTCTTTACACTAGTGGAGGTTGCAAAGCCGAAGCCCGCGTTGGATTGTATTTCAGTGGTATCGGAATACCCTGATGTGTTCCCCGCAGATCTTCCTGGAGCCCCGCCTCAGCGGGAGATAGATTTTACAATCGAGCTAGTGCCAGGTGCAAAGCCTGTGTCACGATCTCCGTATCGGCTAGCGCCTAAGGAAATGGCGGAGCTGAAAGTTCAACTGCAAGAGTTGTTGGAGCAATGGTATGTGCGCCCGAGTTCTTAGCCTTGGAGCGCACCGGTCCTCTTTGTTAAGAAGAAGGACGGAAGCTTGCGGCTATGTATTGATTATAGGGAGCTAAACAAGCTGACGGAGAAGAACAAGTACCCGATCCCTCAGATTGATGATCTCTTTGATCAGTTAGTCGGGTCGACGATGTACTCGAAGTTGGATCTCAAGGCTGGGTACTATCAGCTGCGAATAAGGGAGAGTGATATCCCGAAGACGGCGTTTAGTACGAGATACGGGCATTATGAGTTTACGGTCATGCCGTTTGGGCTGACTAATGCGCCGTCAGTGTTCATGGATTTGATGAACAGGACTTTCAGGGAGTACTTGGATCATTTCGTGATCGTCTTCATCGACGATATTTTGGTGTACTCGCAAAGTGAGGAAGATCACTTTAAGCATCTTCATTTGGTGTTGGAGACGCTAAGGAGAAATCAGTTGTATGCCAAGTTCTCGAAGTGCGAGTTTTGGCTATCCTCAGTGGCGTTCCTCGGGCATATAGTAAGTGGAGAGGGTATTGCTGTAGATCCGGCAAAGATTGTTGCGATACGAGAGTGGCCTGAGCTTGTTATGGTAGCGGAAGTCCGGAGTTTTCTGGGGCTTGCCGGCTATTATAGGCGCTTCGTAGAGAACTTCTCGCGGATAGTGTTACCTCTCACTACCTTGACGAGGAAGGAGCATAAGTTCGTTTGGACGTCGGAGTGCGCACGAGCTTTTGAGGAGTTGAAGGGTCGGTTGACCATGGCGCCTGTGCTGAGTTCGCCATGTGGGACCGAAGGCTATGAGATTTATAGTGATGCTTCGGGCAGCGGTTTGGGTTGCGTGCTACTGCAACCCGGAAGTGTAATAGCTTATGGCTCAAGACAGCTAAAAGTGCATGAGAGGAACTATCCGGTCCATGACTTGGAGTTAGCGGCCGTGATTTTTGCCTTGAAGATGTGGAGACACTATTTGTACGGTGTGAAGATTGATATCCACACCGATCACAAGAGCCTGAAGTACCTTATTGATCAGAAGGATCTGAATATGCGGCAGCGTAGATGGATGGAGTTCTTGGGGGACTATACATTCAAGATCCACTACGTGTCTGGTAAGGGTAATACGGTTGCGGACGCGTTGAGTCGCCGAGCCCCAGCTCAAGCCAATTGGCTATCGGTGCTTGATGAGCGGTTGGTGCGAGAGTTGGAGGCGTTGGAGATTGTTTGTGTGGACAGGCAATCAAGTGCTGAAGCAGTTCTGAATTGGACTGAAGTCCAATATGACCTGGCTGATTGTATTCGGCAGGCTTTGGATATGGATGCTCATATGAAGCAGTTCATTGTAGAGGCTCTGGATGGGTCAAATTCCCAATTCGTCATGGAGGACGGATTACTTTGGAGAGACGGTCGTTTGTGCGTCCCAAATGTGGGTAATTTGCGGGTGGATTTGTTGTACGAGGCACACCATACCAAGTACTCGATTCACCCGGGGAGCACGAAGATGTACCGTGATGTGAAGAAACTGTTTTGGTGGCCGGGTTTAAAGAAGGATGTGGCGCTATACGTAGCGAAGTGCCAGACTTGCGCCTTGGTAAAGGCGGAGTGCCAAAAGCCGGGAGGATTTCTTAAGTCCTTGCCTATTTCGGAGTGGAAATTTGACGACATCTCTATGGACTTTGTGCACGGTTTGCCAAGGTCGCAAAAGGGGAACGACGCCATTTGGGTGGTTGTTGATCGATTAACGAAGGTGTCGCATTTTATTCCGCATAGGAAGGATGATCCGGTGGAGAAGCTAGCAAAGCTTTATGTGGATAACATAGTACGGCTTCATGGTGTACCCCGCAGCAACGTGAGTGACCGAGATGGTCGGTTCACGTCCAATGATTGGAGGCTAGTACAACAAATGTTGGGAACAAAGCTGAAGTTCAGCACAGCCTTCCATCCGCAAACGGATGGGCAGACCGAGAGAGTCAATAGAACCATGGAAGACATGCTTCGCATGTGTGTCTTGGATTTTGGAAAGTAATGGGAAGACCACCGTTATTTGGTGGAGTTCGCATACAACAATAGCTACCAAGAGAGTATTCAAATGTCGCCCTTCGAGGCCCTATATGGTAGGAAATGTCGCACGTTGTTATCTTGGTTAGAAACGGGTGAGACAAAGTTGTATAAGCGATCGGAAGTGGAGGATGCTACTTCTTTGGTGAGAACCATTCGGGAGAGGTTGCTTATCGCTTAGGACCGCCAAGCAAAGTACTATAATGCCAAGCACAGGAATGTGGAGTTCGCTGTGGGCGATTATGTATACTTAAAGATCAAGCCGTTCAAGGGTGTCTCGCGGGTGCGACGATTGAAAAAGCTAAGCCCGAGGTACCTTGGACCGTTTGAGGTTTTGGAGCGAGTTGGAGAAGCAGCCTATCGGTTGAAGCTTTCAGTGGAGCTTAGTGGTTTACATGATGTATTCCATATTTCGGTACTTCGGAAGGCGGTGCAAGAGCCTACGCAAGTGATCGCGGTTGAACAAGTGCCGGTGGATAGTGGGCTAACGACGAAGTTTAAGCCCGTGCGGATTGAGGACTCGGAGGTCAAGCGGCTACGCAATAAAGAGATCAGGATGGTCAAGGTCCGGTGGGACAATTGCGGTCGTGAGGAGCTCTCTTGGGAGCGAGAGCAGACTATGCTTGACAAGTATCCGGAGTTGTTCCGCTCAGGTACAAATTTGGTTTTGTACATGTCTTTCCTTTATGTAATTTCGTGGACGAAATTCTTTTAAGAAGGGGAGAGTTGTAACGCCCCGAAACTCAAAGGAGCGAAGGGGGACGTTTTGGGCCAGTTTGGGTTCTGGCTGCAGGCACACGGCCTGGGACACGGGCGTGTCCCAGGGCGTGTCAAGCCTGTGTCGACACTTAGCCGTGAAGTCGACATTCTGCTTCGACGAAGTGTCGAGACATGGCACACGGCCTGCGACACGGGCGTGTCGCAGGGCGTGTCAACCCGTGTCGACACTCGTCCCGGGAAGTCGACACTTTGGTCTCGACATGGTGTCGAGACAAGGCACACGGCCTAGGACACGGACGTGTCCAAGGCCGTGTCATCAGGTCGACGATCTTAGCTCGACGAAGTGTCGAGTGTCGAGACCGTGTACACGACCTGGGGTCCAGGCGTGTTGAGGTGATACGGGCAAGGACACGGGCGTGTCCTAGAACCCGTGCAGTGCTCGGGTTGTTTTCGGGGAAAAATGATGGGGGTACACGACCGGCCACACGGTCGTGTCAGGTGGAACATGGGCGTGTCAGCTCGAACACGGGCGTGTTCAATACCCGTGTGTTGTTCCAGGTGATTCGATTTTGATGGCGAATGAGGCACACGGACCTGGACACGGGCGTGTGCCAGGCCGTGTTCGGTCCAGATTGGGCATTTCAGTCCCGAATCAAAGCCGTTCGTTTCCTTATTTTGAGATCCAACGGCTGGGGGTTGTTCCTGAAGGGATATACCCGGGATTGGACTTAGAAACCCTCACTTTTCATGAGTGGTTAGCTTTCTAAAACCTTAGAGAAAGTAGAGATTCAAGGAAGGAAGAAGAAGCTATATCCGGCCATTGGAGGAGCTTCGGAGCTCCGAATCGCGAGCCGACTCCGGATCCACGGAGGCAAAGCTAGTGCGGTGCTTTTCATCCGTTTACTTTTCAATGGCGCCAAAGAGGAAAGCTAGGGTAACGATCCTCATCTTGAGCATGAGTAGCTCTCTTTCTTTGCATAGGAAGCCCGCTCTCGCAAGTTTGCGGAGAGTTGGAGGCGTTCCTTCGGGTAGATATGTGAAGTCCCCGTTGTTTAGAGTCTGTAAGCGAGAACGGACATAGGCATGATGTGTGAAGCCTACCCGGACATGTTGGTCTGGATCGGTGATGTTGCATTGCATAAATGCCGGAGAAGACTCCGTGCTATGGATTGTTTTTCAGGTTTTCTACGCGGTAGATTGCAGCAGGGAGCCTTGGGGACTAACCCAAAGGTGCACCCGGAAAACTGGGCAGATACGAAATCTTGCCAACTTGGTGGCCTGAGAGCCAACTTGAACATAACCAGGTTATGTGAATTGTGATGGAAATGGGACTCGGTGGAAGTTTGACCCGCGCAAATGGCTTAAATTGTCGTTGCGATGTGAGCACGGGTTAGATGGAACCGTACCCGTTCTATGTCGTTCGGTTAAAGAGACCTAAAGGCACGTGGCACTTGCCGTTGGCATAGATTAGGGTCTTCGGCGGTCAATGGCTTAAATTGTCGTGACCCAGGCCAGGAAGACAAATTGCTCATAGGTTTGACCGTCTAAGTGGCGGTGGTGAGTCCGGAATGTCTATGCCTTTAATTGACGTGACATCGACCGGTTCACCGAGAATGTGCCCTGAGAGCACGGGGCGTGTGGCCGTGCGAGCCAACGTCTGTGATGTAATGGCTATATGTTTATATTGCTCGTTTATGCTAATGAAATGCAGGGAAGGAGCATCGCTGCCCCGTGGTGGGGGCGGGATCGTTATAATTTGGTCAGCATTGTTGACCGTTGCCTTGTTTTGCCACCGTGCGGTGGTTTGTTGCTTGTAGGTGCAGCTGGACCAAGCGGTCAATAGCGGGCTAAAGACCGAATGCGAAGCCGGCCCTTGAAGGCCTAATTGGAAGTGTTTACTGCTTTATTCATGTGTGACCGGCCTGCGTGCCGTGGTTTGTAAAACATGTAATTTAAAGTGAAACATTTTGTAAAGCCTTAATGCTTATTTTGGGTATTTTGTATAACATTCCTATTTTGTATTAGTGGACATTCGTGCTTTAATGTTGGGTTCTTTGTTACAACTTTTATATAATGCTTCCGCTAGAATGCTCTGTGTAGGACGTTGATTGGTTGGATGGTTTCCATAAGTAACCACCCGGTCTGTCTGTAGTATTTGGCGTCGGGCCCCGGCCGGACCTACTGCTATATGCTATGCGACGGATAGGGGGTGTTACATCACATACCATAAAATGGGACTTTTCCCAATTTAGTACAAAGTTAGTCTCAACACAACGAGCCAATACGCTCCCTAGACATGCCAAACATGCATCGAACGATTTATCAAAGATGGAGAAATCATCCATGAATACCTAGATTCCATACTCTGTCGGATCAATGCCTCGAGCGATGAGATCGGGCAGTATTTCCAAAATACAACGTTGAAAAGTGGCAGGACCGTTGCATAATCCAAATGGTAGTTTCCTAAATGCAAATGTATCAAAGGGGCATGTAAATGTTGTCTTCTCTTGGTCTTCTGGTGCAACCATCAGCTGGTTGTATCCCGAATATCCATCCAAGAAGCAAAAATATTGGCCACCTGTCAATCTATCTAAGACTTGGTCAAGGAATGGTAATGGAAAATGATCTTTTCTAGTCACCTTGTTCAATTTTCGATAATCAATACATATCCTCCATCCCATGATAACCCTAGTAGGTATAAGTTCATTATTTTCATTCTTAACCAGCGTTACCCCTCCCTTCTTTGGTATGCAATGCACCGGAATGAGATCAAAACCAGGAAAGAAAGCTCAACAACCAGAAGCAACCACAGGGGCATGCAGATCATATATTTATTCCTTCTTTACAGAGCAAGGTATACATGGCGAGACATGATTTCGCTAGTACACAGGAACACAAAAAAATTACAAGTAAAATAATTCGAGTGGGAACCAGGAAAGCAAGCTCAACAACTAGTAAGAGATGTTGATGTACACATGAACACATCAATAATTCATTAGTTGGATTCTTAAAAACACTTGGTTAACATCAAGATCACACCTTGATCAATCAAACCAATCATCTTTCTAACTTCAAATTCATTAGTTGGATTCTTAAGATTTACATGCCCTATCAATCAGTAAATAAATTTAGAGTAAGCCATAGATTAATTAATCAAGAGCATTATTTAGTATCCGCCTTGTATACTAACTTTAATTATGGCGAGACATGATTCATAAAAACACTTGGTTAACATCAAGATCACACCTTGATCAATCAAACCAATCATCTTTCTAACTTCAAATTCATTATGGCGAGACATGATTCTTAAAAACACTTGGTTAACATCAAGATCACACCTTGATCTCAAGGCGGTGATTCTCTCCTAAGGCACACAAGAACCTAGACGCCACGCACAAGGCTCATGAAATCAAAAGATAACAATATTTTTTATAAGCCTTAAAAACACTTGGTTAACATCAAGATCACACCTTGATCATGCGGAAACTAGGAAAGCAAGCTCAACAACCAAAAGCGACCACAGGGGCATGCATATCATATATTTATTCCTTCTTTACAGAGCGAGGTATACATGGCGAGACATGATTTTGCCAGTATAGAGGAACACAAAAAAATTACAAGTA
Organism: Platanthera guangdongensis; assembly: GCA_039583875.1. NCBI lineage: Eukaryota > Viridiplantae > Streptophyta > Magnoliopsida > Asparagales > Orchidaceae > Platanthera > Platanthera guangdongensis. The sequence continues at coordinate 22,693 of JBBWWR010000136.1, forward strand.
AAACAATTCGAGCGCCAGAGTTGGGCGGCCAAAGGGGGCGAGGTGGCCGTATGGCCACCCGCCCCTGACAGGACCTAGACGCCACGCACAAGGCTCATGAAATAAAAAGTTAACTATATTTTTGATAAGCCTTAAAAATACTTGGTTAACATCAAGATCACACCTTGATCACCTGTTAACATCAAGATCACACATTGATCAATCAAACCAATCATCTTTCTAACTTCAAATTTATTAGTTGGATTCTTAAGATTTACATGCCCTATCAATCAGTAAATAAAGTTAGAGTAAGCCATAGATTAATTAATCAAGAGCATTATTTAGTATCATCGAAGTCGATGATACTAAATAATGTTCTTGATTAATTAATCTATGGCTTACTCTAAATTTATTTAGTGATTGATAGGGCATGTAAATCTTAAGAATCCAACTAATGAATTTGAAGTTAGAAAGATGATTGGTTTGAAGATCAAGGTCTGATATTGATGTTAACATGTGATCAAGAGATTTCATGAGTCTTGTGCGTGGCGTCTAGGTCCTTGTGTGAAAAAAATAGTATCCGCTTGAATTGTTTTACTTGTAATTTTTTCTGTGTTCCTGTGTACTGGCAAAATCATGTCTCGCTATGTATACATCGCTCTGTAAAGATGGAATAAATATATGATCTGCATGCCCCTGTGGTTGCTTTTGGTTGTCGAGCTTGCTTTCCTGGTTTCATGAGCCTTGTGCGTGGCGTCTAGGTCCTTGTGTGAAAAAAATAATATCCGCTCGAATTATTTTACTTGTAATTTTTTATGTGTTCTTGTGTACTGGCGAAATCATGTCTCGCCATGTATACCTCGCTCTGTAAAGAAGGAATAAAAATATGACCGGCATGCCCCTGTGGTTGCTTTTGGTTGTTGATCTACACGCCATACATAAGGCTCATGTATACCTCGCTCTGTAAAGAAGGAATAAATCATTTCTGTTGTCTGTGTGTGATTTTATTTTAAGTAGAGTGTATAAGTGCGTGTGTTTTATTCCATGTAGAGTGTGTGTTTGACTTTACGTAGAGTGGGTGTGTTTTCATTTCCAGTAGAGTGCGTGAGTGTGGCTTAGGAGTAATGCTAAATTCTTATTTTCGGCCTGGGTCAGTTGTTGCAACAACCAATCATGAAATCATGTCTCGCCATGTATACCTAGCTCTGTAAAGAAGGAATAAATATATGATTTGCATGCCCCTATGGTTGCTATTGGTTGTTGAGCTTTGCTTTCCTGGTTTCCTCATGATCAAGGTGTGATCCTGATGTTAACCAAGTGTTTTTACAACTTATGAAAAATATTGTTAACTTTTGATTTCATGAGACTTGTGCGTGGCGTCTAGGTCCTTGTGTGAAAAAAATAGTATCCGCTCAAATTGTTTTACTTGTAAATTTTTCTATGTTCCTGTGTACTGGCGAAATCATGTCTCGTCATGTATACCTCGCTCTGTAAAGAAGGAATAAATATATGATCTGAATGCCCCCGTGGTTGCTTTTAGTTGTTGAGCTTGCTTTCCTGATTTTCGCATGATCAAGGTGTGATCTTGATGTTAACCTAGTGTTTTTAAGGCTTATGAAAAATATAGTTAACTTTTGATTTCATGAGCTTTGTGTGTGGCGTCTAGGTCCTAAAAACACTTGGTTAACATCAAGATCACACCTTGATCATGTGGAAACCAGGAAAGCAAGCTCAACAACCAAAAGCAACCACAGTGGCGTGATCAAGAGATTTCATGAGCCTTGTGCGTGGCGTCTAGGTCCTTGTGTGAAAAAATTGTATCCGCTTGAATTGTTTTACTTGTAATTTTTTCTGTGTTCCTGTGTACTGGAAAAATCATGTCTCGCTATGTATACATCGCTCTGTAAAGAAGGAATAAATATATGATCTGCATGCCCCTGTGGTTGCTTTTGGTTGTTGAGCTTGCTTTCCTGGTTTCATGAGCCTTGTGCGTGGCGTCTAGGTCCTTTTGTGAAAAAAATAATATCCGCTCGAATTATTTTACTTTTAATTTTTTCTGTGTTCTTGTGTACTGGCGAAATCATATCTCGCCATGTATACCTCGCTCTGTAAAGAAGGAATAAATATATGATCGGCATGCCCCTGTGGTTGCTTTTGGTTGTTGATCTGCACGCCATACATAAGGCTCATGTATACCTCGCTCTGTAAAGAAGGAATAAATCATTTCTGTTGTCTGTGTGTGATTTTATTTTAAGTAGAGTGTGTGAGTGCGTGTGTTTTATTTCATGTAGAGTGTGTGTTTGACTTTACGTAGAGTGGGTGTGTTTTCATTTCCAGTAGAGTGCGTGAGTGTGGCTTAGGAGTAATGCTGAATTCTTATTTTCGGCCTGGGTCAGTTGTTGCAACAACCAATCATGAAATCATGTCTCGCCATGTATACCTAGCTCTGTAAAGAAGGAATAAATATATGATTTGCATGCCCCTGTGGTTGCTATTGGTTGTTGAGCTTGCTTTCCTAGTTTCCTCATGATCAAGGTGTGATCCTGATGTTAACCAAGTGTTTTTACAGCTTATGAAAAATATTGTTAACTTTTGATTTCATGAGCCTTGTGCGTGGCGTCTAGGTCCTTGTGTGAAAAAAATAGTATCCGCTCAAATTGTTTTACTTGTAATTTTTTCTATGTTCCTGTGTACTGGCGAAATCATGTCTCGCCATGTATACCTCGCTCTGTAAATAAGGAATAAATATATGATCTGCATGCCCCTGTGGTTGCTTTTGGTTGTTGAGCTTGCTTTCCTGATTTTTCGCATGATCAAGGTGTGATCTTGATGTTAACCTAGTGTTTTTAAGGCTTATGAAAAATATAGTTAACTTTTGATTTCATGAGCCTTGTGTGGCGACTAGGTCCTAAAAACACTTGGTTAACATCAAGATCACACCTTGATCATGTGGAAACCAGGAAAGCAAGCTCAATAACCAAAAGCAACCACAGGGGCATGCAGATCATATATTTATTCCTTCTTTACAGAGAGAGGTATACATGACGAGACATGATTCGCCAGTACACAAGAACACAGAAAAAATTACAAGTAAAATAATTCGAGCGGATACTATATTTTTCATAAGGACCTAGACGGCGACGCATAAGGCTCATGAAATCAAAAGTTAACTATATTTTTAATAAGCCTTAAAAACACTTGGTTAACATCAAGATCACACATTGATCATGCGGAAACCAGGAAAGCAAGCTCAACAACCAAAAGCAACCACAGGGACATGCAGATCATATATTTATTCCTTCTTTACAGAGCGAGGTATACATGGCGAGACATGATTTCATGATTGGTTGTTGCAACAACTGACCCAGGTCGAAATAAGAATTCAACATTACTCCTCCAAGTTGATTTCTTTGGAGATTCTTGCATAAAAACAATGGAATATGACTAACTTAATACAATAACATTAAATTTATATTTAATCATATTTTGTTAACATTTAAGCACGTATATAGTTACGGAACATGCCAAAAAAGGGGAAATCAGAAAAAATTACAAGTAAAACAACCAAAAGCGGGAGGCGGAGCATGCCACCCCATTCCGGAATGTGCAACAATCATCTGCTCGAAATTCAAATTTCAAAATTCAAATTGCCACTGTTTTCAAATATGGAAGGATGCATCTCTTCAGGAAGGGCTGGCGTTTTTAGTGCTAAAAATCAACCATATTAAAGGGAGATTAATTAATTGGAGGAGATTATCATTTTTGGGAACCACAAAATCTGACCCTCGCATATAAGAGTTTTGAAGTGATAACTAGGCCAAGCGAACCAAGAATGCCATTTCTATTATTGGTTGTAATAACACTACAACCAATTCTGACCCTCGCATATAAGAGTTTTGAAGTGATAACTATGCCAGGCGGACCAAGAATTGTGAAACCTTCTATCATTGAACCACCTAAATTGGAACTAAAACCACTACCTGAACACCTTAAGTATGTATTTCTAGAGGAAGATAACACTCTTCCGGTCATAATCAATGCATCATTAAGAATGAAAGAAGAGTTAAAATTAATTGAAGTACTATGGGAGTTTAAGGAAGCGATTGGTTGGACTCTTGCCGACATCAATGGGATTAGCCCATCCATCTGTATGCATAAAATTCTATTAGAAGATGGGGAGAAAGGATCCATGGAACATCAACGAAGGCTTAGTCCTCCAATGAAGGAGGTGGTGATGAAGGAAATCATTAAGTGGTTGGACGCGGGCATTATTTATCCTATCTCAAATAGCAGGTGGGTAAGTCTGGTGCATTGCGTACCAAAGAAGGGAGGGGTAATGCTGGTTAAGAATGAAAATAATGAACTTATACCTACTAGGGCTATCACGGTATGGAGGATATGTATTGATTATCGAAATTTGAAAAAGGTGACTAGAAAAGATCATTTTTCGTTACCATTCCTTGACCAAGTCTTAGATAGATTGGCAGGTGGCTAGTATTTTTGTTTCTTGGATGGATATTCATGATACAACTAGCTAATGTTTGCACCAGAAGACCAAGAGAAGACAACATTTACATGCCCCTTTGGTACAATTACGTTTAGGAAACTACCATTTGGATTACGCAACGGTCCTGCCACTTTTCAGCGCTATATTTTGGCAATACTGGCCGATCTCATCGCTCGAGGCATTGATCCGGCAGAGTATGAAATCGAGGTATTCATGGATGATTTCTCCATCTTCGATAAATCGTTCGATGCATGTTTGGCATGTCTGGGGAGGGTATTGGCCCGTTGTGTTGAGACTAACTTAGTACTAAACTGGGAAAAGTCTCATTTTATGGTACGTGAGGGCATTGTATTAGGACATAAGGTATCGAGTCAATGGCTAGAAGTGGATCGAGCAAAGATTGAAGTGATTGAAAAACTTTCTCCGCCAACGAATGTTAAGGCCATTCATAGTTTCCTAGGCCATGCTAGATTCTATAGGCAGTTCATTAGAGATTTTTCAAAAATCACAAAGCCCTTATGCAATTTACTCGAGAAAGATACACCTTTTATTTTCGACGACGAGTGCTTAGAAGCGTTTCAAACGTTAAAGGAAAAAAATAATCTCGGCACCCATTATCAAGGCACCCGATTTCTCATGACCCTTCGTTCTCATGTGCGATGCGAGAAACTTTGCGGTGGGAGCCGTGTTGGGGCAGATGCATGACAAAGTCTTCCAGACCATTCATTATGCTAGTAAGACTCTTATCAACACCCAAGTGAACTATACAACTACAGAAAAGGAACTCCTAGCGGTGGTTTTTGCTTTCGATAAATTCCACGCTTATCTGATTAGTTCTACAGTCATAGTTTACACGGACCACACGGCAATCAGATATTTAGTGGAGAAAAAGGATGCTAAACCTAGGCTTATTAGATGGGTTCTACTCCTCCAAGAGTTTGATTTTGAGATCAAGGATCATAAGGGAGCAGAAAACCCGATTGTCGACCACTTATTGAGATTAGAGAATGGGTGTGAGAAAGACGCACACATTGAGATTAAGGAAAGTTTCCTAGATGAGAGTTTACTTGCAGTTAATGAAGGGAGCATCCCATGTTATGCTGATTTTGTTAATTATATAGTTAGCAAGGTTTTTCCACCGGATTTTAGCTACCAACATAGGAAGCGATTCCTTCATCAGGTGAAGTTTTACCTATGGAATGAACCGTATCTATTTAAAATTTGCGCTGATCAAATTATTCGTAGGTGTGTGCCCGAGATGGAAGTTCATAGTATTCTAGAATGGTGCCATGCATCACCTTATGGAGGACGCTATAAGGGAGACCGAACAGCGATGAAGGTTTTAGAGTCAGGATTCTATTGGACAACCTTATTCAAGGATTCTCATAACTTCGTAGGATAGTGCGATCGTTGTCAACGTCTTGGAAATCTTCAGCGGGGAGCATGCGTTCCCATGAATGACATCCTTGAAGTAGAAGTCTTTGATGTATGGGGGATAGATTTCATGGGCCCCTTTGTCAACTCCGATGGAAATTTATATATTTTGCTAGCCGTAGACTGTGTCAAAGTGGGTAGAGGCGATAGCCACCTAGAGAAATGATGCCAAGGTGGTGTTAAAATTTCTAAGGTCTAACATCTTCACTAGATTTGATACACCGAGGGCAATAATTAGTGATGGAGGGATACACTTTTGTAATTTACAATTTAAAACTCTACTAAAGAAATATGGTGTAACACATAAAGTATCCCTTACCTACCATCCACAAACCAATGGCTTAGTCGAGGTGTCAAATCGTGAGATTAAGACCATCTTAGAGAAAACGGTGAATGCAACGCGTAAGGATTGGTCACAAAAGCTAAGTGATGTATTATGGGCCTATAGAATGGCATTTAAAACCCCGATAGGATTAACACCATATAAAATAATTTATGGGAAAGCGTGTCACCTTCTGGTGGAGTTGGAACATAAGGCATATTGGGCAATTAAGAAATTAAACTTTGACTTCCAAGAGAGGGGAAATAAAAGGCGACTGCAAATTAATGAATTGGAAGAAATTCGGTCCAACGCATACGAGAGCGCCAAAGTTTATAAAGAGCGAACAAAAAAATTTGTAAGTGGAATTCTATATTTATACGAAATCCCCAGCATTTTAATTTTCGACCGCGACAAGATCAACGATGCCATGAGCTTGGGCTTCTGTTGCTGACATAAAAACATCCCTTTCCATATCTTCGGATATAACCCATAAAGGGTTGCCCGTTCTTTGTACATAAACTTTTGTAAGGGTTTCGCGAAGCTTCAATAGTTCTTCTGCTTCCCGGGAAAACTAAAATCGAGATGGTCCGGACCATTTATAGTGAAGAAGGTGCACCCGTATGGGGTAATCACGATTTGCAATGAGAAGGATGGCTCTGAATTCAAGGTGAATGGCCAAAGGCTGGAGGAATATCATATAGATATTGATCGCTGGGAGTCGACGATCATGAATTTGCAATGACGGGTGATGAAGAGAAACGTCTTGCCGCGACAGTTAAAGGAGGCGCTTGGTGGGAGGCAACCCATCGTAGTGTAGTAGTAAGCATATAATTACATGTGTGTTTTCATATTAGAAGTTAGTATAATGTACTTTGTATTCATAGTCTAAGCTTAAGATGGAGATTGATGTTGGATGAGCAAGAAAGGATGGACAATTTCGGTCATTTAACTGAAATTGAAGTTGCAGTTGACTAGTAAAAAGGTTTTTGTGGGAAAATAAAAAAAAAACTGCAACAACGAAAACCATTGTTGGCTCTTTTCGAGTTCTGTCTTCTTAGGAAAAATCTTGTTGAGGTGCGAACCAGAAATCGGTTTAGCCGAATCACCGCGCCGGTTCTGGGCATCGTTCTCTTTGAACTCAAAGTAGGCGGTTATAATAATTAAATGGGGATTATTACCTTCCTAATTAAACTGACTCTTAATAATTTCAAATTAACCAAACTTATAAGGCGCATTTCATCAGGATTTACCCCTAGTTCAAAATCCTAAGCGGGAGGTGGTGCAACCACTCCAGATTCTGATCGATGATTCTGGGAGGACAGCAGGCGGCGACCTTCGGTAGGCGGCAACCTTCATCGGAGACGGTGCGATACTTCTAAGAAGCAGAACTCGGGCAGCATTGGATCCATGAGGGAGAAGCAGCATGCGAAAAAAACTGCGGGCAAGGGCAAGGGCAAGGCCGCACCGATCCCTGTTCTCCCGAAAACCTTAGGTAAGCCTCTATGGTTCCCTCTATCTTTGGAGCACTTAGGTTTCGAATTTGTCCTTAGTAGAGACTATGTATTGCATTTCTAGAAATAGGAGCGAAACGGAAGAAGAAATGGAAGGAAACCTCAAGCTCCAGCAATTGTCCTAAGTTTATAAATGAGGAGGCTGAGCAATAGTTCAAGCATCTAAGGGATATTCCATTCATTATAGAGAGGGGGTTCCTGATGGACAAACAGGCGTGGAATCTAAGCTATGCAAACCAAATTTGTGCCCTCAACTGGGAACGTTTTTGTTACCCAAGGACACAGGCTGCCCTCTCCCTTGCTTATGAATTCTACGCAAATGCCAAGATTGCGGAAGGGGAGACGGCTGTTGTTCGAGGCAAGGACATCGATTTCTCGGCTGAGAGGATTTCAGAGTTGTACGAGCTGCACGATCAGAACCATGATGATTACACTACCATCTTAGATACTATCACACCACAGGAAATGAAAGCAATGGTTTGTCGCACATCCGAACACGAATGGGCTAATCTGACCTCTAAATCCATGAAGTCCACATGCTTGACTAGGCAAGCCAAGGTGTGGCTATTGTTCATCAACGCTACCAACCTCCCAACTAAGCATCTCAACAGTGTCTCTCTCCAGAAGATAGCACTTATATATTGCATTATCAAAGGAATTCAAGTTGCTTTTGGGAAGGTAATTGCTCTCCAATTGAAGGCAAAGATAAGGGAAAAGAAGCCAAAGCAATTATGGTTTTCGGTTCTTATCACGGAGCTTTGTCGAGCGGCTGGCATTGAGGAAGAAGAAGATCATGTGGTGAAAAGGTTGAAGGGGCGCATCACCAAGACTGTGGTGGAATTTTGCATCAAAGTGGCTGAGGATCCTCCAAAAGTGCAGCCCTCGACGACACAGGATGATGAGCTGCCAGACATTGAAGTCCCGTTCGTAGAAGGAGGAGGTGATTCCGATGCAGTAATGGAAGATATCCAATATATAAAGGCATACCAAAGGTGTCACCATCTGTATTTGCTAGAGGAATTAGATGTTCAACGTGCTATCCTCTACAAGTTATTGGAAAAAGTGAAGCTCCCTAGGCCGCAATCCAGCTTGAGGATGCGAAAGCATTTTGATGTTGAAGATTATTTGCTCAATTCCGAATGCGAGCGAGTGGACCCTCGCATAGTGCACAGGGATGCTAAAGAGGATGCTGAAGAGGATGATGAAGAGGACGATGACGACGAGGATGAGGATGAGGATGCTGCTGGTACTACTGACAAGGAAGGTGACGACGAGTAGATTATCATGTTTCTTTTTGGGTTGGTTTTTATTTATATGATATTTGGACTGTGCTTGTTAAACGTTATTTGGGTTCGGTGCTCTGCTGTGGACATATTATATTTTGTTGGCGTTATGCATTATGGTAATTTATGTCGATGCACAGTTTTGGAAGTATACACATATATGACACCTTGTTAGAGTGCACATTATGGATATTTTGGACTTATGCTTTTATAATAGCAAGTTATTTTGATTGGTGCAATGCTTTCATGAATAATGTTGCTAGTTTATCTGATGAGGTAGTAAGCCATAGTGGTTGATTTCTTCGTTTCATTGCCCAATTGAACAACCTAGATATATATTTATTTTCATATAATCCTTTGTAGCACATCTATTCTGTTGCTTTCGATAGCCATTTCCGTGCAGGTGATGCAAGAGTTAACTAAGGAAACTTATCACGCAATGGGAGGAGCACTTTTAGGAAGCGTGGGTCAATTTGAGAACATGTGGTTCACTCCTATTGCAACTTCATTGGTTAGGGGAGTTCTTTTATTTCTACTTGCTTTCTTCTTTATCTTTATGTTCTCGATTGACAAAATAATTTAAAACATAACGGTACATCATTTTCATAAATCTAGGAGTAGAGTTGCTAGGGACTAGCAACATTTTAAAGTGTGGAGGTGGTGTAGCCTTTCCACTCTGGGTAAGGGCTATTTCTATCTGGACTTCGATGATACTAAATAATTTTCTTGATTAATTAATCTATGGCTTACTCTAAACTTATTTACTGATTGATAGGGCATGTAAATCTTAATAATCCAACTAATGAATTTGAAGTTTGAAAGATGATTGGTTTGATTGAGCTCACTTAAGCAAGTGTTTTCCTGCACTAATTTGTTTTTATGAATGTACTTCCATTGCAATCTTACCAACATGGTCCTCTAAATCCAATGGGGAGTGGTGAGTAAGAACTAAGTAAACGATGTATACCAAAGCATGAGTTAGTTAGTTAGTCCATTTTTGATCATTCACATTTAAGCTTTAACCATTCCATACATTCCATTCTGCGACTAACAATTCCACATGTTCCTACTAGTTGTGTCTTAATAAGTTAGCCTATTGTGAGGTTGTGAAAATAATAGTGATATGCGGCCTGAGTATATGTACACATACTTGGAATGATCCCTACTATGATATATCTGAGAAAAGATTGAAAAAGAAAGAAAAAATTCATAGTGATATGCGGCCTGAGTATGTGAATGCGTACTTGGAATGATCCCAACTATGATAAAAATAAAATAAAAGAAGAACTATCATAGTGACATGTGGCCTAGGTATGTGCACTTATACTTGGAAAGATCCCTACTATGAATAATCTTTAAAAAATATGACAAACCCCACAATTTGGCAATCATTAAGACCATTAACTAGGGAACATCATTCCATTATCAAAGTTATCCACAAACGCTGAACAAAGCTTACACATATCCAAGCTTCAGTGCTATACTACTAACTCATGGGAAGGTTAGATCAGTTGCTTAACATATGCCTATCATTTCCTGTAGATGTGGGGGTTCAAAAGGAAGTATTGCATGAGAGTACATTCTTTGTTTGAGAAAACCACGCACCACACTATGATTTTTAGTTGAGCTCTAACCTTCCATCTAACTAATGGATTTGTGAATGGTTTGGGTCCTATTGATTGATAAACTTATCATTTTAGTAAAGCAAATCTTTTGAGGATGTCGTGGTTAATGGGTTTTGCAAGAAGAAGAAAAAGGGTATCATTGAAGCATACTCTGTGTAGTGTCCTTTACCCAGGTAATTGTTATGAATTATCCATTGCTAGGGACTAGCAAAGATATAAGTGTGGAGGTGTGATAACTTCCCAAATGAAGTTATCTATGCCGAATATTTCTACATCTTGCTTAGTGAAAATGAGAATATATGTGCTTAAATGTTAACAAAATATGATTAAAAATAAATTTAATGTTATTATATTAAGTTGGTCATATTCCATTGTTTTTATGCAAGAATCGCCAAAGAAATCAACTTGGAGGAGTAATGCTGAATTCTTATTTTCGGTCTGGGTCAGTTGTTGCAACAACCAATTCTGAAAATGCAACAATCGTATGTCCGAAATTCAAATTTCAAAATTCAAATTGTCGTCGTTTTCAATTATGGAAGGATGCATCTCTTCAGGAGGGGCAGACATTTTTAGTGCTAAAAACCAACCATATTAAAGGAAGATTAATTTCTTGGAGGAGATTATCATTTTTGGGAAGAACTTTGAGAAGAAGCCATCATCTTCAAGGGAGAATTTCGGCTAGGGTTGGAGACATCCGATCTACAAGGGTGAGAAGCGTCGGAGAAGTGCTGAAAATAAATTCCTGCATCATTTAACATTTTTAAGCATGTCTTGTAAGATCTTTCTCATGTGGTTTCATCCCTCTATCATGAACTAATCTTTTGGATCTTGTATGATGTGAGTACTTTGCCTGGTTGTGATGATTTTACTTTAATTTTTATTCTATGATTGTTTGAATCTCTATCTTTATTGGGTTTATGTTCTTTATTTGTGGAAATTGTTGAGCAAGCGTTCATCTTCTAATTAGCATGGCGAGATTCGAGAGAGGAGTTATGCTAATCTAGTGTTGAATCCGTTATTCTACGCGGCGATATTCGAGAGAGGAGTTGCGTAGTTTTCTAAATCAAAATTCCATCTTTTTACTGTGCTGCAAGATTCAAGAGAGGAGTAGCGTAAGTGTGGCATAAACTCCAATATAGCGTCAAGAGAGAAAGAGATTTCCTCTTGAGTTAGCATCGTTGATTTTTGCTCGTCATGTTATTTACTTTCCACCTAAGTTAGAGATAACTAGGGGAAATTGGGTAAACAGAATTCTGAGATCGAGAGATAATGAAATCTACTCTAAAATCGATGCAAGATAGTAATGAAGAGAACCATTAAAGATCACTAGAAATCTCGTCACAATGGGCAAGGGAAAATAACATGCAAGATCATTTCTCCAACTTTGGTAAAAGTATTTTCCCAGAATCGTGTTTAGTTTTATCATTATTTGTTTAAGTTTTTTTATTATTATCAAATAAATCCATTAAAAAAAGTATCCACTTGGATTCAAGGAATGTGTAAGGCTAGTAATTACGAGCACTAACGTTGCACTTCCTCTGGGAACGATAACTCAACTCATCATTTTACTACTTGATTCGGCACGTGCACTTGCGTGATTACGTAGATCCATTTTGGCCGTATCAGAAATGTAGTTGTTTTAATTTTTAGATAACTTTATTTTTCGCTTTTTTTCGTATGTGTGTGTGCGTGTATGAGATAACTTTTATAGCTTTTATTCATTCCTGTAGAGTGTGTGCGTGTATGAGTTAGTGTTTATCGCTTTCTTTCATATTATGTAGAGTGCGTGTGTGTGTTTTAATTTTTGTTGTGTGTGTGTGTGTTTTTATTTTAAGTAGAGTGTGTGGGTGTGTTGTTTTTATTCAAGTAGAGTGCGTGTGTGCGTTTTAATTTATATAGCTTGTGTGCATTTTCATTTCTCTCGAGTGTGTGCGTGTGTTTTACTTTATGTAGAGTGTGTGTGTGTTCATTTCAAGTAGAGTGCGTGTGTGTTTTTTCATTTCTGTAGAGTGTGTGAGTGTGTTTTAATTTCTGTAGAGTGTGTGCGTTTTCATTTCAGGTAGAGTGCATGCGTGTGTGTATTTATTTTCTCCTACTCGTTTTAGTGGGACTCACTTTCATTTCCCCCTACTCGTTTGAGTAGGACTCGCAATTTACTGCTTTCTTTACTGCTTTCATTTACCGCTTTCTTAACTGTTTTATTTTTCTACTTTCATTTTATCGCTTTCTTTTTGCAAGCCGTCCCCATTACGATGAGTGGATAACCGCTCTTAGCCCTCAGTATCGAAGAGCATTGGGACAGATAAAATCTCTTTAAATAATTAAAGGTCTTATTTTTCTAATTAATTAAATTACTTAAGGTTTGCCCCGGGTTTACGACGCGTAGAACCACATATCGATGTGTGGGCTCTATTTCCGTAGTCCATACGCTAGCTAGCCGAGAGGTCGTGCATATGGACCGATCACCCCTTAGTAAATGGAGTTCCACACTAACCTTCGAGAGAGGATGCACGGAAATCTACCGGATTGGGTTCCCCACCCAATAGCGGGGTTCTTAGCGTAATGCAGGCATTAAGAGGAATCCTTCGTCGGACGAGAACCCGGTCGAATAGTCTTAATGTTCAGGTGAGAGATAGTCCTAGAGATATGTGAGCTCATTTTTGTGGAACCTTCACGGCCAAGTCTTCGTCTTAATTAATTTGAAATTTAGAATCTCTTTTTATTAAAAGTTTATTTTAGTTCAAATTCTTTTAGATACAGTTGCGCTAAGTTATTCATCGGCTCCATCTTTAATGCTTTTAGTTTCTGTTTTTATATATATAAATAATATCTCCACAAGATAGTTTTGGGTAAAATAAAAGTGCCCTCCCCGAAAGAGTATAAATAATCAACCCGACCCCGAGAACAATGCGACCCCGATATTCCTTACCGGAATATCTTGTACTACACGTGATAGGTGCACTTGCCTCCTTTCATTAAAACTCGATTTCAACTGTTTTATATCCAAATAATAAATCTGCGCGCCCTGTCTTCCTCAATAAAACCAAATCCGCTTTTCTAAATAAACCGTCCGGGGCGCCGCGTGTTGTAAATAATTTTTAGAGTTTTAACCCCCCATCAACAGGTATGTCTCTAAAACCAGTAAACAGATTTCCTCTAAAGTTATCTATTATTGCTACAGTAAGGCTAGGCATGTCATTGCTGACTGATCACTCAAAAGAAAGGAAGAAGATGAGAAGAAGAAGCATCATCATCACCACAAGGACAGGAAGAAGGAGAAGTCCTTTGTGTCTAAGAAGGAAAAAAGCTGGACAGACTCTTCTTCCTCAGAATCAGAGGATGAAGAGGAAGAAGCCTATATTGGGCTGATTTCTATTGCTACTGATCCAAAAGAAGATGAAGAGTTTCATGTGGCTAGAATAAGGATCAGGGCCCCTCTAACACACCCATAGAGTGACTCTGGGTTGGATGAAGATGAAGAAGGAGATGCTCAGTGCCATGGACTAATGGCAATGACAGATGAAGAAAGAAGCCAGGATCAGCCTGGTCAGTCTTAGGTACCTACTAAACCACATTCTTTTATTTCTAGTCATGAGGTTGACTCGGTCTCTGATGCTCAATCATCAAGAGATGAAGGGGATTCTGACTCTGAGGATGATGTTAACTCCATAATTACCAAGTATGGAGAACTTCTTGAGGCTTTCAAGAGGTGCAATCCGCTTGCCAAGAGACAGGAAAAAGAGCTTCTCAGTCTGAAAAACAAGTGTGAAGACCAAGAAAAGACCCTCACTAATATGGCTGCACAAACAGCCCAGCTCAAGGATACCATTTCCAGTGAATATGTGGTAAGAATCTCAAATGAGAAACTTATCCAGAAGCTTGAAAATGATCTCCTAACTGAGAAACTGTTAGTGACCAAATTTTCAAAGCCAAATACTCCGCTACCCTTAATTGACACCCACCTTACCCAAGCTGGTAAGAAAGGGCTAGGATTTAAGGGACCTGCTAAACCTTCCATTCAAAGAGGAAAGGGTAAAGGGAAGGCACCAGATGTGCCTCTAGCTTCATTGCCTCAAATTCCTTTTCAGAAAGTGTTGCTGCCCTCCAACAGGTATAACCATGAAAGCTGTTATGGTCACTGGGAGAATGGTAGATCCACTAGCATGGACCAATGTGGCCCCATCCAATGTGTAAGATTCAGCCATGTGAAATCCTTCAAGGCTTCCCATGAGGAAATCCAAATGGCCCATCCTGGACCATTTGTTTTTGGTGCCCCAACCTAAAAACTCAAGGATATTACTGTTGCTAAAAATCTAAATCATCCAGCAAAAGTTGTGACTCAAGGTGAGTCATCTGGTAGAGCTAGAATGACAATCTCAGATGCTATCAAATGCATGTTAGCTGAAAAGAGACATGCAGTTGGTGCCTCTCAGAAAAGACCAAATCAGCTAGCTGAAGACTGCCCTTCAGTCAAACTGCTGCTGAAAGAAGACAGAAGAATAGAACAACACATCTCCCCACTGTTCAGAAAATAGTACAGTCTAATGCTACTCTCAAACAGAAAAGGAGATACAATATTTATGAGTGTTGGTGTTGTGGCAAAGGGGGCCACTATGATGTGGAACTCTGGCACAATCCTTTAGTGTCCAGAGGTAGACAACCTGTAAAAAATTCTGCAAGAAGGCATAATTATTTTCAGGCTAATGTGAACCTAAGACCCAATAGATATTGGGGTCCTAAGTTAAGGTAATTCTATTTTGCAGGTTATTCTTAGTGCCCTTCCCCCATGTGGCACTTGGACAAAAGATGTTCCAAAACTTGGACTGGTACAAGGAAATTATCATGTGGTTCATACACCAAGGATAGGGAAGCTGTATACATTCCTAAATAAGGGTATAAGTGGTATTAAGTGGCATGGGAGAGCTGAGTCAGTTGTGTCTACTCTAGAGATATGCTTCTAATCATATGGTATAGTCACTATGGGAGTGGTTACTGGCCATGATCATGGATGAAGGCCAGCTGGATCCAGCCAACAGGAATGTCTGGTTGTACAAAGTCTTGCTGCCACACCACCAAATCTGGAAAAGAACAAGAAGCCTGTACTCATCTCTGAGGAAAGCACGGGTAGCTCTTCTGAGAGCAGCAAGGAAGGATCACATAACATATCAGTTGAAAAGTTTCTTAAGTTTCTCAAGTTTCTCAAGTGGTATCATCAGTAGTTTGTCTCTTCAAAGGAAACTTGAAGAGAACTGTATGCTCAGGTTTCAATATCATCTGAACCTGCAGCAAGTCAAGAAGCTATAGGAGAAGAAGACCAGCCTCTTCCCTGTCTATTCAAAAACCAAGAAGGGATTGATCATGTGGTGATGAAAAGTGGAGATCAATGTAATGATCAAGGCAGTACTAAGAGGGTTGGACACTCTTGTACAGCTAATCAGAATGCTGAAGCCAAAGGCAAGTCAGATGCTAAAGAAGGGAACAAGTACTGGGTCAGCAAAAAGAAACACTGTAACAAGTACTTGAAAGTGCAAGTTAGATCTGATATACTCTAGAGGGGGGTGAATAGATTATGGTGCTTGCTAAAAACTTTTTACAACTCTTGTTGTATTTCTAAGTGAACAGGGAAGGAAATAACATAAAGTAAACACAACAACCAACTAAACACTGAGCAATCACAGACCACAGCCAGAAAACAAAAGAAAACAAGCAACCAGAAGACACAAGGAGCTATAGTGGTTCCCCAACCAATCTGGGTACATCCACTCTTCTACCACCCTAGGTAGGAATCCACTGCAGGATGAGTTGATCAGGTGTCCTGAGCACTAATGGATTTTGATCAGGTCCCCAAAAACCAAACCCTCAAGTATTTTGGAAGGAGACTTGCAACCAGAATAATTTTGAAGGGATTTAAAACCCTGTACAGGAATTAGAGAGAGGGTGATAGTGTCTTCTCTGTCAACAGTCAGAGAGAAGACTTGTGGATTGATGTAGCAGCTCTTGCTCCCCCTGAGGTCTTGAATTGGTCAGGAATGCTGGAGCACTGCTTCAGGGTGATAGGCCTTCAATGACCTAGAATGCCTGGACTAGAACTGCTTCAGGAACTTCTTTGACAGATTGAATGATTGTTGTCCTTTGAAGTTATCCTGTGAATAGAGAGAAGAAGACTCTTCATTGAATTTAGTTGTTCTTCTTCTTCTTGAGAGAGTTCTCTGGTCAAGGCTGATTGCAGTCAAGAACTTTAGATTTGAGAATGTTTTGTTCTTCTGCAGCTTAGGGTATTTTCTATACTGAGATTCTTGAACTCTGCTTGATTCTGTATTCTCTTGTGTCTGTCTGTATCTATGACTGACTGAGGGATATTCAAACTTTTGAATGTCGAGCAGTAATTATAGTCGGCCTTGGAAAGAATCAGTAATCAATGACTTTCCTAACTATCCCATGGAAAATGGCATGAGATCGTCCATAATCAATGTACGTTCTAACGGTAACATTTCGAGAAGATCTGACATTAAATGTTCAGGAATCAACACCAAGAAACGTGACGGTAACCTTGAAAAAAACCTAATCTGGATTCGTCGAACAACGAACACATTTCGTCGAGCTGAACTTGTGTTCGTCGAGCTGAGCTTGAGTTCGTCGAGCTGAGCTTGAGTTCGTCGAGCTGAGCTTGAGTTCGTCGAGCTGAGCTTGATAGAGTTCGTCGACCAGATAATCTTCATACATCTGACAGACATTCTTCATTCGTCGAGCTGAGAATCAAATTCGTCGAGCTGAGAAAAGTTCTAGACTTAGACAAAATACTCTGCATCTGCTGAAATGCTGTGTTGACACAAATTGGTGTCGACAGATTGATCTTGGTGTCGACACAATTCCTGGTGTTGACATAAGCTGGTGTCGACTGAAATCCTGGGGTCGACATAAGCTGGTGTCGACTGAAATCTTGGTGTTTTCACAAGTTGACTGGTGTCGACACAAACCCTAAGTGTCGACACAGATTCTCTGAGTCCAGAAATCGTCGATTAGATAATAACATTCGTCGACCTGAGAAGCTGACTTCGTCGATCTGAGAAGCTGTGAACTTGAGGTCCAAGTTCGTCGAGCTCAGAATATAATTCGTCGACCGAAGCATGAAGCTGAATTTAGAATAATTTGAAGTCCTCCTAACTTTAGCTTGATGTAGAAACTGAATTTTCGTCGAACATAGAACATAGATCATCGAGCTCAGCACTACGAATTGTCTCACGATCGTCGAGCGCAGAATTCCTTTCGTCGAGCTGAGTTCGACGAACGTCGAACTCACTTTACTTAGTTTTGAAAACTTGTAAATCTGGAGTCTCTGAGGGTCTTGTTGAAAGCTGGTCCATCTGGAGTTGAGCCTAAGGACTTAACCTAGACTCTAGAACACAAAATTGACCCTGGCTATACAAGATGGGTCACATCCTAAGTCAGTGAACCTAGCCCAAATCAACTAGGGATCCAACAATCTCCTCCTATTTGGGTGAGGTCACTAACAGAGACTCAAAACAGAAAAACAAATCAAGAAAAGAGATATATCTGCCAGAAAATTTTAACACATGCAACAGATATATATATACACACAGCTTTGTTTAACATATAGCATAGTTTAAAAACACATAGCAGACAGAAATGAAATAACAAGAAAAATTACTTCTTTGGCTTTTTCTGCTGAGGTTTGTCTTCTGCTTTCTTTTCTCCTGGCTTCTTGAAAATGATTTCTCTGTTAGGATTTTGAGCTTGAGCCACTGTCATGGTCATATCAGCTGCCCCAATAATTTTCAATGTTGTAGCCCTGGGGACAACTGCTTCTGGGTGAAGTTTCATATATTCATCAACATTAAGTAATTTTTTTGCCTTTGTCAAATCTTTTCAGCTCTTCCTTTCCATACTGTGACATAGTTGAAAGACCAGAAATATCTTTTCCTTCTGCTTTGGCTTTATTTATCAATGATAGACCAATCAGCTCTTGGTATCTAACCATTCTTGTTGTATTTGCAGTCTCTGGGTCTTCAAAAGGAATTGGAGGGGAGTCTGGCTTCTTTGGGCTTTCAGCTTTATGAGCTTCAGAACTTTGTTGTTGCTGGTGTTGCTTATGTTGATGACTACTTGAGGAGGATGGCCTTTGCTGGCTGCTTTCAGAAGATCTCCCTGACTGTCTCTGATAAGTTTGCATTGGGGCAGATCTCTGGGAGCTAGAGCCACTGGCACCAGCTGCTGGAGGAGGAGGAGGATCCTTCCTGTATCTGTGTACTGGAGGAGGGGAGTATCTCTTGCTTCTCTTTCTATCTTTTTGCTGGTTTTTGGAGAGCCACATCCATGCTGGCATTCCCTTATATGGAGTCACATTGTGCAGAATATAGTAGGGAGTGTCTGCAGTGGGATTTGGCTTGGGAGGAGGGGCAGCCTTTCTCCTCTTTGCCAACAATCTCTTTTTCTTACTAGCTGCATCCTCATCAGAATCAATATCATCATCAGATTCTGAATCCTGAGGGGTATCATACAATGCATCCAAAGCTTTTAAAGCTTTATCAGAAATAACAGCCTTTGCTGGAGGAGGGGCAGAAGGTTCAGGAATAAGAGGTTCAGCAACAAGAGAAGAATTATATGTACAAGATTCAGAAACAAAAGAGACAGAGCTATCAGCTACTGCCTTTTCTCTTCTTTAATGTCTGCCTGAATGAACTCATCTAGAGTATGTATTGGAGAGTCATCCCTAATAAAGTCTGGTGCTGAAACTGGCACTGGAGTATTTTCTGGAATGACTTTTTAGCTGGAGGCAGAGATGAAGGCTGAAGCTGAGAGAGCAAAATTGTCACAGGGTTGCTTAGCAACTGCTGGACTAGCTGGAGAGGTATAAGGTACAATAGCCAAATAAGGCTTAGAGAAATCTGCTGGAGGGAATTTCATATGTACATTGTCAAAACTTCTCAACAAAGCTGATAAAGTCATTGTGGGATTTAAATAGAAATTACCAACAGGAGTTATTGGAGCAACTGACTCATCCAAATCAATGTCAGTATCCATAAATTGAATTAACTCAGACATCTCAGCATCATCAAAGTCCGTCAAAATTGGTGTATCCTTATCTGAATCTGAATCTGCTGGAGAGGGAACTTCTGTGACTGCTGCTGCTGCTGTATCTGCATCTGCTGCAACTTCATCATAGAGCATCTCCCCCTGACTGGGTTCAGGAAGACCTGGAGCCAGGCCCCTAGATGAAGAGGGTACAGCAGAGAGAAGAGAGATCTGGGCAGATAAGGAGTGAATGGGGGTCACAAGAGGTGTAATGGCCTCTTGGATCAAGGATTTGATAAGAGGTGTGAGCAAGGAAATGAGGGTAGATGGATCAAATGGGGAAGGGGAAGGGGATTGAATGGGAGGAGGAATAACAAATGAAGGGGGGCATCTTGCATGATTGCATCTGATGGTATATGATAAGATGGGATGGTGGATAAGTGTGGGGGAAGAGGAGACTGAGGAGGTGTAGGAATAGGAATGTCCTGAGGGGAATCTGGAGGAGTGGGTTGATGATCAACTGGCAAGGGGGAAGATGGAGGTGGAGATGGAATGTTTGTCAGGTCAAATGGTGGAGATGAAGGAGGGGTAGGTGCATGAGGAGGCTTCTTTGGAGGAAGAGGTGCTGGAATTGATGATTGAGATGGAGGAACCTCTTCAACAGGGTGGGGAGCAGCCTTTACAACCCTTGTGCTCTCAGAAGTTTGGAGGGATGAGGAGGAAACCTTTGAGGGTCTGGAGATGGTCCTCTCCCACCTGCCAAACAGAGCACAAGAGAGGCGCTTGCTGGCATTTATGAAGATGGTCGTGGAGACCATACATTCAGCAGCCTTCTCTTTTCGAAAAATTCCCAATATTCTACCAAAGCAGACTTCCTTCTTGCTGTTCTTCTTTTTGATCAATTTAAAGAACACTTTACTCCAATCAACCTGTCGCTTATTTACTACTGCACACATTATCAGAAATTGGTGACAGGTGATATAGTCGTGGGCAGAGTGCTTGGCCATCAGAATATTTTCCGTAATATCTCCCAGAAATTGATAGGCGGCGGATAATTGCTTTTTCAACAACTTATTAGGGTTGTTTCCAGAGAACCCCATTAGTTTCAGCATATCGTCGAATTCCTCAGAATCCATTTCCATATTGTCTTCTCCATTCACTAATCCAAATAATTCAGTGAGAACTGCGGGAGAGAGGGAAACAACAGTGTTCCCTATATTGCCGGTCAAAACATCTTCTTCAGAAACTATAGATGTATATACCCATTCTCGTATTTCTGTTCCATGAAGTTTAATGCGCCTGGTCATGAAATCCTTCAAACTTAGTTCTTCCAGTAGTTCTAAGATGTATAGAAAGATGGGGTCAGAATGTTAAAACGATTCAAAGTCCATGTCGAATCCAGTGTCAAACTTCATTGCCACCAAAGCACCTGAGGGAATTGCCATTGATGTCCTGCAAGAAAAACACAGAGAGAGACGGCGATCAAGAGCAAGGGAACTGAAAGCGCGGGACGGAGGTCGAAGAAAACCTAGATATAGGATTTTCAGAATATGAATCGACAAACTCCGTTCCACGAAAAAGAAAATTCTTCGAACTGAGCTCGACGAAATAAATTATAGACAGATAATTCGTCGATCTCATCCAGAAGAATTGAAAATGGTTCGTCGAACTCTGTTCGACGAAGCGTCTTCTGAAGCAAAGTTCGTCAATCTCCGGTCGACGAAGATTGTTTCCTTACACAGAGAATTCATCAATCGCCGTTCGACGAGAATCTCTCAAACTTTACCTAATTCGTCGAACTCCATTCGACGAACTCTGGAAAATTCGTCGAATGCAGACAGAAACTAGGTTAACTCTTCTCCATCAATCATTCCCAGTTGATTCATAAGGAACAGATGGGTTTTATCATCCAATGGCTTGGTGAAAATATCTGCTCTCTGTAGATCAGTAGGAATGTGGATCAAGTTAATTTTCTTTTTGTCCACATTATCTCTAATGAAATGATGTCTTATTTCAATATGTTTTGTCCTAGAATGGTGAACTGGATTATGTTCTATAACAATAGCACTAGTATTGTCACAAAATAATGTTGAATTATTTAAGTTGACACCATAATCTAAGAGTTGGTTTTGTATCCATAGCATTTGTGAACAACAACTAGCAGGAGCCATGTATTTTGCTTCTGCAGTTGATGTAGACACAGATGTTTGCTTTTTACAAAACCAGGAGATAAGTCTCATACCAAGGAACTGACATGTTCCAGAGGTACTTTTCCTGTCCACTCTACATCCAGCATAGTCAGCATCTGAGTATCCAGTTAACTCAAACTCTGACTCTGCAGGATACCAGAGTCCTAGACTAGGGCAACTCTTTATATATCTCAAAATTCTTTTTAGGAAAATAAGGTGAGATTCTTTAGGGTTCACTTGGAACCTAGCACAAAGGCATGTGGCAAACATTATGTCAGGTCTGCTAGCTGTTAGGTATAATAGGGATCCAACAATTGCCCTATAATTTTTCTGATCTACAGGTTTTCCTGCTGCATCAGAATCCACAGCAGCATTTGTAGCCATAGTGGTTTTCATCCCTGAAGCATCACTCATCCCAAACTTTTTGATAAGCTCTTTAGCATACTTAGCTTGGGAGAGGAAGATACCATCTGGGAGCTGCTTCACTTGGAGACCAAGGAAGTAGGAAAGCTCACCCATGCTACTCATCTCAAATTTTGAATGCATGAGGTCAGCAAACCTCTTGCACAATTTGGGATCAGTAGACCAAAAAATAATGTCATCCACATATATTTGTACTAACAATGTTTGGTCCTTATGATGTCTAGTGAAAAATGTTTTATCTATGGTTCCTCTTGTAAATTCATACTCTAAGAGAAAGCTTGCTAGGGTCTCATACCAAGCTCTTGGAGCTTGCTTTAAACCATAGAGAGCTTTATGCAATTTAAAAACAAAAGAGGGTTGAGTTGGAGAGATAAAACCTGGAGGTTGTTCTACATAAACCTCTTCTTGAAGTACTCCATTTAGAAATGCACTTTTGACATCCATCTGGTAGACCTTGAATCTCTTGTAAGCTGCATAGGCAAGGAATATCCTAATGGCCTCTAACCTTGCAACAGGGGCAAAGGTTTGGTCATAGTCTATTCCTTCCTCTTGTTTGTAGCCTTGAGCAACAAGCCTAGCCTTGTTCCTCACTATGTTGCCTTGAGCATCCAACTTGTTCCTGTAGACCCATTTAGTTCCAATAACTGGGTAGTTATGGGGTCTTGGAACCAAATCCCAAACTCTACATCTCTCAAACTGATTGAGTTCCTCTTGCATTGCAATGATCCAGTGGGGATCTTGCTCTGCCTCATGTATGGTGAGAGGTTCAATTTGAGAGAGAAAACAGGCATGCATCAAGTCTTGGTTGAGTTGATGCCTTGTCTGTACACCTACTGAGATGTCTCCAATCACCTGAGATCTGGGGTGATCTCTAAGTGTGACAAGATCAGTTGGTGGAGTTGGTTGAGCAACAGCTTCAGTATTTAATTCCTCTTGGGGAATGATACTAACTATTGGGGGAAGTTCAGACACTTCCTCTTGACTTTCCTCATCACTATCTTCAGCATCCTATGGAGTGGGATGGTTTGATACCTCTTGGGTAAGGTTCAGTCCATCCATAGACTCACACAGTGGTTGAACCTGCAAAAAGCTTATGGTAGAAATTTCTTTCTCCTTGTATGACATGTTAGTCTCATCAAAAGATACATGAACAGATTCTTCAATTTTAAGAGTTGATTTATTATACTCCCTATAAGCTTTACTAACCATGGAGTATCCCAGAAACACTCCTTCATCAGCTTTAGCTTGAAATTTTGCTATGTATCTCTTGTCATTATTGTGAATGTAACATATACAACCAAAGATTTTGAAGTTATCTACTTTAGGTTTCTTCCCTTTGAGTAATTCATAGGGAGTTTTGCCTTTCAGCTTATGTATCAAACTTCTATTCAACACATAGTTGGAGGTGTTCACTGCTCTGCCCAAAAGGATAGAGGAAGGTGAGCATCTGACAAAAATGTAGTAGCAGATTCAATAAGAGTTCTATTTTTTTCTTTCAGCTACCCCATTTTGTTGAGGAGTTCTAGGAGCTGAGAAAGTATGTCTGATCCCTTCACTTTGACAGAACTCTTGCATAAGAAGAGAATCAAACTCTGTCCCATGATCACTTCTGATTAGGGCAATGTGAGTGTTGAACTCAATCTGTATGCATTTGAGAAACTCTGTCAAACACTTAAAGTTATCAGACTTCTTCCTCAGAAAGAACACCCATGTGAATCTAGAGAAGTCATCTACAACCACTAAAGTATAAGATTTCCCTCCTAACTTTGTACTGTAATGGGTCCAAAAAGATCCATGTATAACAGATACAAAATCCTAGGTGAATCACTCTTATTAAGTGACTTGAAATTATTTTTGGTTTGCTTGCCTAATTGACAAGCCCTGTAGAGTCCTTCCTTCTTGTAGGGGCGAGAAGGTAGTCCTCTAACAAAGTTGTCCTTTGATAGCCTAGCAATGGTTCTAAGGTTTATATGTCCTAATCTCTTATGCCATAATTCATTAGGTCTACAAATAGAGTTGAACAAGCATATATCTACTTTAGTTGAAAGAAAGTCTACTAAATAGATGTTACCTTTCCTTTTACCTGTCAACACAGTTGTGTTGTCCTCTGATTTGATCTTGCATAAGGATTTGCTGAAAGTCACTTGGTAGCCTTCATCACACAGTTGACTGATACTGATCAAGTTGTGCTTCAGTCCTTCCACATAGGCTACCTTCTTGAATGTGACTGTGCCAATCTGGACTGCACCATATCCTTTTGTTAGTCCAAAGTTTGAATCACCAAATATTACTTTGGGTCCAAGCTTGGCTTTGAAGGATGTGAAATTGTCCTTGTTTCCTGTCATGTGCTTTGAGCACCCACTATCCAGATACCATTGCTGGTTTGATGTTGGATAGGTCTTCACCTGCACATAAAGCAATTTACTTGTTTTTGACCCAGTTTACCTTGGGCCTAGGTTGATAACCTTTGAATTCAGAAATAAAAGACATCCCTGGTTGACTCTTATAGCCTTCAGGATGATATCTCCTTGTAGGTATTATCCATTCAGTATAAGGGTTAAATCTCAGGGATGAAGAACCTCTACGATTGAACTTTGATTTTCCTTTAAAAGAGTTTTCAAAACTCTGAGCTCTGTTCGACGATCTCTGAGCTGAGTTCGACAATCTTGGGTCAGATCGTCGAGCTCCGTTCGAAGATCGACCATGCCAGAGTTCAGGGTTCAGAGTTCGTCGACCTGAGTTCGATGATTTAGCTTGAGATCGTTGAGCTCCATTCGGCGATCGTCGAGCTCCGTTCGATGATTTCTGTTGAACTATGGTTTTGTTAGGTAGATCAGAGTTCTTCCTAGCTATCTCTACAACTCCCTTACCTTTATCAGAGATAAACTTGATTGGGTTTGTTAATACTATAGGTTGGCTGGATGAAACACCCAAGCCCAGTGTACTATTGAATCTTGAGTTCACTGTGCTTGTGATGTCCATTAGTTTGATACTTCTCCCATTAAGGGATTCTTCAAACTTCTTGGCCTCTGATAGCTCACCTTTCAGTGAGGCTATCTGCTCCCTACAGCATTCCAACTCCTCAGAGAGTTTGAGGTTTTCTGATTTTAAAGTACTGTGTTCAGATAACTGATTTCTGAGAGAAATGATTTCCTTCTCAGATTTTAGTAAATCTAAACATAGTGCTTTAAACTCACACTTGAAGTCCTCAGAATTGAAATCAAAAGAACTTATTACCTGGTCCTCTTCAGATTGAGTCTCTGATTCAGATTCTGACTCTTCTGCATCAGAATTTTGTTGTGAGGCATTGATAGCCATCATGCAGAATTCTTTTTCTTCAACATCATCTTCATCATCACTTGAGCAGGATGAAGCTTCAGATTCTTCTTTTGTCTCACTCCAAGTTTCAGCTACAAACCCCTTCCTGGTGTGTTTGTTCTTGCTGGAGGAGGGTTTGTCATTGCTGTTCTTCCTGAAGTCTTTATCTTTTATTCTTTCTTTCCTGTCCTTTTTGTCCTTATATTGATTTTCTGGACAGTCAGACACCATGTGGCCTGGTTTCCTGCATCCAAAACAAATAATCTCTTTGTTATTTGATTTGTCATACCTTGGCTTGTCATGCCCTCTAGCAGTCTTTTTCCTGAAATCTTTCCGGGCCATTTTGTAAAATCTTTTGGCCAGTAGGCTTAGTAACTCTTCATTGCCTGTGACTTTGTCTTTAGGCTGATCTTCAATGTCTTTGAAAGCTATTGATTTTTCTTTTCTTGTAGCTGGTGAGGCAGCCTTCCGCTCTTCTTCTCTATTCTTGATGAGCAGCTCATAAGACTTGAGCTTGCCCATGAGAGCTCCAGTTGTGATCTCATTTAGGCCTCTGGCATCCTTGATTGGCCAGATCCTTGAGTCCCAAGTGCTTGGGAGCACATTAGGATTTTATCATTGAGCTCAGTCAATGAGATCTCTTTGTCCAATGTTTTCAGCTCATTGACTATGAGACTGAGTCTATTATACATATCTGCTACTGACTCAGCTTCTCCTTTCTTGAAGTTCTCATACTGGGTTATGAGATGAGATCTTCTATCTTTTCTCTCATCAGCAGATCCTAAGACTATCTCAGATAGCTTGTCTCAGATGTCCTTTGCTGAGTTGCATTCAGCTACCTTTTGGAATATTTCATCAGACATAGTCTGGGCTAGAATGTTCATAGCTTTTGCATCAGCCAATTTCCATTTCTTTATTTCTGCATCTGTTCCTGAAGGAGGTGGAACAACACTTGTACTTGTATTTTCTGGAGGTCTTGGACACACTGTCAAAACAGAATTGAAAATGTCTTCATCAATAGAGTTCATGTACAATCTAATCCTTGCCTTCCAAAGTGCAAACTTAGATAGATTGCACACTGGAGGTCTGGTGCTAGCATAATCTTTGTTTTGGGTCATGTTCTGTGAAGAAATAAATCTAGAAAAAAACCTTAAACAAGCAGATCTAACTAGAGGGATCTTTGGGTTCAGGTGTTAGCCTGTGCAACCACTAAGGTGTGGTATTTTTAACCAACCTCCCTCTGATACCAATTGAAAGTGCAAGTTAGATCAGATATACTCTAGAGGGGGGTGAATAGAGTATGGTGCTTGCTAAAAACTTTTTACAACTCTTGTTGTATTTCTAAGTGAACAGGGAAGCAAATAACATAAAGTAAACACAACAACCAACTAAACACTGAGCAATCACAGACCACAGCCAGAAAATAAAAGAAAACAAGCAACCAGAAGACACAAGGAGCTATAGTGGTTCCCCAACCAATCTGGGTACATCCACTCTTCTATCACACTAGGTAGGAATCCACTGCAGGATGAGTTGATCAGGTGTCCTGAGCACCAATGGATTTTGATCAGGTCCCCAAAAACCAAACCCTCAAGTCTTTTGGAAGGAGACTTGCAACCAGAATAATTTTGAAGGGATTTAAAACCCTGTACAGGAATTAGAGAGAGGGTGATAGTGTCTTCTCTGTCAACAGTCAGAGAGAAGACTTGTGGATTGATGTGCAGCTCTTGCTCCCCCTGAGGTCTTGAATTGGTCAGGAATGCTGGAGCACTGCTTCAGGGTGATAGGCCTTCAATGACCTAGAATGCCTGGACCAGAACTGCTTCAGGAACTTCTTTGACAGATTGAATGATTGTTGTCCTTTGAAGTTATCCTGTGAATAGAGAGAAGAAGACTCTTGATTGAATTTAGTTGTTCTTCTTCTTCTTGAGAGAGTTCTCTGGTCAAGGCTGATTGCAGTCAAGAACTTTACATTTGAGAATGTTTTGTTCTACTACAGCTTAGGGTATTTTCTGTACTGAGATTCTTGAACTCTGCTTGATTCTGTATTCTCTTGTGTCTGTCTGTGTCTATGACTGACTGAGGGATATTCAAACTTTTGAATGTCGAGCATTAATTACAGTCGGCCTTGGAAAGAATCAGCAATCAATGACTTTCCTAACTGTCCCATGGAAAAATGGCATGAGATCGTCCATAGTTAATGCACGTTCTAATGGTAACATTCCGAGAATATCTGGCATTAAATGTTCAGGAATCAGCGCCAAGAAACAGGACAGTATCCTTGAAGAAAACCTAATCTGGATTCATAGAACAAAACCACATTCCGTCGAGCTGAACTTGTGTTCATCGAGCTGAGCTTGAGTTCGTCGAGCTGAGCTTGAGTTCGTCGAGCTGAGCTTGATAGAGTTCGTCGACCAGACAATCTTCATACATCTGACAGACATTCTTCATTCGTCGAGCTGAGAATCAAATTCGTCGAGCTGAAAAAAGTTCTGGACTTAGACAAAATACTTTGTATCTGCTGAAATGCTGTGTCGACACAAATTGGTGTCGACAGATTGATCTTGGTGTCGACACAAATCTTGGTGTCGACATAAGCTGGTGTCGACATAAGCTGGTGTCGACTGAAATCCTGGTGTCGACACAAGTTGACTGGTGTCGACACAAACCCTAAGTGTCGACACAGATTCTCTGAGTCCAGAAATCGTCGAGTAGAGAATAACATTCGTCGACCTGAGAAGTTGACTTCGTCGACCTGAGAAGCTGTGAACTTAAGGTCCAAGTTCGTCGAGCTCAGAATATAATTCGTCGACCGAAGCATGAAGCTGGACTTAGAATAATTTGAAGTCCTCCTGACTTTGGTTTGATGTAGAAACTGAATTTTCGTCGAACATAGAACATAGATCGTCGAGCTCAGCACTACGAATTGTCTCACGATCGTCGAGCGCAGAATTCCTTTTGTCGAGCTGAGTTCGACGAACGTCGAACTCACTTTACTTAGTTTTGAAAACTTGTGAATCTGGAGTCTCTGAGGGTCTTGTTGAAAGCTGGTCCATCTGGAGTTGAGCCTAAGGACTTCAGCTAGACTCTAGAACACAAAATTGACCCTGGCTATACAACATGGGTCACATCCTAAGTCAGTGAACCTAGCCCAAATCAACTAGGGATCCAACAGGGTCAGCAAAAAGAAACTATGCAAGATGCTAGGAGTTGCTAAGCATCAACATGGATTGAGCTCGACGAAATCAGAAGATTTCGTCGAACGGAGCTCGACAAAAGTTGAAGAAATCATCGAACGGAGCTCGACTAAAGCTAAGCAAATCGTCGAACTCAAGATTGTCATAAAGAAATTTTATGCCATCTGAACCATAATCTCCAGATAAGTAGAATCTCTTTTATATAATGATATTCTTCTAGTTTAATCTAAGTTGTGAGGAATCCTGTCTGTCATAGCAGGACTATGCATATGTAGATTAAGTTTCAATAAGTTAGGGATCATAAGGAAGAACTCAATCCTGAGTTTGTCCTTTCTATCATGTGGCTGACATGATTATCATGCCACTAGATGAAGTCAAGTTTCAACACCATCTAGATTAAGATTGGTATGTTGAACTTGGTATAGCTCCAGTTGCTCCATGTCATACTTGTGTTGCAGGATTCACTTTTCTTGCAGGTAGATGTTTCTTTGTTGACACATCAAGACTATAAAGACCATTAAGTGGTATCATGACTTAGATGGATTCAAGTGTCTAGCAAAGGGAATTACAAGGATGCTACTGTTGAGGGGGAGCAAGCTCTGCAACCTATAAAGGGGGAGTATGTCCAGTAGTTGCTGAAACAGGATCAACCTCATGTTGGGAAGGAGCAGGCAGTTGCTGAAGTAGATCTGTTAGCACAACAGCTGATTAGATTGTCTCAAGAACAAAGCACAGACTAATGGGGAGATTATAAGAAGAGGAACAACTAGCAGCCAGTTCAAGTGGATCCCTGGGTCACTCAAGTGCAAAGGAGGTTGCAGTGAGGTGGTGTATCAATGATATCACCACAGGTGGTTGATGATTCTATAGAAACATTATCAGCAAGTGGAACCATGTATGCAACAAGCTTAAATAATGCATTATTGTGTTGCATCAATGTATCAACACAAAAGGTATGTATCCTAATCAAGTAGACTGATTCTAGGATGATTTCCTTAAAAGTACCAACATAGAACTTTGTCTAGGATCAAGAGATAATCACTCGCATAACATTTTCTACTCCCTCAATAAATATGCCTATTGAAAAAGATAGAAAGGGGGAGATATGTATGCAATACATATGAGGGAGATATAAAAGCAATATATTGACCTGATCATGTTGAATTTGTTCATATTACTGTAAAAGATTCTAGTAGTATGAGCCGATGCAATGACTGACCACATGTTGAGTCATGTTGGTGCTAGTGCATACATTAAGGCAAGTGCTTCTAGTAGTGCACCACATTTAACTATTAAGTGGTATAAAGGAGCATAAACTTTATGTGGTATAAAGGAGAGTTCATATTACTTGAGAAATTGCTCAAGTAGTATGAGAATGCACATTGAATGAATGTTGCATAAGCTAGCAGGTGTAGCAGATCAAAATCTGTAGCTGCATGATTTTATTCTATGCTATTTTGGTAAATGTCTCTTAGTATTGTTGGGTGTTCTGCCTTCTTCAAATAGGGGGAGATTGTTGGGTTCATTGCCCACAATGTTCCCTAGATTGGATTTGAAGAGGCGTCCCCATCAACACTAAGAGCATAGTTGTATGTGATGTGTGCTTTAGTTCATGCGTGCAGGTTGTCCATGATTGGACAGGTGAAGAAAATAAGTTTGGTCAGTAAAGTTAAAATTCGTCGAACTCAGCTCAGAGTTCGTCGAACTCTGCTCACTGATCGTCGAGCTCAACTCAGCACAAGCTTAAGAATTCAGGATATATATTTCATCAAGCTCAGGTTACAGTTCGTCGAGCTCAGCCCAATGGTTGTCAAGCTGATGCAAGATAAAAGTGTCTAAGGCAAAAAGCGCTGAGAGCGCAGAGAAGATCAAAGTTCGTTGAGCTTAGGTTGCGGTTTGTTGAGCTATGCTCAAAGCTTGTCAAGTTAAAGCCATAAAATCTGTCTAAGGCATAAGCGCTGAGTCTACTGAGAAGAAGGAGTTGACACCACTAAGACAGCTGAGACAACTGGGAAGATAGTGTTGAGATAGTTGAAGACGACTGAGAAGATGGCGTTGAGATAGCTGAGACAACTGAGAAGATGACGTTGAGATAGCTGAGACAGCTGAGAAGATGACATTGAGATAGCTGAGACAACAGAGACAAAGTGAGCTGGAAATTATTCTGAGTCCAGAAGCGTTGAGTGAAGCAAGTTCACTCAATGCTTCTAAATAAAGCAGGAAGCGCTGAGACAGTCAAGAGGTAAACAACTGAGAACAGCATTAGTTGGAATTTTTCTAAGTCCATAAGCATTGAGTGAAGCAAGTTCACTCAATGCTTCTAATGAAGTGGAAAGAGCTGAAATAAAGAATTGTCTCAGCTGATAAATGAAAAACTGCTGAGACCGCTGAGACAGTTAAAGTATAGAAACCGCTGAGACAACATATAAGAGGAAAGCGCTGAGACAAAGGCTTGTCTCAGCTAATAATGGAAAACCACTGATACCGTTGAGACTGCTGAGACAAAACCGCTGAGACAAAGCCAGGAAATTTTCTAAGTCCAGAGGCGCTGAGAGCCAAGGCTGATGGCGTTGAGTGTCTCAACATCACTCAACGCTTGACGAGATTCAGTAAATTTTCTAAGTCCAGATGTTGATGACCACTGATGACATCATCAAAGTTAACTCTCCAGAAAACCGTTGCTGGAAAGCTGCTACAGCAACGAACGATGTTTTGTCCCTTTCTGATGGAGTTGGCGCTCACCAATCCTTGGTGGGCCCACCTACTATATTGGCATTGATTCAAATTAACACATATAAAATGGGAAACAGTAAAGGTTTAGGGTTAATAAATACCCGGGCATCAAGAGCAGAAAATATAGAGAGATAAAAAGAAAGAGGCAGCTGGATATTTATTCCGATCAAGCTTGAAAGCTGAAGTCCAGCCAAGATTGCTAAAAGTCAAGAATATAGCTCGAGCACTTCCTGCTCAGCAAGTTGGTTCTCTCAAGAACAAAGCAAGCTGGTTGATCCACTCAACAACAGATAGGTTCTCACTTATGCAGCAAGAGAGAAGATAGCTGTAGAAGAAGACTCATCCCTTCTACAGCAAGTTAGCTAGACTGATATCTACTCAGTACAACAGAGCAAACTCAGAGATTTAATCTCTGAGTTATTTTTGTTTTCTTTCTCATCTTAAAACTTGTAACCATTTTACTGTAGGATTCAGGTTTCGTGGATTTGAGCTGCTGGAAGGCTTGATAGCCTGAGGCTGGAGAGTTTATCTCTCTGTGGTAGGATCCAACTGGATTTGAGTTGCTGGAAGCCTTAATAGTCTGATGCTGGAGAGTTTATCTCTCTGTGGTAGGATCCAACTCGATCTGAGTTGCTGGAAGGCTTAATAGCATGAGGCTGGAGAGTTTATTTCTCTATGGTAGGATCCAACTAGATCTGAGTTGCTGGAAGGCTTGATAGCCTGAGGCTGGAGAGTTTATCTCTCTGTGATAGGATCCAACAGGATCTGAGTTGCTGGAAGGCTTAATAGCCTGAGGCTGGAGAGTTTATCTCTCTATGGTAGGATCCAACTGGATCTGAGTTGCTGGGAGGCTTAATAGCCTGAGGCTGGAGAGTTTACCTCTCTGTGGTAGGATCCAAGTGGATCTGAGTTGCTGGAAGACTTAATAGCCTGAGGCTGGAGAGTTTATCTTTTTGTGGTAGGATCCATGTGTGGATATGAGTGTAAGGTTGTGGGCCTATGGTGTAAGCTGTAAAGAGCATAGTGCTGGAGTTTGTGCCTTGTCCAATAAGTAAGTTGGAAAGGTGGGAGGGAAAGTGGATGTATCCAATTGGAGAACCACTATAAATCCTTGTGTGCTTGATGTGTGTGTTTGTTTTACTTTCTTATTGTAGGACATAAGGACAAGCTCTAGATAGTGTAGTAAGAAAACAACAAAAGAAGCTATAAATTTGAAAAACCTATTCACCCCACCCCCCCCCCCCCCCCTCTAGTTGATTAGCTAAGCTTCAATTAAATAACTTTCAAAGGGTATTACCCTAAGTCAGAGTCACTACATTAGAAATCTACTAGAAAAGTGGGGTTACGTTAGTAGCAAAAAGGCTGAGACTCCATACGACTACAACAATAGACTGAAATCGAATGAAGGTTCACCTATTAGACAGTTGGATTATTCCAAACTCATAGGATGTCTTATGTATGCTACAACCTGCACTAGACCTGACATAGCCTTTATGGTCGGCATGTTAAGTAGATTTACGAGTAACTCTGGGAAGAACCACTAGGACGCCTTGGACAAGCTAATGAGATACTTAAAGTATACTGAGAAGTATACTTTATGTTATAGTTTACATCCTCCTGTGCTTGAGGGATATTCTGACGCCTCCTGGTGCTCAGAAATTACTGATAGTAGATCTACTAGTGGCAGATCTTATGGTGTTTATTTGCAGATCAAATGGAGATTGGAGGAGAGAAATTTTATTTCGACCCGAATGAAGATGATCTGTTGTTTGCATAGATCAATTTTAAGTTTGGTTTTTTTCTTTTAGATTCCTATTATTATGTTTGGGACTATGTGTTTGAGTTTAGATAATATGTATTCTAAAACTCATATTTATGTTTTCTGAAAACTCACTTTTTGGTCGTTATTAAATCTTGTTTAAGTAACTTGTACTGTGCTAACAACTATTTATAATATAAGAGGAGATTGTTGAGGTATATTGAAATATGTATGACGGGTGCTTAATGGGTTACGGTTAGGATCCGATAGAAATACAATAACCCATAGTCGGGTATTTAGGGTTTGCCTATAAATACCCATGCTAGGGGCAACGAGTAGATCGTTCCAAACTTGACGGTCAATCGGATGCTTCGAGCACACTAACACATCATACCCTTTGTATCCTCATCTGTATCACTATATTGACCAATCTTATTGTTGATCAGCAAGGCCACATCCTTCATTATAAGTTGGAGAGGTAGGCCCCAAATTTGAACATGAAACCGACACCAGACAAGTGACATGGTGAAGGGAGAATCTTGGGACGTGGCCAGCTCGAGCAAAATTAAGTTCTTATCAAAATTCCACGGACTTCCCAGTAAAACCCTTTGGAGACCTAGGATATGTGAAAAAATACAGACAAAAAGATCAGCCCCAAGCTTCTTGAAGGAAACCAGGCGAATGGTTTGAAAAGAGCTTCCCAAGGTCTTCTTCAAAGCCTCAAAATTCGTCGACCTGGGTGAAAGAACTGTTAGGGTTGCCTCTTGTGCTCAAAGTATTCTACCATACCCCATCTAAGTATGGAATAGGGTATAAATATTACTTCCAACATAGGGCCAAACCCTAGTACGATATGAAACCCGTTAACCTATTCCAAGTCGGCCTCAACACGTGCAGACATATTATTATATAAATCTAACAATCTCCTCCTATATCCGCCGTGAACCCAGACTTCAGATAGAGGGTGGTTTGTACAAAGTTCAACCAACTGTGAATCATACACAACCATGTCCAGCACCTATTTCAAACAAAATTAGACTTGAGTACAGAATAGTATGCACGTATAAGTAAAATGAAACTCAGCTGCAACACAGAGTAGTCTCAGGTATGTAACGACCCGGCCCTTTAGACCAAGGCCGCCCGGCCCACCAGTAGCCCATGGACCTTTAGACCACGGACCACGGTGGTACAGCCGGAATATACCAAGGCCTGCAGGCCGTACACCCCAACGCCTCTCTGGCCTGTTTCTCAGCAAACAACGCGTTGTTGGCGCTGGGATTCGAACCTGCAACCCTTGATAAGAAACCTTCAACAGTTCTCATCACCAACTGAGCTGCATCTCAGTTGGTGATGAGAACTGTTGAAGGTTTCTTATCAAGGGTTGCGGGTTCGAATCCCAGCGCCAACAACGCGTCGTTTGCTGAGAAACATGCTAGAGAGGCGTTGGGGTGTACGACCTGCAGCCTTGGTATATTCCGGCTATACCACCGTGGTCCATGGTCTAAAGTTCCATGGGCTACTGGTGGCCCGGGCGGCCTTGGTCTAAAGGGTCGGGTCGTTACAAAAAAAGTGCACTTTTTATGTAACGGCCCGGCCTAGGGCTCAGAGGCAACCGCACCCCATCATGGGCCGAATAGCTTGGCCCACCCGTAGGCCCGTTACAGGGTTGCAGCCCAATACACCCCAACGCCTCTCCCGTCTGTTTTTCAGCAAGGTGCATTGTTGGCGCGAACCCGCAACCCTTGATAACACTCTCTTCCAACAGAGCTCATCACCAACTGAGCTGCAGTAGCCCAGCCCTTTAGACCAAGGCCGCCCGGCCCACCAGTAGCCCATGGACCTTTAGACCACGGACCACGGTGGTATAGCCGAAATATACCAAGGCCTGCAGGTCGTACACCCCAACGCCTCTCTGGCTTGTTTCTCAGAAAACAGTGCGTTGTTGGCGCTAGGTTTCGAACCCGCAACCCTTGATAAGAAACCTTCAACAGTTCTCATCACCAACTGAGCTGCAGCTGGGGTGTATTGGGCTGCAGCCCTGTAGCGGGCCAACGGGTGAGACAAGCTGTGCGGCCCATTCGGGTGCGGCAGCCTCTGAGCTCTAGGTCGGGCCGTTACATAAAAAGTGCACTTTTTTTGTAACGACCCGGCCATTTAGACCAAGGCCGCCCGGCCCACTAGTAGCCCATGGACCTTTAGACCACGGACCACGGTGGTACAGTCGGAATATACCAAGGCCTACAGGTCGTACACCCCAAAGCATCTCACGCCTGTTTATCGGCCGCGCGCATTGTTGCCACGGGGTTTCGAACCCGAGACCTTGATAAGGAGCCTTTTGGTGGGCCAAAACCCGAACAGGCAAGCGTACCTGTCGAATTGTAGTACCAAGGTCGTATTTAAACACGGGGTTGTCAAGTACTTCTACTCGCGCTTTAACTATTATCCTACCGGAAAACTAAAGGGATTTGAGAAATTTTTAAGAAGTAAACGATAAATTGCGAGACGAAAACTTATATAAAAAAGGCTAGCATTCGATCATTGATTCACCATGAAATGAAACGAGAAAATAAAAGGGCATAGTTTTAAATTTGCAAATCCAACTCGGCCGTGACGGATCCGACAATAAGACAAAATCTCGCTAGAGCATTAAGTCTCCTAACTTATAGACTTTTCGATCGAAATCTCTTTACAAACCGAAAAAGCCTAAAGTTGCATTATCGAGGTGACCCGCACTATTGGATTTGACTCCAATCCGGAGGATTTACGTCGTCCTATCTCTAGGGTTGCGTTCAACTCCTTCCTTCTTTGAGTGATCTTTCACATCCACGAGCCTCTCGGCTACTCGAATATGAGATCATAAGCCTACTACCGTATACCGGAAATACGGAGTCGACGCAAAATAAATCAAAGAAGGACCGAGTAGAAATACGCAAAAATAAAACTATGAAATAAAAATAATTCTCATTTCAAATCATGGATCCTCATGATCAAATGCTAAAAGAAGATTAGCTACGCATATTGCAAAAAGAAACAACGAAACAAATAGAAGAGAATTTCATTACTTGCAAATAAAAAGAGTGTACAAAATATTAAAAAGACTAGACTAGGCTATAAGGAAAGCTTGCACTAATTGAAAAGAAGAGATTACACTAATAAAGACTTGACAACATGTAAGCAAAAAGAAAGCACTCTCTTGAACTAGAACTTCACTTGCTCTCCAAAAAAATCTAACTCCCTAAGCATGAGACCATGGTGCCTTTTATAGATGAGGAGGGAAGATTCTAGAATGGAAAGAAGAAGAGGGGGCAAGGGGGGTGGCCGGCCAAGTAGGATGGAGAAGATGCATGCACATTATTTAATTTGGGGGAGGAAAGAGGAGGTGGGTTCAATGTATTGGTGCAAGGTGCATGGATAGAGAAATTAATGAGGAGAGAAAGGATGAGTGGGGGATGCATGAGGGATAAATGGAGGAGAAAATAATAAAAAGGGGGGAGAGAGGAGAGGGGCCGGCCATGCATGAGTGCATGCATGCAATAAATGGAAGGGAGAGAGAAAGAAAACATGCATGTAATTGATTAGAAGGTGGCCGGCCATGTAGGAGGAATGCATGAATATAATATTGAATGATAGAGAAATCAATGAGGAGAATATTATGATGCATGCATGGATTGAAAGGTGGCAAGAGAAATAAAGGAGAGAGAGGGGGGTGGCCGGCCATGTGGGCTTAAATGAAGTGGTTTGGGCTGCTCAATTGAAGTGGGCTGCTGCATTTGCTCGGGTTCACCATGAGGGCTTGGCTTGCATCATGTGGCTTCAAGAGAAGGGGCCGGGCTGCACCATGCTTGAAGTGGGCTGCTTGGGGGGGCTCGGGTTTGAGCTTGAGGGCTGCATGGGGGGCTCGGTTTTGAGCTTGAGGGCTGCATTTTGTGGGCTGCATCATCTAGCAAGTACCTACAAGAAAATAACACATAATAACATTAGTTATATAAGAAAACATAACACAAATAAGCAACATAATATTAGTTTAAAACTAAACTAAACATAACATACTATTAATTAATTATATTCAAAAACAAAACACTAGTAAACATAAAGCATAAAACATATAATAAAACTATCAAAACATAACAAAATAAAATTTCAACATAATGAGCAAATAAAACTATAATAAAGCTAGGAATTATAATATCCTAACACAACAAGCTTTAAACAAGATATGCATGAAAATACTTGAATCATACAATTAAACTAGGAATTTTGCATACTAAACTATCCCAAAAATGATGACTAAAACAAGTCATCAAATTCCCCATGCTAGAGTATTTGCTTGCCCTCAAGCAAATAAAACTTAAAGAACTAGGGAAACAAAAGAAGTTTTAGGTTGCATAATTAAGAAAATCAAAACATGAAAAATTAAACTATCCTAATTCCTATGTTAACAACTAGTGGGGTGAGAAGTGCACAATAGAAAACTTGAAAGTGGAGACCTAAAAATATCATTAGAACATAAGAAAAGTCTACACATTTCTAAATCTTAAAAACAAGGCATCCAAAATAAATGAAAATAAGGACAACAAAGAGTAGAGGTTCTAAATAAACGGCGCATTAACAAACTACTAGGTTGCTAGATAAACATTAACCCTAAGACATTCCAAGATAACCTCCAAAGAAATCCATCAATGATGGTGGCCATAGGCTTGTACGTTCACACTTTCTCCACTACGCGAAATTAAGTTCTAAGATCATTAGGACTTCTACTAGGCATTAAAGCTTGGCTTAGGTAAATGATTAGGAAGTGGAATCAAAGATAAACATGAAGGTTTTAGGCACTAAACCAAGGTGAGCTCAAAAATAAATAAAGCATGATGAAAAATGAGAAATAACAAGTATATCATTTTTCCAACATGAAACTACAAAACAAGGCCATGGAATTTTTTTTCTTTTATAAACTTGGCCAAACACAAACTTTTTGCATTCATTTTTTTGATTTTGTAATGATATATATTTTTTTTTCTTTTGTTTCTCAATTTTTTCCTTTTGAATAACATTTGATAAGAAAGCTCCAAAGAATGAGCTTGAAAATTGCCTATTCATTTCAAAAATAATACCCTTCCCAAAATAATTTTTAAGCTCAAAGTTATAGTGCAAAAATGGGAAAGATATTTGGCTTTGGTGAACATAGTGAAATGAAAGGTGGAGCTAAAAACAAAGAAAATAAGGAAAAAGGCCCAAAATTGTTTTGCAAGGGTTTTGTTTTTGGTGGGCAAGAAAAGCTCAAACTATTCAAATGGTGGCCTAAATCATTTCTAAAGAACGTAAAAACGGCGCAAATGCTTCGAGAGTAGCTTGGTACAAGTTCTAGACACCAAGAAAGACTACCCCGCAAATGAAAAAGAGCTAATGATACCTAGCAACCATTCGTAAGCAACTAACCGAATAAAAAGACATAACTACAAATTGCTAACTTAAAACGTAAAAATCGGATGCCTATATTTAAGAAAAAGAAACTAGTAAACTAAGCTATGTTAAACTGATAAGTTTAGAAAACCAATTCAAAGAAATCTAAATAGAACTAAGAAACCGCACGGGCCTACACATCACTAGAAGAAACATAAAAATAAAGATAGAAAATAATTTAGGTTTTGTTTTTCAAATAGATTTTAGCACAATTTTTTTTAATTTTTGTTTTTCTAATTTTTTTTTTGGGTTTTTGTATTTTATAATTTTTTTGGATTTTGATGACATACTATACTTATACTAATATAAAACATAATATTGTTTTCCTTATGAAAGAAGAAGAACAAAAAAGAAAAACCAAAAGACTACTAGACCCCCCCATGCTTAAATTCTTCATTGCCCTCAATGAAGAAAACATAAAGAAAAAGAGAAGGGGACTGAGAAGAAGAGAAAAAGAAAAATGCAGGAAAAGTAAATAAATAAGAACAGGACTTCCCCGGGTTCGTGAGATGAAGGCGGATGTCGCTCCCCCATGCTTGCTTTTTAGCGTACTTGATCGTCAGCAGGTATGACTTGATCCATCTGATATCAGCAGCGGCGGAACGGTGACCACGATCATGGACTTGATTGGCCTCCGGTAGGAATAGCAAAATAAAAGCAAAAAAATAGAAAGAGTCCATGGGCAGATGCCCGATAATGGTTTTTATTACAGTCATCCAAATAAAGGAGTTTCAGAATAATAATAATAAGTCCAAAAATAAATAAAAAAAATGTCCCACACAAGATAATTGTTTAAGAGTCCAACACCAGATTCTCCTTTGCAGGAGGCACATAATCATTAGAAAAATAAAGTTTAAGTCTACGGCCATTTACTTTAAAATCCCCCCTATCGGGGTGCGAAAGTAACACAGTTCCATCATAAAAAACATCCTTGATCGTAAACGGTCCAGACCAACGAGATTTAGATTTTCCAAAGAAAATACGTAAACGTGAATTTAGAAGAAGAACCTGATCGCCTGGTTTAAAAATTTTATGCTGGCGGAAGTTCTTAACATGATAATTTTTTTCTGCAGGGTCAGGTGGTTTTTCAAAATAATTTGGCAAATTGTTATCATTTTCAAAAGAAAGATTTTGTTGTCCAAAATCAGAGTCATTTTCGAATGGTGCTTGTACGGACATAACAGTGTTTTCAAAAATAGTTGATGAGGGTCCAAAGGAAGAAGAAAAATCATTTGGAGGGAAATAGGAGTCTTCTTTTAAATCATCAATGAAAAAACAAGAGTCATCATTTTGTAAAGAGTTTTTCATCGATTTATTAATATCAAATATTACTTCCTCATCTCCTACATGCAGAAAAAGTTTTCCCTCACTCACATTTATAATTGCGCGAGCGGTGGCTAGGAAAGGTCGACCAAGGATAAGAGGGACCTCGATGTCCTCTTCAATATCGAGAATGACAAAATCCACCGGGAAGATGAATTTGTCGACCTTCACTAACACATCCTCAACGACTCCTAACGGATACTTAATCGAACGATCGGCTAACTGAATACTCATGCGCGTAGGGTTGAGAGTGCCCAATCCTAACTTCTTAAATAAAGAAAAGGGCATCAAATTTATGCTCGCCCCTAGATCCGCCAACGCATGTTTAACGAACAGATCACCAAAAACGCACGGAATGGAGAAACTACCCGGATCGTTTATCTTTTTAGGAAGATTAGAGTTTTTAACGACCGCCGAGCATTCTTCATTTAACGTTACATGCGATAAATTTTCTAATTTCGTTTTGTTCGTTAATAAATCTTTGAGATATTTGGCGTACTTAGGCATTTGACTAATTGCTTCATGAAATGGTAAATTAATATGAATTTGTTTAAATATTTCAAGAAAGCGTTGATATTGATTATCTAATTTTTCTTGCCTAAGTCGGGCCGGATAAGGGGGTGGCGGAAATTCCTTTATGATAAGCGGAGCATCATTTTGAACGTCATCATTAGAAAAAATAGAAATATCTTTTTCTTTATCTAAAG
This sequence comes from Platanthera guangdongensis, assembly GCA_039583875.1. Classification (NCBI taxonomy): domain Eukaryota; kingdom Viridiplantae; phylum Streptophyta; class Magnoliopsida; order Asparagales; family Orchidaceae; genus Platanthera; species Platanthera guangdongensis. The sequence continues at coordinate 63,493 of JBBWWR010000136.1, forward strand.
TAGATTTGTCATTTTCAAAATTTGTTTATCATTTTCCGTAGGGGTAATTTCTTCCACAACAGGAGGGACAATCACCTTTGGCTCTTCCCTTGTGGTGGGCTCGTTAACAACTTTACCGCTCCGAAGGGAAATCGCATTTGCGTGTTCCCTTGGGTTAGGCTCAGTGTTTGAGGGAAGAGTTCCAGGTGGTCTCTCGGAAAAGGCCTTAGCGAGTTGGCCGACTTGATTTTCTAAGTTTTTCATTGATCCTGTTAAACTTCTAATAGTGGCATCGTTCGAGCTTATATATTTAGCGAGGATCTCTTCAAAGGGGAAGGTTTTTTGAAAATTTGTTGTCGGAGGTGGTGGTGGTGTAAATCGTGCGGTGGGCGTATGGCGTTAGCGTTATTACTCCACGAGAAATTTGGATGGTTACGCCATCCGGGGTGATAAGAATTAGAAGGAAGAAGAAAACCAGGTGGAGAAGAAAAATTCGTAAAAGCAGAAAAATTGTTTGCAGAATTATTTTGAGCAGGCCTGGGTATGTTCCCCAGATAATCCACCTGCTCGGCAGCAGCAGCATTCACGTTTTCATATACCTTAGCGGGCGGAGGAAGCAGTCATCTCCGAAATCTTCTTGTTTAACATTTCCACTTGTCGCCAGTTGCGAAACCGAATCCACTTCATAGATACCTGCAGGTTTAGATGGGCGAGACCTGACGAGTTTCCACTGATAAGTGTTTCATCGCCATGTCCTCGATAAGCTCAAGAGCGGCTTCCGGATTTTGCGGTCTAAAGAACCAGCGGAAGCGGCATCTATCATTTGCTTTTGTCTCTTGGTTTAGCCCATTGTAAAATGTCTGAACCTGTAACCATACAGGCAGAGCATGATGAGGGCATCTTCTCAAAAGTTCTTTGAACCTCTCCCAAGTGTCATAGAGGTCTCAGAAGCAATTTGAGAATAAGAAGTGATTCATTTCGAAGCTTAGCAGTTTTGGCGGGGGGAAAATAACGAGAAAGAAATTTTTCAGTTAAAATATTCCAAGTAGTGATTGAGCCTCTTGGAAGAGAACTCAACCACTGTTTGGCTTTAGTCCTTAAGGAGAAGGGGAAGAGTCTTAGCCTTATAGCATCATCTGAGACACCATTAATTTTAAAGGTGTCACAGATTTCAAGAAAATTAGCAATATGTAAGTTCGGATCTTCATCTTGTAATCCGTCGAACTGGACATATTGCTGCCACCATTTGTATGATGCTAGGCTTAAGCTCGAAGTTATTGTTCGCAATGGCAGGTCGAACAATACTTGTTTCAGTCCCCTCCAGGTTGGGTCGAGCATAATCGGACATAGTCCTTTGCTGAGCCATTCCTGGGTTGGGATCTCCCATTTCAGATAATTGCAATCCCCAAAGGAATCCTCAACCGCTGTTTGAGAAGTGGAAGCCCCGAATCGTAGTTGTCTCCGAAAGGAGCGTTCGATTTCTGGGTCCAAATCAACAAGTAGCGACGGATTCGCTCGGGTCATGCACTAGTGAAGAAAACGAGGGAAGATGAAATAAAAGCTTGGAAAAAAAGAAAAGAGGGAAAAGAAAGGAAATTTTTTTTAGTTTTGTTTTTTTTTTGAAAAAAGATTTTTTTTAGACGGCTTGGCTCTCGAACTTCCCGAGGACTACCCCGGTGAAGGGTTCGCCCGGTACTAGGTAAAATGGTGGCGCTTAAAGCCCCTTACCCTTTTCGAGAGATTTTAGGTGGGTAGAAATTAAATGAGGTGGGTTGGTTATAAAAAATTTAAATATATAAATTATAATTTTTTTGATTTTTTTGGAGAAGTAATAGCGCAAGCGTTTTCAAAATATTGACGAAGAAAGGTCCCCGGCAACGGCGCCAAAAACTTGGTGGGCCAAAACCCGAACAGGCAAGCGTACCTGTCGAATTGTAGTACCAAGGTCGTATTTAAACACGTGGTTGTCAAGTACTTCTACTCGCCGCTTTAACTATTATCCTACCGGAAAACTAAAGGGATTTGAGAAATTTTTAAGAAGTAAACGTAAATTGCGAGACGAAAACTTATATAAAAAAGGCTAGCATTCGATCATTGATTCACCATGAAATGAAACGAGAAAATAAAAGGGCATAGTTTTAATTTTGCAAATCCAACTCGGCCGTGACGGATCCGACAATAAGACAAAATCTCGCTAGAGCATTAAGTCTCCTAACTTATAGACTTTTCGATCGAAATCTCTTTACAAACCGAAAAAGCCTAAAGTTGCATTATCGAGGTGACCCGCACTATTGGATTTGACTCCAATCCGGAGGATTTACGTCGTCCTATCTCTAGGGTTGCGTTCAACTCCTTCCTTCTTTGAGTGATCTTTCACATCCACGAGCCTCTCGGCTACTCGAATATGAGATCATAAGCCTACTACCGTATACCGGAAATACGGAGTCGACGCAAAATAAATCAAAGAAGGACCGAGTAGAAATACGCAAAAATAAAACTATGAAATAAAAATAATTCTCATTTCAAATCATGGATCCTCATGATCAAATGCTAAAAGAGATTAGCTACGCATATTGCAAAAAGAAACAACGAAACAAATAGAAGAGAATTTCATTACTTGCAAATAAAAAGAGTGTACAAAATATTAAAAAGACTAGACTAGGCTATAAGGAAAGCTTGCACTAATTGAAAAAGAGATTACACTAATAAAGACTTGACAACATGTAAGCAAAAAGAAAGCACTCTCTTGAACTAGAACTTCACTTGCTCTCCAAAAAAATCTAACTCCCTAAGCATGAGACCATGGTGCCTTTTATAGATGAGGAGGAAGATTCTAGAATGGAAAGAAGAAGAGGGGCAAGGGGGGTGGCCGGCCAAGTAGGATGGAGAAGATGCATGCACATTATTTAATTTGGGGGAGGAAAGAGGAGGTGGGTTCATGTATTGGTGGCAAGGTGCATGGATAGAGAAATTAATGAGGAGAGAAGGATGAGTGGGGGATGCATGAGGGATAAATGGAGGAGAAAATAATAAAAAGGGGGGAGAGAGAGGGGCCGGCCATGCATGAGTGCATGCATGCAATAATGGAAGGGAGAGAGAAAGAAAACATGCATGTAATTGATTAGAAGGTGGCCGGCCATGTAGGAGGAATGCATGAAATATAATATTGAATGATAGAGAAATCAATGAGGAGAATATTATGATGCATGCATGGATTGAAAGGTGGCAAGAGAAATAAAGGAGAGAGAGGGGGGTGGCCGGCCATGTGGCTTAAATGAAGTGGTTTGGGCTGCTCAATTGAAGTGGGCTGCTGCATTTGCTCGGGTCACCATGAGGGCTTGGCTTGCATCATGTGGCTTCAAGAGAAGGGGCCGGGGCTGCACCATGCTTGAAGTGGGCTGCTTGGGGGGGCTCGGGTTGAGCTTGAGGGCTGCATGGGGGGCTCGGGTTTGAGCTTGAGGGCTGCATTTTTGTGGGCTGCATCATCTAGCAAGTACCCTACAAGAAATAACACATAATAACATTAGTTATATAAGAAAACATAACACAAATAAGCAACATAATATTAGTTTAAAACTAAACTAAACATAACATACTATTAATTAATTATATTCAAAACAAAACACTAGTAAACATAAGCATAAAACATATAATAAAACTATCAAAAACATAACAAAATAAAATTTCAACATAATGAGCAAAATAAACTATAATAAAGCTAGGAATTATAATATCCTAACACAACAAGCTTTAAACAAGATATGCATGAAAATACTTGAATCATACAATTAAACTAGGAATTTTGCATACTAAACTATCCCAAAAATGATGACTAAAACAAGTCATCACCTTTAATATCACTCCTCATCACCAACTGAGCTGCAGCTCAGTTGGTGATGAGCTCTGTTGGAAGAGAGTGTTATCAAGGGTTGCGGGATCGATAACTAGCGCCAACAATGCGCCTTGCTGAAAAATAGGTGGGAGAGGCGTTGGGGTGTATTGGGTTGTAGCCCTGTAGCGGGAAAATGGGTGAGAAAAGTTGTGCGGCCCATTCGGGTGCGGCAGCCTCTGTGCTCTAGGCCGGGCCGTTACATAAAAAAGTGCACTTTTTTTGTAACGACCCGGCCCTTTAGACCAAGGCCGCCCGGCCCCACCAGTAGCCCATGGACCTTTAGACCACGGACCACGGTGGTACAGCCGGAATATACCAAGGCCTGCAGGTCGTCCACCCCAAAGCATCTCACGCCTGTTTATCGGCCGCGGCGCATTTTTGCCACGGGGTTTCGAACCCGAGACCTTGATAAGGAGCCTTTAATACCACTCATCATCACCAAAGAATCACTCCTCAGTTGGTGATGAGGAGTGGTATTAAAGGCTCCTTATCAAGGTCTCGGGTTCGAAACCCGTGGAAACAATGCGCGCGGCCGATAAACAGGCGTGAGATGCTTTGGGGGTACGACCTGCAGGCCTTGGTATATTCCGGCTGTACCACCGTGGTTTGTGGTCTAAAGGTCCATGGGATACTGGTGGGCCGGGCGGCATTGGTCTAAAGGGTCGGGTCATTACAAAAAAGTGCACTTTTTATGTAACGGCCCGACCTAGAGCTCAGAGTCTGCCGCACCCGAATGGGCCGCACAGCTTGTCTCACCCGTTGGCCCGCTACAGTGTTGCAGCCCAAAAACACCAACGCCTCTCCCTCCTGTTTTTCAGCAAGGCGCATTTTTTTTGTAACGACCCCGGCCCTTTAGACCAAGGCCGCCCGGCCCCCCAGTAGCTCATGGACCTTTAGGCCACGGACCACGGGTATAGCCGGAATAATACCAAGGCATGCAGGCCGTACACCCCAACGCCTCGCTGGCATGTTTCTCAGCAAACAGCGCGTTGTTGGCGCTAGGTTTTTCGAACCCGCAACCCTTGATAAGAAACCTTCAACAGTTCTCATCACCAACTGAGCTGCAGCTCAGTTGGTGATGAGAACTGTTGAAGGTTTCTTATCAAGGGTTGTGGGTTCGAACCTAGCGCCAACAACGCGCTGTTTGCTGAGAAACAGGCCAGAGAGGCGTTGGGGTGTACGGCCTATAGGCCTTGGTATATTCCGGCTGTACCACCGTGGTCCGTGGGCTAAAAGTCCATGGGCTACTGGTGGGTCGGGCGGCCTTGGTCTAAAGGGCCGGGTCGTTACAAACAAAGTGCACTTTTTTTTGTAACGGCCCGGCCTAGAGCTCAGAGGCTGCCGCACCCGAATAGGCAGCACAGCTTGTCTCACCCGTTGGCCCGCTACAGGGCTGCAGCCCAATACACCCCAACGCCTCTCCCGTATTTTTTTCAGCAAGGCGCGCTCTTGGCGCTAGGTATCGAACCCGCAACCCTTGATAACACTCTCTTCCAACAGAGCTCATCACCAACTGAGCTGCAGCTCAGTTGGTGATGAGAACTGTTGAAGGTTTCTTATCAAGGGTTGCGGGTTCGAATCCCTACGCCAACAACGCGCTGTTTGCTGAGAAACAGGCCAGAGAGGCGTTGGGGTGTACGACCTGCAGGCATTGGTATATTCCGACTGTACCACCGTGGTCCGTGGTCTAAAGGTCCATGGGCTACTAGTGGGCCGGGCGGCCTTGGTCTAAAGGGCCGGGTCGTTACAAGGTACAACAAGACATAGGACCTATATGTCAGGCGTCACAAGTCAATAGAGAGCTAGAAAGTCCAAACAAACAGTGCATAAAAGAAGAGCTAAACAATGCTCTAAATAGAAGTAGTAAAAGATAAACTAATAACACTTTAAAACTCATCATCCAAAAGATCATCCTAATCTGGATTCCAGTCAACCAGTGCTCCTCATATCCTAGAAACTCCTGCAATTTCAACAGAGAATTTCATTTCAGAATGAATTTTATCCTTTGCAAATTTGCAAATATCTAGTTCTATAAAAAAGAACTTAGTATTGATCATTTAAATTTGGTTGAAAGGACACATTCACAGAGTATTATAGTTTTACCTCAGAACTTGATATCTGTTTCAATTGAAACGATTCCAAACTTCTGGACACCGCAGTTATATTTGCTATAGTTGTGATCTTATATGGAATGTCACGGTTACTTACTGCCCTTCTAAAGTTAATTGGAACACATCAAGTTTGGAATGGAACCAATCTCTAGAAGAAGAGACATAGACACAAACAGTCATATTGTGTTATCAAGTTTGGAATAACACTCTCCTCCAAGGAAAAAAAGCCAAATCCAGGTGAAGTTGTTAGCATCAAGTTTGGAATGAAACAACTTACCATATCCAAGCTCAGCAACCAAGAGCATCAACAAAACACAACAGGATTGCTTTGACAAAGGAAATCGGAATAATCAAAACTTACGGACAAAAGGCTGAACTAAATCGCCTGAGGCTGAACTAAGACCGAACTAAATCGCCTTTAGTCCCATTTCCCCCACTGTTTTGATTAGACGGTCTTTTGGCATTCCTTTCGTCAATGGATCAGCCAGGTTATCCTTTGAACGTTCATCGATCAAAGTGATAATTCCTTGTTCTTTCAGATAATTCAACAAGGCATGTCTTAGTCATACATGTCTCCTCTTAGTATTATAAAGGGTATTCTTAACGACTTGAACTGGTGCTTGATTATCACAATACAAGCTCAATGAGTTAACTTGTAACTTAGATAAGGGAATGTCTAAAATCAAGTTCCTGATCCAATCTGCCTCTTCACCGGCCAATTCTAAGGCAAACAACTCGGCTTCCATAGACGACAATGTTATACAGGTCTGCCTTTTGGATTTCCAAGTGATAGCAGCTCCATCCAAAGTGAATATATATCCATTGCTGGACTTGTTGTTCCTGACTTCTGAACACCATGACGCATCAGAATGTCCCTCCACAGAAGGTGGGTAACCAGTGTAGCAAATAATATAATCTTTGGTACCTTTCAGGTACCTCAGCAGCCTATCTAGGGCTTCCCAATGCTCTTTGCCTAGATTACTAGTAAAACGACTCAGCATGCTAACCGAAAAAGCAATGTCTGGTCTAGTACAACTTGTGGCATACATGAGACTACCAATTATTTTGGAATATTTAACTTGATCAATGTTGGTCTCTATGTTAGGACTCAACTTAACATTATGATCAAATGGCATCTCAATCGGCCTACAGTTATCATATCCCCAGGTAGAAAGAAGTTGCTCAATATAATGAGCCTGACTAAGAGTAACTCGGCCCTTGTCAACTCTAACCTTCATACCTAACAGGGTATCCACGGGACCAAGCTCCTTCATGTCAAAAGCTTCTGCCAGAGTGGATTTAATATTTATAACTGCAGCAAGATTAGACCCTAAAATCAACATGTCATCCACATATAAGCATATGATGACTGTCTGATTCGACAATAAGCGGTGATAAAGGCATTTGTCTGAAAGACTGGACTGAAATTCGAGGATCTTTACCACATGGTCAAACCTTATGTGCCACATCTCAGGCGCTTGTATAAGCCCATATATTGATTTATCTAGTTTGTACACCTTATCTTTTTCATCTTTCTGCACATAACCTTCAGGTTGTGCCATGTAGATCTCTTCATTAAGCTCTCCGTTTAAGAAGGCTATTTTCACATCCATCTGATGAATTATAAAGTTCTCGATAGAAGCTAGTGCCAGAAAAATCCTGATAGTCGATAGGTGACCCACAGGTGAATAAACATCAAAATAGTCTATTCCCCCTGTTGTTTAAAACCTTTGGCTACGAGACACACTTTATATTTGGCTATAGACCCATCACTATGTAGAGTCTTTTTAAACACTCACTTGCATCCGAGGACTTTAGCGCCTTTCGGCAAGTCAACTAGATGTCAAGTATTGTTATGTAATAGCGAGTCCATCTCAATATCAATGGATTCTGCCCACATCAACGAATCTCTAGATCTCAGTGCCTCCTAGTAGGAGAATGGATCATCCTCTGAGTGGTAGGTGACGAAATTCTCACCAAAGTTCTTAGGGATTCTCTCTCTTGTAGATGTTCTAAGTGGAACAGTTTTCACCTCTAGAGGTTGGGGAGCAGTGGCAGAAGGGCCAGATTCAGATTCTACGGTAGATTCTGAAATCATACCATTAGACCCTGTCACGACCCGCATTTTCTCTGTATTCAAGAATACGTCCGAGTAGAGAAAATATGCACCGTGATGCCACGCCGTACATGGGGCAACTGCAGACGCTCAGACAACCCGTCCTCACATATACTTCATGTAAAAGATTTATGAAATTAAGTTGAGAACAATGCGTATGAGTTATTAGAGTTACTGACTGTGTCCCTCGGTCGGGTGGATCACTAGTCCATAGGGGAGAAAATATATAGGTTTTGCGCGGCGGAAAATACTGAGTTGATTCATTTGTTAACCTATATGAGAATGAAGGTCTAGTATCTCAAAATGATGATGTGTCTTCTACATTTAATATATATAGAGGACTCTTATAGCGCTTAAAAAATATCATATTTGGCAGTTAAAAGTCATGCTATGCTGATACTCCAGAATGCAGTTTTGTATATTTTAAAATAATTAAATGCATCCTAATATAAATCCTTCCAAGAGAGCAAGTATAAACAGGTAAAAAGTAACAACAGTAAAAGTACCAAGTAGTCCACCACAGAAAAAGTCAAAGACTATGGGCGTCAACAACTGACACGAACCCATAGTAAAATCTGACAAGTCTAAACAAAGTCAACTACCTCAAGCTCAGAGGTGGAAACAAACGGCCGCAGCAACCAGCAGCACTAGAAGCACAACACGGTCAGTCAAACTTGCTACTGCCCTGATCCTGAGGCATTCAAAAGAAGAACACCTCAGAAGCAAGTTACAAATGGTGCAAGAATTAAGGCAAACCAAACAAACCTCAAAGTGAAGGAAATTTGTAAAACGACTGCAACAAAAGGGTCAGCAGCAGAGTAAAAGTAAGCAAACGGTAAACCTAGCCGAGCAAGAATGGCTAATCACATCATCAGGACAAAACAAAGCACCAATATCAGAAGTTCAAACTTTCATCTTTCATTAATATTCATGTTATTCATCAATAAAAATGAGACTGATCCGCTTAACAATAAAGAGTACTGTGCCGGGGAAAAAGGTCCACAACACGCACAAATCCAGCCAACATGCACCATGCCGAGGGAGAAACCCCAACGCACACAGACCAAGCTAAGGTAATTTGCCGGGGATGAAAGTCCACAACGCGCACAGACTAAAGCATAAGGCACTATGACGAGGGAGAAACCCCAACGCGCACAGTCCATCTGTGTTTCTTTAGTTACATAATTATATAATTAGAGTTTCTTTTTATTCATCACAGACTCTGTAAGACCCCATTTTTTTTTCTTTCTCGACCCCGGGGTCTTAGGCCCAGAACCCGCCGTTTGCGGTGACTCCTTCACGCCTTGAAGCGGCATCACCACAAAACGCCGTTTCTGCCGGCCAATTCGATCGCAGCATAGTAACAAAATTAGAGTAATATCATGCGCAGCAAAACCTAAGTAAAAGTCCACAGAAATATCAATCAGTAAAATATCTCCACGATGGGAGAGTCCACAAAACCAAGCACTGTAAATAAGGGCTTATGCCCGATACATCAATTCCTCACCACAAGATCTCTCATGAGGAAATAAAATAAACTACTAGAGTAAGGTCCTCACGGTCCCAGCTGTCTGAACTCCTGTGCTAGACTGCCCTATCTCCAAGCGTGTCAACCTCT
>JBBWWR010000137.1:0-71419 GCA_039583875.1 Platanthera guangdongensis
TCTCGCATCAGGCCGGATCACCATCCACAAGTCTACTCCCACCCCCCCCCCCCCCGGCAAAGAAAGCCAATCACCCTCTTTGGGGCTGAGGGGGGGGGGGGGGGGGGCTGGGCCTTCTCGCCTGCCGTCGACCGGGGGGCTCGTCCACTCTGAAGGTACACGGCAATTTATCGCTGATATTCTTCACCTTCCGCTAAAATGGGGCTTCTTTTGACAGGGGACATGGATTCGCGGCATGGCGCTGAGGTAGAGAAGAAGAAGAAGAAGAAGAAGAAGAAAGAGAGGGAGAAGACGGCGAGAGCTCTCCCTTCCCTTCATCTGACGAGATGGAGGAGATCCTGACCGGTGCCGGGAGCGCGAAAAGACGGGGAAGAAGGTTGCCGCCATTCTGTCGCAAAACTCATCCGGCGAGAACGGGTCCGCGACCTTGCGGCCAGAGAGTTTCGCCAGTCAGTGGAGAAAAGGCTGGAGTCCCTGGATCGAGACTTCCTTCTAGGCGAGATGGACCGGCCCGGGGAGCTACCGCCGGGTCCTCACCTGAGAGATGCATTGAGAGGATCCGGGATCTGTCTCGTCGGGTTGACCTGGGATGCAGCGTTCTGTCGTCCTACTTCAACCGCAGGCGCCTCCCCGGACCAAGCTGCGGGACCGAGGCAAGTGGCGCTGGGAGCAAGGGAAATGGGCGGGAGCCGTACTGAAGCGCGAGACCTCCCCTCCTCTTCCCCTGGCCTTCCCTTCTCTATTGTACCCTTTCTTTTCGCATGGAGTCATAACTAATGTTCCCGCACATTATTCGCTGGTATATTATTATTATTATTCTTTATCGCGTTCCCGCTCAGCGAGAGCGATGGCTCTGTCTTTAATATTTTTGTATGCGTACGAGTTACCTTCCTCGGCCTTTTGGGTGGCGAGGGCCACTTGCTTCCGCCTATCTTACCGGCCATGTGGCGTTTCGCAACGTTTGCGCCAGCTGCTTAGTTAATCAGTCGCTGTCAGATTCGGGCGGGAAAAACGAAGCGCCGCTGACCTAGGAGTGCCGGCTTTACCCCGCCGCCTTTTTGAAACACCATCATTACCACGATTTTCTATAAATAGAGGCTCACCTACCACATTCTTTCTCTGATTCCAGTCTCTCTCCTCTTTGCTGTTGTTCTCGCGGTCTTCGCAAAGCTCTCGCCCTTTTCTGTCTTCCACTTCCGTTCTCGCCCGTTCTCGCTCTCGCCTTCTCTCCGTAGATCCCGCCTTTAAACCATATTGCGATGCGGGTGGTGGTGAAGGACGATCCACTGCGCGCGGAAGCCTTCAAAAGCATCTCTTCCCCTTCCTGTACTCTCACTCTGGAGGAGTTCAATCTGACCAAGACCCAGCACGTTTCCCGCCGGCTTCGTCGCGCGGCCCGCGGGCAGTCATGACAAAGTCAACACTGCAGGGGAGGGGAAACTCGCCATCCTATTGAACACTTCGAGGTGGGGGCTTCCGCCTTCCGCTGTGGCCTGAGATGCGACAGGGCTCTTCGGTACTACGGGGTGGTTCCCGCGCAGCTGAACCCCAATTCCTGTTGCCATTCTCGTGGAATTCATATGCTACATGCATTCCGAGAGGATTGAGTTCAGCTTGCCGATCTTCCGCAAGCTGTTTACCTTCCGCGCGAAAGGAGGCGTGGTGTTCTTCTCCGGCAACTGCTGAGACGATCAGTCTCGCCAACAAGCATCATCATTGGGGCGAGAAGTTCATCTACGTCTCCGGTGACTTCGGGAACGTACCCCTAGCCCCCATCCAGTACGAGGATGCCGCCTACAAGCCTCCATCCTTGGGCTCCCGCGAGAGTGCCCTCCTTGAGTTCTTCGGAACCAAGGACTTCGACGTCCTCCACCTCCGGGGAGACGTCGATTCTCTTTCCCCCTGTTCTTCCGGGAGAAGGTAGGGTCTCGCCTTCATTTATCTTTTCTTGCCCTTTCGAAGGTTAGAACTTATCGCTATTGTTTTCACAGGAGAGCGCGAGATCCTCTCCGCCAGCCTTTCGACGAGGCTCGCGCCGGAAGGAGTCAGCCTCCGAAGGACCCGCTGGCTCTTGCGAAAGCTGCCGCACAAGCCTGCGAAAAAAAGAGCGGGCCTACCCCCCTCAAGCGGTGTTGTGAAGCGAAAGCGGGTGCTTCCGCTCCCCAGGCAATCAAGAGGCCCAAGACCACAGATACCGAGAAGGGCAAGGCTTGTTGTTGTGCCTCCGCCCAACCTCTCCCCGCCGGCCGCTCCTTCGAGGAAGTCCTGGATGCTGTGAGCAGGATTGCGGCCACCAGGGGCGGCCCCGGGACTCCTGCCGAGAACCCTCGGACCCTTGGCGCCACCGAGAGAGCGAGGGTGCCGCCGCCGGGACCTCCGGCCAACCCCTGTCTGACGAGGTGCCGCGGGGTCATCGTAACTTTTGGTCTCGCGCGTGAGGTGCCTGGACGCGGGAGAAGAAGCCACTGCTGCAATGGGACCCTGACGCCAACCAGGTCACGGTCTCGTCCCTCTTGCCGAGCTGGGCGGAGCGAGACGAGGTCACCGGCGAAGCTTTCGCCTTAGGCTATGGTCTCTACAGCCGGGAGGACGCTAGCGTCTACGACAGGATGTCGACCGGCTGTTGGCGTACGACTCCACTCGCGCTTTAATGCGTGGGTTGGAGCTTGCGCATATGTGCGCCCGGCGGAGCATTACGATAGACCGCAACTTCCAAGACATGTTCAAGGCCAGGGACGATGCGGTGGCCCAGGCGGCCTCTCTGGCCAAGGAGCTGGCCGAGACCCAGCAACTATTATCCTCGCGCCAAGCGAAAGGGTAAGCGAGACCTTTCATAATCCCTTGTTCTCGCAACCCTAACTCTTCTCATATGCTAACCCCCCGTTGTTCAGGACTCCGCTCAAGCCGCACTTCGCGAGGAGTTGTCTCAGGCCCGATATGACAACGTTCTCCTGCGAGAGCAGATCGCGCGCCTCGAGGCGAGTGCAGCCCCTCCGCTGGACGAGAGATTGAAGAGCCAGTATTACTCGGCTTATGACATCGACAAGCTCCTTCAGGGGAATGCGCAAGCCACCATAAAGTTGACGCTGGAGACGCTGCGCGACATCAACTGTTGGGACGGAAGGGGCAAAGACATTACCGCTCCACAACTTGTCCCATGGCTCTTCGAGCCCATCCCAAAGCCCCTGGCGCCCCCACTACCCCTCCCTCGGATGTCCCAAAGTCCCCCGCAGCTGATGGCGAGACCTCCGGGGGGAGCTCCGGCGGAAGCTCCAGCGAGACTTCAGAAGGATACAGCTTGTCCCCTTGAGTGTCCTCTTCTTGCTTTTGTTCACTTCTATGTAAAGCGTGAGACGCTATCATTTTGTACCTGTATATAGTATTTGTTAATGCAACTGTTTTTTCTTGCGAATATTTTTTGTTATTTGCGAATGTGTTTTGATGTGATTGTCGTAGTTGAACGCTTTTCGGCGTTGGCTTCCGCCAAGGCCCTTGGCCTTCTTAGGAAATTCGTAGCGATGGATCAGCAAGAATCCGCGGTAACCGGCCTGCCGGAAGCGTGACTCTCGAATCCTTAAGACGGGACCGTCCCCTCTAGACTGCGCGAGTCCCATTAGCCATCGTATGACGATCTCGCCTATTTGTTCGGGAACACTGAGAGGAACCCTTTTAGCGGAAGCCTCCCCACCTCGAGTTCCCTTCAATAAGGAATTTTCCGCCGAGACTTATCCCTGCCGAGATCTATCTCTGCCGAGATCTGTCTCTGCGAGATCTATCTCTGCCGAGACTGTCCCTGCCGAGATCTACCTCTGCCGAGATCTCTCTCTTCTTTTTTCACTTGCCATTTGGTATTCCCAACGTGCTTCCTGCCTTTCATTAACCAAGCCAACCAGACCAAACCTATTCCCCACAGGCGAGCCTTCGGACCTGCCAGCTAGATGAGAGCCTGCGCAGCGGGTCTACCTGGGGCCGAGCCGAGCTCGGAGGTGGAGTGTCGATGAAGATCTCAACCAACCAAACTATCCCCCACAGGCGAGCCCTTCGGGACCTGCCAGCTAGATGAGAGCTGCCTGCGCAGCGGGTCTACCTGGGGCCGAGCCTAGCTCGGGGTGCCGATGAAGATCTCAAACATACCAAACCTATCCCCCACAGGCGAGCCTTCGGACCTGCCAGCTAGATGAGAGCCTGCGCAGCGGGTCTACCTGGGGCCGAGCCGAGCTCGGGGTGCCGATGACGATCTCAAACCAAAACCTATCCCCCACAGGCGAGCCTTCGGACCTGCCAGCTAGATGAGAGCCTGTGCAGCGGGTCTACCTGGGCTGAGCCGAGCTCGAGGTGCGATGACGATCTCAAACCAGCCAAACCTATCCCCCACAGGCGAGCCTTTGGACCTGCTAGCTAGATGGGAGCCTGCGCAGCGGGTCATCTGGGGACCTGGGGCCGAGCCTAGCTCGGGGTGCTGATGAAGATCTCAAACTAACCAAACCTATCCCCCACAGGCGAGCCTTCGGACCTGCCAGCTAGATGGGAGCCTGCGCAGCGGGTCTACCTGGGGCCGAGCCTAGCTCGGGGTGCCGATGACGATCTCAAACCAACCAAACCTATCCCCCACAGGCGAGCCTTCGGACCTGCCAGCTAGATGGGAGCCTGCGCAGCGGGTCTACCTGGGGCCGAGCCTAGCTCGGGGTGCTGATGAAGATCTCAAACCAACCAAACCTATCCCCCACAGGCGAGCCTTCGGACCTGCCAGCTAGATGGGAGCCTGCGCAGCGGGTCTACCTGGGGCCGAGCCTAGCTCGGGGTGCCGATGAAGATCTCAAACCAACCAAACCTATCCCCACAGGCGAGCCTTCGGACCTGCCAGCTAGATGGGAGCCTGCGCAGCGGGTCTACCTGGGGCCGAGCCTAGCTCGGGGTGCCGATGACGATCTCAAACCAACCAAACCTATCCCCCACAGGCGAGCCTTCGGACCTGCCAGCTAGATGGGAGCCTGCGCAGCGGGTCTACCTGGGGACGAGCCGAGCTCGGGGTGCCGATGACGATCTCAAACCAAAACCTATCCCCCACAGGCGAGCCTTCGGACCTGCCAGCTAGATGAGAGCCTGCGCAGCGGGTCTACCTGGGGCCGAGCCGAGCTCGGGGTGCCACAAAACATTCAACTATGCTACGTCATGAAAAATTCGACACTAGTTAAAGGAGAATCAATAGGTATAATATAACAAGTTTAATTTTGAGATACACGGTTACATCCTTCCCCCCTCAGGGGTAGAATCGTTTTAGATCATCACCACTCCACGTGTGGCTTAAGGCTCTTCCCTCCACGTCCTGGAGGTAGTATCCCCCTATTCGAGGACTTCCTTTATAATGTATGGACCTTCCCAGTTCGGGTGGAGCTTACCCACGGGAGCCGATCTTCCCGCCGCATCGACCTTTCTCAGCACCAGATCCCCTTCAGCGAATGCTTGACCCTGACATGCTTATCAAAATGCTTGGCCATCCGTCGCTTGATCTCTTCTTGCCTGATAGCCGCCACGTCTCGCAATTCCTCCACCATATCTAACGAGAGACGCTGCCCCTCTTCATTCTCCACCCTCCAAGCCTCGTCTCCTTCACCCGGGCTATGACTCGCGGGGACCGGACCTCGAATTCCACGGGTAGGACGGCTTCGCACCCATGAGAGAGCTTGAAGGGGGTCTCACCAGTGGCTGTGTTCGGAGTGGTTCGTAGTGCCCACAGGACCGACGGGAGCTGCTCCACCCAATTCCCCTTCAAGTTCACCTTTTTTTCTTAGCAGGTTTACAATGATTTGTTGGCTGCCTCCACCTGGCCGTTGCTCCGAGGGTGATGGACGGAGGCGAACCGGAGGTCTATCCCCAGTTGAGCGCAGAAGCTGATGAACTCCTCGCTGGCAAACTGGGGGCCGTTATCGGTCACTATTGCTCGGGCAACCCATGTCTACAAATGATCTCCCCCAGATGAAATTCCTTATAACCTGCGAGGTGACCTTGGCTAAAGCTTTAACCTCTAGCCACTTCGAGAAGTAATCGATCATGACCAAAAGGAACCTCCTCTGTCCACTAGCCGGAGGAAAGGGCCCAACTAAGTCCATTCCCCAGATAGCAAATGGCCCTGGTGCCGTGATACTCCGGAGTCTTTGAGCTGCCAAGAGTTGAAGGGGGGCGAAGAGCTGACATTTCTGGCATCTCCTTGCAAACTCCATGGCATCCTTCCTTAGGGTGGGCCAGAAGTACCCCTGTTTGACCACCCTAGCCTCCAGTGTCCTTCTCCAGAGTGACTGCCGCACTCGCCCGAATGCACTTCCTTAAAATCTTCGGGATTTCTTCTTCGGTCACACATCTGGCTAGGAGCCCTGACAACATCTTACGATGCAGACCCCCCTCCATCATCAAGTAGTGAGCCGCCTTGCGCTTGAAGCTTCTCCCGACCTTGGTCCCCTCAGGCAGTTCTCTGGTGGTTAGGAAAGCCACAAATGGATCCACCCACGAGGGCTGTCGATCCACCATCATCAATTCTCCCTCATCTATAGCCGGTCGGAATAGCTCCGTCAAGGTCCCTCCTACCTGAGGTCCGAACTTGGCCAGTCGATCGGCGGCTACACTTTCTTCCCTTGGAATATGTTGAATTGAGAAAGACCGGAATCCTCCGATGATCACCCTTACCTTGGAGAGGTATCGAATGAGGGTTGGCTCCCGAGTTTCAAACTCTCCCCGATCTGCGATGTCACTACCTTTGAATCAGTGAAAACTTCCACCTCCTGAATCCCCAGCTCCTTTGCCAGGCGAAGGCCAGCAATAACGGCCTCATACTCCGCTTGATTGTTGGTCACTGGGAATGTAAAATGACTGCTTGCTCTATGGTTACCCCTGGGGACTTGTCAACACCACCCTGCCCCTAGGGATTGCCTTCCTGAGGCCCCATCAACCGTCAACTTCCATGCTTCTCGCGGTTGTTGCTCTTCCCCCTCAACCTCAACAACGTAGTCTGCTAGAAAGTCCGCCACCGCCTGTGCCTTGATGGAGAGCCTTGGTACAAAGGAGATGTCGAACTCGCTTAGCTCAATGGACCACTTAGCCAGGCTCCCCGAGTGCTCCACTCCTTCGAAGATCTTGCGAAGAGGGTGGTCGGTCACCACCCTAATCGAATGCGCTTGAAAGTACGGCCGGAGCTTTCTGGCCGAGATGACCAAGGCATAAGCGAGCTTTTCCAGGATGGGGTAGCGAAGCTCTGCATTTCTCAATATCCGGCTGACGTAGTAGATGGGAAGCTGCTTCTTTCCTTCTTCTCTTACTAGGACGGAGCTTACCGCCTCCCCCCCTACTCCGAGGTACAAGGTCAAGTCCTCCCATCCTTTGGGCTCTGGAGGAGGGGAGCCTGAGAGAGTTGCCTTTTCAGCCTTGGAAAGCCTCTTCGCACTCGGCCGTCCATTCGAACCTTTGATTCCCCCGCAGCACTTTAAAGAATGAAGAACACTTGTCTCCTGCCCGGGAGAGGAACCTGCTGAGCCCAGCCAGCTTGCCTGTTAAGCGCTGGACCTCCTTGACGTCGCGAGGTGACTCCAAATCCAGGATGGCCTTGACTTTGTCCGGGTTGGGCTCCACTCCTTCCGGAGTCAAGAGATGACCGAGGAACTTCCGCGGCTTGCCCCGAAGACACACTTCAAGGGATTCAGTCTCATTTTAAATCTTCTCAGGGTGGCGAATGTTTCCTCGAGGTCTTGCAGGTGCGAAACTATGCATTGCTTTTGATCATTAGGTCGTCGACGTAGACCTCCAAGTTCCTCCCCCTCTGATCACGGAAGACCCGATCCATCATGCGCTGATAGGTAGCCCCTGCGTTCTTTAACCCAAAGGGCATCATCTTGTAACTGAAGCATCCATCCCTCGTGATGAAGGAAACATCCTTGGTGTCAGGAGGGTGCATCCGGATCTGGTGATAACCTGAAAAGCATCTAAAAAAACTCATGACAGAAAAAACCGACGGCTGAATCAACCAGCGCGTCGATCCGAGGCAGGGGATAGCAATCCTTGGGGCATGATTTATTCAACAAAGAAAGTCAACACACATCCTCCATTTACCACATCCCTTCTTCACCATTACCACATTGGAGATCCAGCCTGGGTACTGGATCTCTGAGATGAAGCCCGCCTCCAGGAGCTTCTTGACCTCCTCGCGAATGGGCTCCTCCAGCTTTGTGGCGATGGCCCTCATCTTCTGACGGATGGGGCGGGCGCGGGGGTCCAGGTTCAGGCGGTGGCAAGCTACATCGGCGTCGATGCCCGGCATGTCCACCGCGCTCCAAGCGAAGACGTCAACGTTGCTTTGAATGCGGGCTCGCACCTGCTCCCGGGCCTCGAGACTCAACCCCCCGCTGACCCGCACCCTTTGCACCTCTCCTGCTTTGGTGAAGACCTCCATCTCCACCACTTCTTCAGCCGGTTCCAGCCGCGGCTGCTCCCAACCGGTTCTTGCCTCTTCCTCCAGCTCCATCTCTCCTTTTTCCTCCTCAATCTCCATCGCTTCTACCCCTTCTGCTGCTGTTGTTCGGCCCCTATGCCTCCCGGGACTTCTCCCTCGACTTCTATCTCCGCCTGCTCTTCCACTTCCATTGCCCCTTCCGGGCTTTCCTGCCCATCGCTTCTCCGTATCACCTGCACATCCTCTCGCACCTTCTCTGTCTCTTCCTCCCCAGCTTCCTCTCCAGCTTCCTTCCTTACCTCCTCAAGGACCATCTCCTCTTCCTCCACAACCTCCTCTAGGGCCGCCATCTCAATTTCAACTCTTCCGCCTCCGCCATCCACGAAATAGTGTTGACTGCTGTAACATAACATTGCCTTGCCACCTTCGGGTCTCCTCTGACCCTGACCTGCACCCCCCCATTGTTGAACTTGAGGCACTGATGGAACGAGGAGGGGACGCAGCGAAAGGCGCTGATGAGGGGACGTCCGAAGATGGCGTTATAGCTGCTCGGGGCGTCCACGATCACGAACCTGCAGTTCCGCGACACGCCCCCAACCTTACGTGTAACCCTACTCCTCCTTCTACCTCCTTCCTCTCCTCGGAGAACCTAACAGAGGTCCATCTGATGCCAAGACTCTCTTCCCTTCAACCCTCATCTCATCAAAAGCTTTCTTGAAGATGATGTTAACCGAGCTCCCGTTATCTACCAGTATCCTTGAAACAGTATAGTTCTCCACTGCCGTCTGGATCACCAGGGCGTCGCAGAATGGATCTTCGTAGTCTGGCATGTCCGCTGATGGAAAGTGATCTTTTCTTCTGGTGGAGGGACCTGGGAGGTTGAGGCTACCCGTCTCCGGTACATGGTTGAAGGCTCCCCCTTACGGGTTGCCTCAATCCCCACTCCTCCATGAATCACCCCGATTCCTCCCCGGGTCCCTACATCCACCCGGTCTTCACATCTGTCCTCCGCTTCTCCCTGCTGCACCTCCACTATCCTCATCGGTGGATCTTGCCTCCCTGCTCCCCTGGCAGCCCTCAACTCTAAGAACTCTAGGCAGGTGGCCGTTGCGTGCCCCTCCTCCTGGTGGAAGTCACAAAATAGCAACGCCTCCCCGCCCCTTCTCCCGTCTCCCATTCCTCTTCTGCCTCCTCGAGCTCCCCTGGCTGCTCCTCTCCCTCTTCCTACTTCCATTGCCTCCTGCGGTGGTGGGGGACGATCCCTCGGCTCCTGCTCCATGCCGGTCGATCGAACCTCCGGGCTCCCGTAGGTTATCTCTCCCCGATAGCCCTCTCCTGGACCTTGGGGGCGACCCTCCTGGGGCCTCCAACCCAACCGGTTGACTGGCTCCCGGGCCCCCCAACCCTGCTGCTGCCCAAACCTTCGGGGCTCCTCCCTTCTCCTATCTTCTCTCAGCTCCCTCTGCTCCCTTGATTCCTTCTGTCTTCCCGCTGCTGGTTCCTTCCCGTCCTCTTCTGCTAGCTTGGCCAACTTCCTGGCGAATGCTGGGTTTGCTCTCTCGAAATCAATCTCCTTTGCCGCCCTCTCCATGAGCTCCTCAAAGGAGAGGGGCGGCATCCTCTTCAACTCCATGCTAAAAAATCCCGGTCTCAGCCCCAGGGTGAAGGCCAGCATCAGCGCGTACCCTGGGACCTCCTGGACCAAAAGGATCTCCTCCTGGAACCGGTCGACATAGTGACCCAACGTCTCGTCCGGACTCTGCCTCACCGCAAACAGACACTCCGCTTCCTTCTTCCGCTTCTTTGAGGTTGAGAACCTCAACAGAAAACTTCTCCGCAGATCTTCAAAACAGTAGATTGACCTTGCCGGCAACTGGTGAAATCAGTCCCTTGCCTTCTCCTTCAGCGTGATCGCAAAGAGGCGACACTTGAAGGCATCCGTCATCTGTCTTATGGACACAACGTCTTCAAACCACTGTACGTGCTGCACCGGGTCATCCTTCCCTGAGTAGTAGGACATGTCGGGCTCCCGGAACCCCTCCGGTACCGGAGCCGAGATGATGAGCTCGCTAAATGGGCTCTCGCCTCCTGCCTGGCGAGAAGGCACGTCTCGCGGCCTCGGCTGGCTCGCCCGATCCGCGAGACCGTGCCCTGGAAGAGTTCCCGCACCGCCGCCTCCTTCTCGCCAGGCTCTGTCAATGCCTCCTTGCCCGGGCGCTGGCTCTGACCTGGGAATAGTTCCCGCGCCGCCATATCTCTCTCGCCAGCCTCGCCCGGGACCTCCTTTCCTGGGCGCTGCCCTGGGGCGTTCTCGCCCAAGAGCGGGACCTCTTCTATCGGGATCTGAGGGGTGGCCCACTCGCCTCTCGCCGAGAAGGCCAAGCTGATCGTCTGCAGAACCTCTCGCCTGAACTCATCCAGCATCCTCTTCGTTGCTTCCTCTCCCCGGGTGGGGGAGCCTCCAGAACCTGACCCTTCACCTTCACTCCAGCCATGGGACAAAACTTAAGGCTTTCTTGAATCGGCTGCCTTCCACGCTCACCGCACCAGAACTGTTGAAGCCAAATATGACCTCAACTGAAGTTCGAAAAAAAAGGGGTGCAGCCAAAACCTACTCCTCTCAAGTCTCACCCCTTGACTGGATTCTAAGGACCTAAGACTGACCCTCAAGCCTCAGCAGGGAGGTCCCACCTCACACCCGGAAGATCTCTGAGAGCTTCCCCTCCAAAGCCAAAGCTGGGCTAGGAGCTCCTCAGAAAGCACTAGAATTCCGGAGAAAATGATAGCTTGTTTTTTAAGGAGCCCTTATGGGTCTATTTATAGCATTTTGCTGTCCTGAATTTACTGAAAAGTCCCTGGTTGGTCTGCCAATAGCCAAAACCCGCTGTTTTTCTGAGGGTACTGAAGTAATTTCTCCTGAGGGCAATTAAGACATTCTTCCAAAGACCCTGGGCCACACTCGGCGAGAGCTGGTGCCGAGACCTTTCGGCCCAAGGGCGTGGCGCGAACGTTCTCGCCCAGCGCAAGCGAGAACTCTTCGGGATTGAGGCGTGGTTTGGGCGAGAGCGCTTCCGCGCAGACCGCGCTTGGCGCTCTCGGCCCATGGTTTCTCTTTTATATCATCCGACGAGAGCGTTTCCGCCTTCTGCGGGCGAGATCCTCCTTAGGGCGGGACCACTTTGGCTAACCCTCCTGTGACCATTGTGCCCCCTTGTCTGGCTCAGCGAATATGGGGTTGTACAATAACACAAATAAGTAACATAATATTAGTTGTTAAAACTAAACTAAACATAACAAACATAACATATTATTAATTAATTATATTCATAACAAAACACTAGTAAACATAAAACATAAGACCTATACTAAAACTATAGATTTTTATATCAAAAACTCTAATAACACTAGGAATTAAAATATTATAAAGAATCATTAAAACATGAAATAACAATCATAAAATATAAATAAAATTAGGCATTTTGAATACTAAATTACCCCCAAAAGGATGACTAAAAATAGTCATCAAATTCCCCCATGCTTAGACATTTGCTTGCCCTCAAGCAAATAAAGATGAAAAATAGGGAAGGAAATAGAAAATAAACAAAGCTAATTTAGGTTTCATAATTAAGAAAAACAAAACATGAAAATTAAACTATCCCAATTCCTATGTTAACAACTAGTGGGGTGAGAAGTGCACAGTAGAAAACTTGAAAGTGGAGACCTGAAAATATCATTAGAACATAAGAAAAGTCTACACATTTCTAAATCTTAAAAACAAGGCATCCAAAATAAATGAAAATAAGGACAACAAAAGTAGAGGTTCTAAATAAACGGCGCATTAACAAACTACTAGGTTGCTAGATAAACATTAACCCTAAGACACTCCAAGATAACCTCCAAAGAAATCCATCAATGATGGTGGCCATAGGCTTGTACGTTCACACTTTCTCCACTACGCGAAATTAAGTTCTAAGATCATTAGGACATCTACTAGGCATTAAAACTTGGCTTAGGTAAATGATTAGGAAGTGGAATCAAAGATAAACATGAAGGTTTTAGGCACTAAACCAAAGTGAGCTCAAAAATAAACATAGCATAAAAAAATGAGAGATAACGAATATGTCATTTTTCCAATATGAAACTACAAAAACAAGGCCATGAAAAATTTTTTTTCTTTTATAAACTTGGCCAAACATAAACTTTTTGCATTCATTTTTTTTTGATTTTGTAATGATATATTTTTTTTTCCAATTTTTTCCTTTTGAATAACATTTGATAAGAAAGCTCCAAAAATAAGCTTGAGAATTTCCTATTTATTTCAAAAATAATAACCTTCCCACAAAAATAATTTTTAAGCTCAAATTTATAGTGCAAAAATAGGAAAGATATTTGGCTTTGGTGAACATAATGAAATGAAAGGTGGAGCTAAAAACAAAGAAAAAAGGAAAAGGCCCAAAATTATTTTGCAAGGGTTTTGTTTTTGGTGGGCAAGAAAAGCTCAAACTATTCAAATGTTGGCCTAAATCATTTCTAAAGAACGTAAAAACGGCGCAAATGCTTCGAGAGTAGCTTGGTACAAGTTCTAGACACCAAGAAAGACTACCCCGCAAATGAAAAAGAGATAACATTACCTAGCAACCATTCGTAAGCAACTAACCGAATAAAAAGACATAACTACAAATTGCTAACTTAAAACGTAAAAATCGGATGCCTATATTTAAGAAAAAGAAACTAGTAGAACTAAACGATGCTAAAATGATAAGTTTAGAAAACATTTTCAAAGGATTTTACATAGAACTATAAAAACCGCACGGGCCTACACTTCACTAGAAGAAACATAAAAATAAAGATAAAAATAATTTTAGGTTTTGTTTTTCAAATAGATTTTTTTGATTTTTGTTTTTCTAATTTTTTTGGGTTTATATTTTATAATTTTTTTGGATTTAGATTTTGATGACATAAAATACTATACTAATTTAAGACATAATTTTTTTTTCTTTTGAAAGAAGAAGAACAGAAAAGAAAAGACCAAAAGAAACTAGACCCCCCCCCCCCCATGCTTAAATCCTTCATTGCCCTCAATGAAGAAAACATAAAGAAAAAGAGAAGGGGACTGAGAAGAAGAGAAAAAGAAAAATGCAGGAAAAATAAATAAATAAGAACAGGACTTCCCCGGGTTCGTGAGATGAAGGCGGATGTCGCTCCCCATGCTTGCTTTTTAGAGTACTTGATCGTCAGCAGGTATGAATTGATCCATTGATATCAGCAACGACGGAGCGGCGACCACGAACATGGACTTGATTGGCCTCCGGTAGGAAGAGCAAAATAAAAGCAAAAAATAGATAGAGTCCATGGGCAGATGCCTGATAATGGTTTTTATTACAATAGTCCAAATAAAAGAGTTTCATAAAATAGTAGTCAAAATAAAAATGTCCATCAGAAAATAAAAAACTAAGAATCAAAAGAAGATTCTCCTTCGCAGGAGTCACAGAATCATTAGAGAAATAGAGTTTTAAGTCTATGGCCATTAACTTTAAAGTCCCCCTTATCGGGGTGTGAAAGCAGCACAGTGCCGTAAGGAAAAACATCCTTGACCGTGAACGGTCCGGACCATCTAGATTTAAGCTTTCCCGGGAAGAGACGTAAACGCGAATTAAAAAGAAGAACTTGATCGCCTTGTTTAAAAGTTTTAGGGTGGCGCAGGTTCTTATCGTGATACAATTTCGTGCGTTCTTTATAAATTTTATTATTTCATATGCGTACGCTCGCCACTCGTCAAGCTCATTTAGTTGGTTTTTTCTATGCTCGCTGACCGAGTGCGGATCGAAATTAAAAAACTTTAACGCCCAGTACGCACGGTGTTCTACTTCTACCGGAAGATGACACGATTTGCCATAGACTAATCGGAAAGGAGTACAACCGATGGCGGTCTTGTACGCTGTCTGATAGGCCCACAGAGCATCGTCCAATTTTAAAGACCAATCCTTACGAGAAGTAGAAACGTTTTTTTCCAAAATTCATTTAAGTTCACGATTGACTACCTCGACCTGACCGTTAGTTTGGGGGTGATAAGCAGTGGATAATTTATGTGTAACGCCATATTTTGCCAAAGCCTTAGTGAGTTGAGCGTTGCAAAAATGACTTCCCCTATCACTAACGATTGCTCGAGGAAAACCAAAGCGAGAAAATAATTTTTTTAGAAAATTGACAACAACGCGAGCATCGTTATTTGGTAGAGCTTGGGCCTCTGCCCACCTAGAAACATAATCGACTGCGACTAAAATATATTTATTTCCTAAGCTGGAGGGAAATGGGCCGACAAAGTCTATGCCCCATAGATCAAAGACTTCGCATTCGAGAAAGTAGTTTTGTTCCATTTCATTTTTATTTGAGAGATTTCCAGTCCGCTGGCATCGATCGCACCCGCCCACAAAGATTTGTGCATCTTTAAATATGCTTGGCCAGTAAAAGCCAGCACTAAGCACTTTGTGTGCTGATGGTTAAAACTCCAAAATTATTTGCGGTCACGCGGCGACCCGGCGGTTTTATTTGAGAAAAAGGCGGAAGTGAATTTATTTAAGAAAACGGGTCGCGCGTATTTATTTATTTATTTTGGATATAAAAAGGGTTTAGAAATCGAGTTTTAACGAAAGGAGGCAAGTGCACCTATCGTGAGTAGTACAGGATATTCCGGGTGGAATATCGAGGTCGTATTGTTCTCGGGTCCGGTTCGATTATTTCTACTCTTCCCTGGAGGGGACTATTATTTTACCGATAATTATCTTGTCGGGATATTTTATATAAAAATACAGAAAATGGCGGAAAGAAAATGAAAGCAATAAAAAGAAAGCTTGAAGGTGGTGCCGATGAAGAGCTTAGCTCGATGGCACCGAAAAAACAATTGAACTAAAATAGACTTTAAATAAAAAGAGCTCCTAAATTTCTAATTAATTAAGGCGGAGACTTGGCCGTGGAGGTTCCACTAAAATGAGCTCACCTAGCTATAGGGCTATCGCTCACCTGAACGCTAAGACTATTCGACCGGGCTCTCGTCCGACGAAGGATTCCTCTTAACGCCCGCATTACGCTAAGAACCCTGCTATTGGGTGGGGAACCCAATCCGGTAGAGTTGGCGCGCCTCCTCTCTCGAGGGTTAGTGCGGAACTCTCTTTGCCAAGGGGTGATCGGTCCATATGCACGGCCTCTCGGCTAGCTAGCATATGGACTACGGAAATAGGGCCCACACATCGATATGTGGTCCTACGCGTCGTTAACCCCGGGCAAACCTTAAGTGCTATTAATTAATTAGAAAGATTAGACCTTTAGTTATTTTAAGCTATTTTATCTGTCCCAATGCTCTTCGATGCCGAGGGCTAAGAACGATTAGCCACTCATCGGAATGGGGACGGCTTGCGAGGAAAGCAGTAAATAAAGCAGAAAATGGAAAGCAGGAAATGAAAGCAGTAATATAAAGCCGTAAAGGAAAGCTGAAAATTGCAAGTCCTACTCAAACGAGTAGGACTGAAGAAAGCAGTAAATTGCGAGTCCCGGCGCAACTGCGTGGGCGGGAGAAATGAAAGCAGTAAAACGCACACACGCAAGTCCTACTCAAATGAGTAGGAGAAAATAAATACGGATCCTACTCAACCGAGTAGGACAAAATAAATGCAACGCACACACACTCTCTCTCGACATAAATGAAAACACACGCACTCTACCGAAATAAAATCCAGCCATTAAACTCAAGTGAGTAGGCGGAAAAAAGGAAAATTACAAACTCACGCACTCTACAGAAAGTAAAATAAGCAGGCGCCATTTAACTCTTAACGAGTAGGCGGAAATAAATGCGCATACATAAAAAATTGCAAAAAACTAAGTTAACGAAAATTAAAACAAATGCATTTCTACCGCTAGAATGCGGTAGAAATGCATAAAAAGCTGAAATAAAAATTAACCGGAAAGAAAGTTTTGCAAATAAACTAAAAATGAAAGTGATCGAAAAATAAAAACGAATACATTTCTACCGCTAAAATGCGGTAGAAATGCATAAAAAAGAGAACGAAAAAATTAAACGGACAAAAGTTTAAAACGAAAAATCGAAGTGCACGAAAAATTAAAACGACTATATTATCATTCCTATAACTCCGTAAAACTGATTAAAAAGTGAAAATAAACTGAAAATAATGAAAAGGTTTTACATCCTAAAAAGAAAAATCTAAGTTAAAAGAAATAAAAATCACCTTGAAATCAATTTTACGGGTTTATAACAATGAGATAGAAAGCTATAAAAACCTAAGTTAACAAACCCTACGTAAGAAAATGAAAACATAAAAGTAAATAAACTATACTCATACACTCACACACGCCTATAAAGAAGAACATAAACTAAGTTAAAACAAAAATAAATAAGATTGTATAAGGGAAGAGGTGCATGAATCCATTCCAAAGCCATAAGAAGAGAAAAAGAAATATTTTTTATTAAGTAAAAACACCGGTTACAAAGGAACGAAAATAAAACTAAGTAGAGGGGGAGAAATATCCCTTACATAGACCTTGGAAGCAATCCAGCAGCACAACACCTTATACAAAATGGTCCAAAAGGAGAACAGGAATTCAAAGGAGAACCTCTGAATTTATAGAAAAAATTTACAAGGGTCACGCCCTTGGTCACGGGCGTGACAGGGGGCGTGACAGTACTATTTGGAAGGCGGCCGGCGATTTGATGGGAAAGTTGACTTCGGGCTGGACACGTGGCGGTCTCGCAGTGGTCACGCCCTTGGTCACGGGCGTGACAGGGGGCGTGACAGGCAGGTGGATCTGGGCGCGGTGCGCCAAAAAGTCGCCGCGCGGGTCTTGTCGGGCTAGCTGGAAAGGTCACGCCCAGGTCACGGGCGTGACTCTGGGCGTGACAGGCGGGTGTCGACACTCGACGAATGTCGAGATGAAATCGTCGAGTGGAGTGTCACGGGCTTGGGTCACGGGCGTGACTCGGGTGACACGGGCGTGACAGGCTTTGAACTTCAGAAAATTGCTGATTTCACGGCTTTTGACGTGTCACGCCCTGGTCACGGGCGTGACCCATTTGTCACGGGCGTGACATGTCAAATTTTGGCAGATTTTTGATTTTTTCCTGAAAATTAAAATAAAATAAGTTAGTATAATATTTACAAAAATAGGAGCATTTTATTGAATAAAAATAAGTAAAAACGACAAAAAGAAAGAAAAACGACTAAATTAATGTACAGAAAAATAGGTATATTTACAATTCATCAAATACCCCCATACTTAAGCTTTTGCTATTCCAGAGCAAAAGTTGGAGATGAACTTATAAGGAATAAAAGAGATCCTAAGTTTAGCTACCGCTTGAATTAATTAAAAGGAAGATCAAAATAAACATCCGGGTTAAAGAATTAAATCCTAATTTATGAAATGTTATGAATAGAGGAAGAGTTTCAAAAAGACTTCTACATAAAATAAAATAGAAGGCAAAAATTTATTTTTGTTAGTTTAACAAAGATGGATTGGATTTATACAAAAAACTTTGGCTAAAAAGAAGTTAAAGGAAATAATGCAATTTAAAAATTATGCTCTCAAAAAAATTTTAAATTAAGTCTAGAATCATTAAAATAGGCTAAGTGGTTTGGTGGATTATGAAGAAGGCTTGGATATTGAGGCGAGGCAATTTTTCTCGAACCTCCAATTTTTTTTTTCTTTTGGATAGTTAGGAAAACGAAATCTTATTTTCCTAACTTATAACAAATTTTTTCTTTCTTCATAATAAATAAATAACCCAATGTATATTTGTAGGAGTAATGAATTTTATCCTCTTACTCCCTATATAATCTTTTTAAAATTATTGGGTGCCTATGTTTACGGAACGAAATCTTATTCCCATTGACATAGGATCTTTTAAGGGATAGGGGGGAATCATGTCAATTAAGACACGAAAAAAAATGGAAGTGGGTTTAGTTTTTCAAAAATAAAACTAGCTTTTAATCAAAAAGTTTTGAGAGCAACCTTTTTAAAATGAACGTTCCAATGTTTCTAAAAGCATGAAGTTGAAATAATTGAAATCCATGGATGTTTATTTTCTAACATAAAAAACGAGCTTCTATTTATAAAATTAGAAGTAGTGGTGAAAAACAAGTTCCCTATTATAAGGAAAAGACATAAAAAATTCTTTAAATCTTAACCCCAGACACTTAAATCTATCGAACTTTAATTAATAAACGAATAGTAAGCAAAGAATAACTAAAATTCGCATATAAATTGACTCGAAACTAGATTTTTGGAAAGCAAAAAGAGTTAAGATATGGTGTAGTCGAATTATTTTGTTACATAATTTTAACAAAACATTTTTTTGATTTTTTAGAGTTTTATCATTTTTTTTTGTGTTTTAATTATTATCTTTTTAGGATTTTTTAGATTTTTTTTATCTTTTTAGGGTTTTTGGATTTTTCTAATTTTTTTTTATTTTTAGTTTTTGAGGATAAATTATTTACAAGAATGAGGAGAGAAAGAAAAGTTATTTACAAAGAAGATAGAGGGGAAAGAGAGATTTTTTTACAAAAAAGCAAAGTAAAAACTCGATTGCGGCCCCGCGAACAGACTCTTATTTGAATGGTTGGTTCGATGAGTCGAATGTCGCGGGCAGGCAAGACGCAAGTTTTTACAAAAAAGAGAAGAAGAGGGGGGGAAGAGAGATTTTTTACAAAAAATATTTACGAAGTAAAAAGATTTTTTGAAAATTTTTTTTTTGAATTTTTTTTGTTTTTAAGTTTTATGAAAATAAAAACAAGGGAAAAATTTTTTAGGATTTATGTTTTGCAAATTTTTTTTTTGTATTTTTGATGAGTACAGAATAAAAAAAATGCAGTATAGGAAAACACCCCCATACTTAAACCCAACATTGTCCCCAATGTTGCAATCTAAGTATGCGGAACAGATAATATACAAAATAAAATAAGTACAAAAAGAAAAAGGGAGGGAAGGAGCTTCCCTTAGACGAGTCCGGGAAGGCGCAGGTCTAAACCCTGCATTATTTAGAAGAAAAAAAAGCAAAAAGAAACAGAAAAAACAAAAACAAAAAAAAAGGATAAACTCGGCCTAAAGATCGCGGGCGGTAGGGGGGAATGTGCGTGGGGGAGTCGGAGGTAGCTAAGGCCTTAGCGACCATTGTGTGATAAAAATGAGATCCCCTAGCGCGCATAATAATGGAAGCGTGCCGAAGCAAAATGAAACGAAATAAAACAAAGTTAAATAAAATAAAATATATATAGATTTAGTATTATTATTTTTTGGTGTTTTTAAGTAGATTTTTTTTTTTTTTTTTTTTTAGGTCATTTTTTTGTTTTTAGTTTTTTTAAGAGTTTTTCTCTGTTTTTTTTTATGTTTGATTTTTTTTTTTTTTCATTTTTTGAACTTTTTAGATTTTTACGTTTTTGTTTTTAGAGTTTTTGTTTTTTTTTTTGTTTGTTTTTAGATTTTTGAGATTTTTTTGGTTTTTTTTAGGTTTTTGAGATTTTTTTTGGTTTTTTTAGGATTTATAGAAAATGACGTCATTTCAAAAAAATATTTTTATAAATAATAATAATATGATAAAAAAGATATATATATATTTTCTAAGTTTTGTTTTTTTTTTTTTTCTTTTTAAAGTAGTTTTTTTTTTTTTTTAATAGTATTATTATAAGTAGATTTTTTTTTTTTTTCAAAAATAAGGTAAAATTAATAGATTTCCAGGGTTTAAAATAACGAACCTAAAATTCCCCGGCAACGGCGCCAAAAACTTGATGCATGTTAAACACTCGGAAATTATTTACGGTCACGCGGCGACCCGGCGGTTTTATTTGAGAAAAAGGCGAAGTGATTTTATTTAGGAAAACGGGTCGCGCGTATTTATTTATTTATTTTGGATATAAAAAAGGTTGTGATCGAGTTTTAACGAAAGGAGGCAAGTGCACCTATCGTGAGTAGTACAGGATATTCCGGGTGGAATATCGAGGTCGTATTGTTCTCGGGTCCGGTTCGATTATTTCTACTCTTCCCTGGAGGGGACTATTATTTTACCGATAATTATCTTGTCGGGATATTTTATATAAAAATACAGAAAATGGCGGAAAGAAAATGAAAGCAATAAAAAGAAAGCTTGAAGGTGGTGCCGATGAAGAGCTTAGCTCGATGGCACCGAAAAAACAATTGAACTAAAATAGACTTTAAATAAAAAGAGCTCCTAAATTTCTAATTAATTAAGGCGGAGACTTGGCCGTGGAGGTTCCACTAAAATGAGCTCACCTAGCTATAGGGCTATCGCTCACCTGAACGCTAAGACTATTCGACCGGGCTCTCGTCCGACGAAGGATTCCTCTTAACGCCCGCATTACGCTAAGAACCCCGCTATTGGGTGGGGAACCCAATCCGGTAGAGTTGGCGCACCTCCTCTCTCGAGGGTTAGTGCGGAACTCTCTTTGCCAAGGGGTGATCGGTCCATATGCACGGCCTCTCGGCTAGCTAGCATATGGACTACGGAAATAGGGCCCACACATCGATATGTGGTCCTACGCGTCGTTAACCCCGGGCAAACCTTAAGTGCTATTAATTAATTAGAAAGATTAGACCTTTAGTTATTTTAAGCTATTTTATCTGTCCCAATGCTCTTCGATGCCGAGGGCTAAGAACGATTAGCCACTCATCGGAATGGGGACGCTTGCGAGGAAAGCAGTAAATAAAGCATAAAATGGAAAGCAGGAAATGAAAGCAGTAATATAAAGCAGTAAAGGAAAGCTGAAAATTGCAAGTCCTACTCAAACGAGTAGGACTGAAGAAAGCAGTAAATTGCGAGTCCCGGCGCAACTGCGTGGGCGGGAGAAATGAAAGCAGTAAAACGCACACACGCAAGTCCTACTCAAATGAGTAGGAGAAAATAAATACGGATCCTACTCAACCGAGTAGGACAAAATAAATGCAACGCACACACACTCTCTCTCGACATAAATGAAAACACACGCACTCTACCGAAATAAAATCCAGCCATTAAACTCAAGTGAGTAGGCGGAAAAAAGGAAAATTACAAACTCACGCACTCTACAGAAAGTAAAATAAGCAGGCGCCATTTAACTCTTAACGAGTAGGCGGAAATAAATGCGCATACATAAAAAATTGCAAAAAACTAAGTTAACGAAAAATTAAAACAAATGCATTTCTACCGCTAGAATGCGGTAGAAATGCATAAAAAGCTGAAATAAAAATTAACCGGAAAGAAAGTTTTGCAAATAAACTAAAAATGAAAGTGATCGAAAAATAAAAACGAATACATTTCTACCGCTAAAATGCGGTAGAAATGCATAAAAAAGAGAACGAAAAAATTAAACGGACAAAAGTTTAAAACGAAAAATCGAAGTGCACGAAAAATTAAAACGACTATATATCATTCCTATAACTCCGTAAAAACTGATTAAAAAGTGAAAATAAACTGAAAATAATGAAAAGGTTTTACATCCTAAAAAGAAAAATCTAAGTTAAAAGAAATAAAAATCACCTTGAAATCAATTTTACGGGTTTATAACAATGAGATAGAAAGCTATAAAAACCTAAGTTAACAACCCTACGTAAGAAAATGAAAACATAAAAGTAAATAAACTATACTCATACACTCACACACGCCTATAAAGAAGAACATAAACTAAGTTAAAACAAAAAATAAATAAGATTGTATAAGGGAAGAGGTGCATGAATCCATTCCAAAGCCATAAGAAGAGAAAAAGAAATATTTTTTATTAAGTAAAAACACCGGTTACAAAGGAACGAAAATAAAACTAAGTAGAGGGGGAGAAATATCCCTTACATAGACCTTGGAAGCAATCCAGCAGCACAACACCTTATACAAAATGGTCCAAAAGGAGAACAAGAATTCAAAGGAGAACCTCTGAATTTATAGAAAAAATTTACAAGGGTCACGCCCTTGGTCACGGGCGTGACAGGGGGCGTGACAGTACTATTTGGAAGGCGGCCGGCGATTTGATGGGAAAGTTGACTTCGGGCTGGACACGTGGCGGTCTCGCAGTGGTCACGCCCTTGGTCACGGGCGTGACAGGGGGCGTGACAGGCAGGTGGATCTGGGCGCGGTGCGCCAAAAAGTCGCCGCGCGGGTCTTGTCGGGCTAGCTGGAAAGGTCACGCCCCAGGTCACGGGCGTGACTCTGGGCGTGACAGGCGGGTGTCGACACTCGACGAATGTCGAGATGAAATCGTCGAGTGGAGTGTCACGGGCTTGGGTCACGGGCGTGACTCGGGTGACACGGGCGTGACAGGCTTTGAACTTCAGAAAATTGCTGATTTCACGGCTTTTGACGTGTCACGCCCTGGTCACGGGCGTGACCCATTTGTCACGGGCGTGACATGTCAAATTTTGGCAGATTTTTGATTTTTTCCTGAAAATTAAAATAAAATAAGTTAGTATAATATTTACAAAAATAGGAGCATTTTATTGAATAAAAATAAGTAAAAACGACAAAAAGAAAGAAAAACGACTAAATTAATGTACAGAAAAATAGGTATATTTACAATTCATCATGTGCGGTGCGGTTAGCTCCGCCAGTCGGACCTTCATGAGCATGTTTTAAAATTTGGTGACCCTCTTCCCGCGAAACACATCTCCTTACCACCTGGTCCGCACAAATGCGAAATAGAAATGGGTCTTCCCAAAAATAATACTTCAACTCCGAAAAGAATTTCTTCTTTTGGTGAGTGGAGTATTCTTTTGGAAGGACCCGAGTCACAAGATAATTGGCCAGATCGGCAAACCAGGGGGTAGGAGATGAATAAATATTAAAAAGACGCTCATCCGGAAAAGAGTCATTAATAAAAGTTTCATTTAAAATATCTAGATTGGGATTTTCAAGACGAGAGAGATGATCAGCTGCTAAGTTTTCCGCTCCTTTCTTATCCCGAATCTCCAAGTCGAATTCTTGCAGTAAGAGGATCCAACGGATAAGACGCGGCTTGGCATCCGGTTTAGAAAGGAGGTACTTCAAAGCGGAATGATCCGTGAAAACAATAACCTTAGAAAGAGTAACATACGGTCGGAATTTATCAAAAGCAAAAATAACCGCTAAGAGCTCTTTCTCCCGTCGCGGTGTAATTTTCTTGCGCAGAAGTGAGAGTTTTACTAGCGTAGAAATCGGATGAAAGTTCTTAGCGATTCGTTGACCTAAAACCGCACCTACCGCATGATTACTCGCATCACACATGATTTCGAAAGGTAAATCCCAAACTAGGGCGATCAAAATAGGAGCATTTATAAGTTTTGATTTAATTAATTCAAATGCCGTGAGACATGATTCATCAAAAATGAAAGGAGTGTCTTTTTCGAGAAGGTGGGTGAGAGGCTTAGTAATTTTTGAAAAGTTTTTAATGAATCGTCGATAAAAACCCGCATGCCCTAAAAAACTTCTAATTGCTTAATATTTGTAGGCGGCGGTAACTTTTCAATTACTTCAATTTTTGCCTTGTCCACTTCAATTCCCCTAGCGGAAATGTTGTGGCCAAGGACTAAGCCTTCACGTACCATAAAGTGGCACTTCTCCCAATTTAACACTAGATTCGTTTCTTCGCAGCGTTGTAAAACTTTTTCTAAATTTTCTAAACATAAATTAAAAGAGTCGCCGAAAACAGAAAAAATCGTTCATAAATATTCCATAATATTCTCGACGTATTTATCAAAAAATAGCAAGCATACACCTCTGAAAGGTGGCGGGTGCGTTGCATAATCCGAAAGGCATTCTACGATAAGCAAAAGTTCCGAAGGGGCAAGTGAATGTCATCTTCTCTTGGTCCTCGGGTGCGATAGGGATTTGAAAGTATCCCGAGAGACCGTCGAGGAAGCAATAAAAATGGTGTCCGGACAAACGTTCTAGAATTTGATCGATAAAGGGGAGGGGGAAGTGATCTTTTCGAGTGACATCGTTTAGCTTACGGTAATCGATGCACATCCTCCATCCTGTTATCGTCCTGGTTGGAATTAAGTCGTTATTTTCATTTGGTACTACCATAATCCCACCCTTCTTAGGGACAACCTGTACCGGACTCACCCACTGACTATCGGAAATCGGATAAATTATCCCCGCATCTAATAACTTAAGCACCTCTTCCTTCACAACCTCTTTCATATTCGGATTGAGACGTCATTGTGGTTGGACTACACCCTTAGGATTATTTTCAAAAAATGTTTTATGAGTACAAAAAGAAGGGCTTATGCCAGAAATGTCGGAAATTTGCCACGCTATAGCTCGGCGATGTTTTTGTAGTACTTCGATCAACTGATCGTTTTCGGATTGAGATAAATAAGCCGAGATTATAACGGGCAACTTAGAATTTTTTTCAAGAAAGGCATATTTTAGATGATCAGGGAGTGGTTTTAAATCAAGATGGGGCGGCTCATTATAAGAGTTTTTCAAATTCTTTTCTTTTTCAAAAATAAGATTTTCATACTTTTTTCTACCAAAGACATAATCATTTTCAAAATTTGCTTGTGCTGACATAACCGTGTGTTGTGAAGAAATTTCAGAAAAAGAAGAGGAAAATTCATTTGAAGAGATGTTAGAAAGAGAAAGAGAACAATCTTCATTGAAAACATCAAGGAAGTTGCATGAATCATCATTTTGTAAAGAGTTTTTCATTGATTGATTGATAGAAAATGTGACCTCATCATCTCCCACACGCAAAAACAACTTTCCGTTACTAACATCGATGACCGCTCGAGAGGTGGCTAGTCCGAGGATAAGAGGGACCTCGACGTCCTCTTCAATATCGAGAATGACAAAATCCACCGGGAAGATGAATTTGTCGACCTTTACTAGCACGTCCTCAACAATACCTAACGGATATTTGATCGACCTATCGGCTAACTGGATACTCAATCTTGTAGGGCTAAGAGTGCCCAATCCTAGATTTTTGAATAAAGAAAAAGGCATCAAGTTGATGCTCGCTCCTAGATCTGCTAACGCGTGTTTAACGAAAAGATCACCAAAGATGCAAGGAATGGAAAAACTACCCGGATCGTTTATCTTTTTAGGAAGAGTAGAGTTTTTAACGACCGCCGAGCATTCTTCATTTAACGTTACATGCGCTAAATGTTCTAATTTCTTTTTGTTCGTTAATAAATCTTTAAGATATTTGGCGTGCTTAGGCATTTGGCTAATCGCTTCATGAAACGGCAGATTAATATGAATATGTTTAAATATTTCAAGAAAGCGTTGATATTGATTATCTAATTTTTCTTGCCTAAGTCTAGCCGGATAAGGAGGTGGCGGAAATTCCTTTAGAACAATTGGAGCATAATTTTGAAAACCATTTGTCTTTTTTTCAGAATCAGAAATAATAGAGCTATCCTTTTCTTTTTCAAGTGTAGATTTTTCTTTTTCAAGATCTAAGTTGTCATTTTCCATGGGGGTAAAAACAGGAGGGAAAATCACCCTTGGCTCTTCCCTTGTGGTGGGCTCGTTAACAACTTTACCGCTCCGAAGGGAAATCGCATTTGCGTGTTCCCTTGGGTTAGGCTCAGTGTTCGAGGGAAGGGTTTCAGGTGGTCTCTCATAAAAAGCCTTGGCGAGTTGGCCGACCTGATTTTCTAAATTTTTAATTGATCCCGTTATGTTTCTAATAGTAGCATCGTTTGAGCTTATATACTTAGCAAAAATCTCTTCCAAAGGGGAAGGTTTTTGAAAATTTTGTTGTGGTGGTGGTGGTGGTGTAAAATCGTGCGGTGGGCGTACTACGTTAGCATTATTACTCCATGAAAAATTAGGATGGTTACGCCATCCAGGATGATAAGAAATCGTAGCAGCATTAAAACCAGGAGGAGAAGAAAAATTCGAAAAAGTAGAAAAATTATTGGCAGAATTATTTTGAGCAGGCCTGGGTATGTTCCCCAGATAATCCACCTGCTCGGCAGCAGCAGCATTTTCATATACCTTAGCGGCGGAGGGAGCAGTCATCTCCGAGATCTTCTTGTTCAGCATTTCCACTTGCATCGCCAGTTGCGTCACCGAATCCACTTCATAGATACCTGCAGGTTTAGATGGGCGAGACCTGGACGAATTCCACTGATAAGTGTTCATCGCCATGTCATCGATAAGCTGAAGAGCGGCTTCCGGAGTTTTGCGGTCTAAAGAACCAGCGGAAGCGGCATCTATCATTTGCTTTGTCTCTTGGTTTAGCCCATTGTAAAATGTCTGAACCTGTAACCATACAGGCAGAGCATGATGAGGGCATCTTCTCAAAAGTTCTTTGAACCTCTCCCAAGTGTCATAGAGGGTCTCAGAAGCAATTTGAGAATAAGAAGTTATGTCATTTCTTAACTTAGCAGTTTTAGCGGGAGGAAAATATCTAGCAAGAAATTTATCGACTAAAATGTTCCAAGTAGTGATTGATCCTCTTGGAAGAGAGCTCAACCAATGTTTGGCTTTAGTTCTTAAGGAGAAGGGGAAGAGTCTTAGCCTAATAGCATCGTCTGAAACACCATTAATTTTAAAGGTGTCACAGATTTCAAGAAAATTAGCAATATGTAAGTTCGGATCTTCATCTTGTAATCCGTCGAACTGTACATATTGCTGCACCATTTGTATGATGCTAGGCTTAAGCTCGAAGTTATTATTCGCAATTGCAGATCGAACAATACTTGTTTCAGTCCCCTCCAGGTTGGGTCGAGCATAATCGGACATAGTCCTTTGCTGAGCCATTCCTGGGTTGGGATCTCCCATTTCAGAATAATTACAATCCCCAAAGGAATCCTCAACCGCTGTTTGAGAAGTGGAAGCCCCGAATCGTAGTTGTCTCTGAAAGGAGCGTTCGATTTCCGGGTCCAAATCAACAAGTAGCAACGGATTCGCTCGGGTCATGCACTAGCGAAGAAAACGAGGGAAGATGAAAATGAAAGCTTGGAAAAGAAAGAAAAAGAGGAAAAGAAAAAACTTTTTTTTGTTTTGTTTTTTTGAAAAAAAGATTTTTTTTTTTTTAGACGGCTTGGCTCTCGAACTTCCCGAGGACTACCCGGTGAAGGGTTCGCCCGGTACTAGGTAAAATGGTGGCGCTTAAAGCCCCTTACCCTTTTCGAGAGATTTTAGGTGGGGTAGAAATAAGGTGAAGTGGGTTGATTATAAATATTAAATATATAAATTATAATTTTTTTTTGATTTTTGGAGAAGTAATAGCGCAAGCGTTTTCAAAATATTGACGAAGAAAATTCCCCGGCAACGGCGCCAAAAACTTGGTGGGCCAAAACCCGAACAGGAAAGCGTACCTGTCGAATTGTAGTACCAAGGTCGTATTTAAACACGGGGTTGTCAAGTACTTCTACTCACGCTCTAACTATTATCCTACCAGAAGACTATTGGGATTTTGAGAATTTTTTTTAAAAGTAAAACGAACGATAAATTGCGAGACTAAAACTTATATAAAAAAAAAAGCTAGCATTCGATCATTGATTCACCATGAAATGAAACGAGAAAATAAAAGGGCATAGTTTTAAATTTGCAAATCCAACTCGGCCATGACGGATCCGAAAATGAGACAAAATCTCACTAGAGCATTAGGTCTCCTAACTTATAGACTCTTTGATCGAAATCTCTTTACAAACCAAAGAAGCCTATAGTTGCATTATCGAGATGATCCGCACTATTGGATTTGACTCCAATCCGGAGGATTTACGTCGTCCTATCTCTAGGGTTGCGTTCAACTCCTTCCTTCTTTGAGTGATCTTTCACATCCACGAGCCTCTCGGCTACTCGAATATGAGATCATAAACCTACTACCGTATACCGGAAATACGGAGTCGACGCAATAATTATTCAAAGAAGGACCGAGTAGAATTGCGCAAAAATAAAGCTATGAAATAAAAATAATTCTCATTTCAAATCATGGATCCTCATGATCAAATGCTAAGAGGGAATTAGCTATGAATATTGCAAAAGGAAACAACAAAATAAAGAGAAGAGAATTTCATTGATATTACTAAAAAGAGGTGCACAAAAATATTAAAAGGATGACAAAATTTTACTAAGAAGAAAATTACACAATAAAACTAGAACAACAATGAAGAAAAACTTATACTAGAACTCTCTTACTCACTTGCTCTCTTGCTCCAATCCAACCTCTCAATCTAACTCCAAAGGAAAAACTAACTCCTCAAGTATGAGTCTTGGGTTCCTTTTATAGGAGAGGAGGGAAGCATCTAGAAGAAGGGGGAGATCAAGGGTGGCCGGCCATGTGAGGAGAGAAATGCATGCATGGCAATGAATGAGGTGGAGAGAATCCATGCATGATATTAAATGAAGGAAGAGGGAGAAGGTACATTCATGCATATAAATTTAAAGGAAATAAAAAAAAAGAAATAAACTAAATAAGGGGGAATGCATGAAATTAAATGAGCATGAGAGAGAGATGAAGAAAGGGGGTGAATGTAGGGGTCGGCCATGTGATGGAGGAATGCATGAATACAATATTAAATGATAGAGAAATCAATGAGGAGGGAGAGAGAATATTATGATGCATGCATGGATTGAAAGGTGGCAAGAGAATAAAGGAAAGAGAGGGGGTGTGGCCGGCCAATGTGGGCTTTAATGGGCTGTTTGGTGGCTCGGGTAGCTGCTAGGTGGGCTGCTTGGGCTCGTGTTGGACTAGGAGAGCTGAGGGTTGCACCATATGTGGCCGGGCTGCACCATGTGGGCTGTTTTGTTGGAAGAGGGCTGCTCCAAACTTCAAGGCTCGGGTTTCACTTGAAGGGGAAACTTGGGCTGCATGGTTGCATCATGTAGCATGGACCTACAAGAAAATAAAGCATAATAACATTAGTCATATAACAAAACATAACACAAATAAGTAACATAATATTAGTTGTTAAAACTAAACTAAACATAACAAACATAACATATTATTAATTAATTATATTCATAACAAAACACTAGTAAACATAAAACATAAGACCTATACTAAAACTATAGATTTTTATATCAAAAACTCTAATAACACTAGGAATTAAAATATTATAAAGAAACATTAAAACATGAAATAACAGTTATAAAATATAAATAAAATTAGGCATTTTGAATACTAAATTACCCCCAAAAAGGATGACTTAAACTAGTCATCATAGTGCCAGCCCTATCGAGCACTCATCGTCTAGGGCGAGTGGAGTTTCTCAAGGAGCACCCGCCAACCTAGACACTCAATGTTGTTTTGACTTAACGTTTAGTAAAGGTCAGAGACTCAATGCCTCTATGCCTTAGCATTGAGTGAAGGCCAGACACTCAACACTGTTCTACCTTAGTGTTGAGTGAAGGCCATGCAATCAAAGCCTTTTACCTCGGTGTTGGATGAAGTCCAATCACCCCACATCCGCTCTGTTCGTCGAACGTAGCTCGACGTTTGTCTAACAGAGCTTGGCGTTCATAAAACGGTGCCCAGCGTTCGTCGGGATCAATTTCTCAAAAGCCAACCAACCGAATTGAACGGTCTAAGTTTAGGGCCAGCACCTAGGGGGTCAGAAATCAGCAGGGCCTAGCTTGCCCATGCGAGGTAAGATCACTAGGGGCGAGCAGGGCCAGACGGGCCCGTACTCGCCACCCCTGGCGTTCGGGGATCTCAGGGGGCCACTCGCCCAACAACCTAAGATGTTTTTTTAGCATTTCTCCCCCCTGGCCTACCTATAGCCTGTTATTATAGTGGAGTTACGTTGTTAACAGTCCCAGTTGGGCTGCAAATAGCTGTTCAAAATAGCAGAGGTTGGCTATTTGTAGGCCGTATTAAGAAATCTATAAATAGGACCCAAGGGGCACCTCAGAAGGCTTGCTTACCAGTGTTCAGATCTTCTTGCACTTTCTGAGGTAGCCTTAGCTCGGCTTTTAGCTAAGGAGGGGAAGCGCTCCAAGATCTTCCAGGTGTGTGGTGGGACCTCCATGCCAAGCCCATAGGTTAGTTCCCTTTTCTTTTTCTTATTTGGATTGCAGCAGAGAAGTAGGTATGTGATCACCCATTCCCCACAGGTGAACTCCACAAGAGACCGAGTTTTCGGTTTCAACAAGTGGCCCATTAACTTTAGGGGATGAAATTAACATGAAATGCCATCTAAATTTTGAAAATGGCGATTATGAGAGAGAAAGTCAAATTGCCCTTTAATGGATGAGAGAGAAAGAAGAAATATAGAGAGGAGTTATGGAGGGAGACCATGGGCCACCCCATTCATTCCCCCCTTGGCCTCCATTAATCTCCCCCGACCCTTGGGAAGAGATTTCCATCAATTTCAAGTCAGCCACCTTTATTGGAGGAGCCCAACCATCATGACCGAAATTCTCCTCCTCAAAATCCCCATATTTAGCCCTTCCCTCTCAAATCTAACTTTACCATTAGCTTCAGAGGATTGATGGCAGTCGAAATAGTATATTGGATC
Organism: Platanthera guangdongensis; assembly: GCA_039583875.1. Classification (NCBI taxonomy): domain Eukaryota; kingdom Viridiplantae; phylum Streptophyta; class Magnoliopsida; order Asparagales; family Orchidaceae; genus Platanthera; species Platanthera guangdongensis. The sequence continues at coordinate 30,875 of JBBWWR010000137.1, forward strand.
AAAGGTTTTGGTGGAGGAGCAAGGAGTCGGGCAAGCTCGCCGAAGAGGAAAAAAGCCATGGCCAACCGCCACCGCCGCCATCGTCAGACTACAACCAAGGTCCACATGTCCTCCTCTCCAATTGTGCTAGTATCTAGATCAAATTAGGGTCAAAAATCGGGCCATAACGAGCCAATCCAAGTGAAAAAAATGGTGTTTTTCTGAATAATCATGGTTGTGGTATCGCTGGAAACCACCACCTCCGACGGCCAAACCATCGCCAGGAGATAGCCCCCACCTCGATGGAGGTGGTGGTGGCGATGGCTGGCCAAGGAAGCGGTCGGGTGTCCGGCACAAAGCTTTGGAAAAGCTACAGGAATATATTCTTTTAGGGTTTTGTTCGGGCTCTGGAGAAGATGAACAATGCCATATATTAATTATTTATTATATGTAAATACATAATCTTGTGTTTTTTATCCTTTACCATGCATGCATTAATGCTGCTAAATGAGGCCTTTAGAGGCCGTTTTAGGAAAAATGGTCGGCATGAAAGTTGTAGCCCTTGAGGTCTACATTATTTTAAAATTTATTTCAACCCATTTGGTATAGTGGTCTGACCACAACACTCAAAATGGTGCAGTCTATACATAGGGCTAGTCGGAGACAAATTGAGAGCCCCCATCAATTTAAACATCCAAATGACTTGAACTTTGGATTGAGGGTCACTATTACCTATACCTTTGACATATACAAATATGGTAGCTTTTGGAAAATATTTTGCTATAGTTTTTATAGAAATTTAATAATATATGTATGATTTAATTTTAGGGTCTAATTACCTCATAATTCACCAAAGTTTTGGTGGATGGTCCCTAGGGAATTATATATCACTTATAAAAATATCAGACCATTTATTGTTAATTTGAATAGGTATTGGTGTGACCAAAGTTTGGTCCCTTAAGGGTAAATTATGGCAAAAGGGTGCTTGGGGCATGGAGGGGCCAATTCTCACCCAAATGGGATGAGACTTTGTCCAGAGCATCAAGGTCCATTAAAACACCCTCACTTTGAGTTTGGGGTGGATTAGGCTGGATTTGCTCTAGGTCCCTAATTCAAACTCAAAGGCTGAACTTTGGGTTTTTGTGAGGGATATAGGGTGATATGTCATGTATGGACTTGGGGTTTAGTCCTTATGATCTTAGGGTGGGTAGTAGCCCTAGAAAGAAATTTGGTGACATTTAGACACGTGCACACAACTTTAATCAATTGGAAATTACTTATGACCAATTATTGCACTTTGGATCATGATTTTATTACCTAATCATAGGAGCCTGAATCATCTTGAAAGTTATGACCTAATCATATATTGTTGCTAACAAACTTTGAAAATTGTAGTGTAATTTTTGGGTTAGTATTTATGGTACTTCCTTCACAAACCTAATAGTTGCCATAATCACTTAAGAAAATATTATGATCACTTTATTCATTTTAAATTCATTAAAACGTGGTCAGAGAAACTTTTAGGGCATATTAAAGCTTGGAAAAGTTTTTCATGTTATTTGGAAGAGATTAAAAGTTTGTTTATTCACAAAGTTCCCTATTAGGGATACATTTGAAGTATTTTTCTATATAGCTTACTTAACTTGGAATTGTATGAAACTTAGTCAGCAATGTTTAATGATCATATTAAAGCTTTGGTAATTTTGTGTAATTTTTGGATAATGTTTGGTGGTACTTCCCTGTTTATCTATAATTATTGTCATTATCTTGAATTAATTAATTAGGGGCTAAAAAATTTATTAAAATTTGTGAAACTTGTTATTCTCTGATATTTTTGCATCATATAGTTTTCATAAATTTTTGGTGGCCATAACTTAAGGAAATCTAGTACTTCATGTTCAAAATCACCCATGGCCTAATTTTGGGAAAACTTTAATAAATGGCAAATTAATTAGAAAAATTACAAGTTTCTGCATTTAGTCTACATATGCATGATAGACCCCCAGTAATAATTTTAGCCATTTGGATGAATATTTGAAGGGGTCACCACACATGATCATCATATAAGTTAGGTTGGTCTGGATATAGTAAAACTACGAAATTGTGATAGCATGTAGGATGGACATAGGGGTTGGGGTAAATAGTATACTGATTTGGTGAGGTGAAAATGAGTTCATCATTAGGAGTCATGATGGGGAGGGTGTTGACTTGACTAGTGTTAAGTGGTGCTCGGGATCGACGAAAGGTCGTCTTTCCTGTAGAGAGAGAGAAAGATCGTCAAAATACACTAGGGTTAGATTTAGTATAACATTAAATGTGATTGTTTATGGGTAGATACCAACAATAATAAGTACATTGCGAAAAGGAGCTTTGGCTTTCAACCCATCGTAGTTCCTATTGCTCCCGAGAGCCCTTCACATGGAATGCCCTGGGCAGTCCAAGTTTAACCTAAACTGTAAGACTAAAATGAATACAAGAGTAATTAGTAATAAACTAGGACTTCACTTTTACTCATCCCGATACTTTGGGAGGTTAATATGGTTAGATTGACCGAGCAAGTGGCTCGGTTGTTGTGCAAATGGACAGGTTAGTACGGGGAGCCGATGGCTCAAACATTCATGGTTGCATGTGCATAAAATGTAGTGGGTATTCGGTATTAGACAGTCGTTCGCACTGACATCGATACATTTACTCGGTGGGTGTGGAGAACACTTAGCAAAGGAAATGACTGCTAGTGGGTCAGTATAATACACGGAGACCTTGGTGTGTCCTTCAGGGGTGTACGTAATGGCTAGGCCTGATAGTGCAAACACCTGCCTAGTAGTGGGGTGGCCCGACCCACTGTCTCCGTTTGCTATGACGGAGGCTCCTGGGAGTGATGCTAGCTTCCAAATTGGGGGAACTAAAGGTCTGTGCATATAGTGTCGTGTGCGTGTGATGCACTTGCATAAATCATGGCATAACATATCACTACACTCATACTTACATTAAACCTGACTATACAACCCCGTATCTGATGAGTGGCGTCGACAGGAACCAGACCGGCCGACCATCTTTTCTTAAGTCTCGGGCGATCACTAAGGGGGCCAGAGCTCGGCATCCTCCAGCTCGTCCAGGCTACCCCAGCTAGTGGCATGCGAGTACGTCCAGCCGGGCCCGCACTCACCGGGAGGTGAGTAGAAGCGATGAGTACCCGACTAGTCCACCTAGTTCATCAAATGAAGCTCGGCGTTCGTCGAACGCAGCTCAGTGTTCGTCGAACGCAGCTCAGCGTTCGTTGAATGCAGATCGACGTTCGTCGAGCTCTGGGCCTTTCGTCGAGTCCCAGTCCGCTCGCTGTGTTCTGACCACTGAACGAACTCGCGGCATGCAAGCAAGGTAGTCTGGACCCGTACTCGCCAAAAGCTGGGTGGAGGTGGCGAGTGGCGGCTCCATCGAGCACTCGCCGCCATCGCCGAGCAGAGTTTGCTAAGGCCTACTCGCCCATTGATATATGAGGTATTTTTACCACTTTGCCCCCATTGGCCTGCCCATAGCCTGCTAAAATAGTGGAGTAACCCTGTTGGCAGACCTGGTTGTGCTGCACATAGCTGTTCAATATAGCGGAGGTTGGATATTTGCAGGCCGTTTTTAGAAATCTATAAATAGGACCCAACGGTACCTCAGAATGCATGCTCACTTGTTCCCTTGTATTCTAGCGCTTTCTGAGGTAGCCTTAGCTTGGCCTTTGGCTAAGGAAGGGAAGCGCTCTAAGATCTTCTGGGTGTATGGTGGGACATCCACACCGAGCCCTTGTGTCAGTCTTCCTTTATCGTTCGGCTTGCAGGAGAGAAGTAGGGGTGCGATCACCCCTTCCTCAGGGGTGAACTCTACGAGAGACAAAGTTTTCGGTTTCAACATTTTGGTGCGATGAGCGTGGAGAGTGGTCAGCACAGAAAATCTTCGGCAGGCTCGATGATAGGAGGACAGGTCTCAGACATGTCCTACTCACCGCCCCCGCCACCTCTGGCCACGGTGGGGATGTTCGAAGACTTCAAGCATGAGGTACTCGGCCTCGTCAAGTTCACACTCGGCGCGTGGGCCGAGTGCTCGACTCCAACTGCCCCAATTGCTGCCACCCTGTCTCTGGGCAAGGATGGTCCCGACAGGCGAGCTGGGAAGGAGGTCGCTGAGGATGGAAGGGGATGCGAGTTCCCTGGGCGCGTACTCTTCCCCAGCTCGGCAAGCGGAGGCCGGTTCAGTGAGATGGGTGCTCGAGATTCTTCTGCTCGCGCAGTAGGGGGAGGCAGCCCCTTCAGATAGTTTGTTTCTTCTGCCCCAGTTCCAGAGGGGTTTAGAGAGCCAGATATGTCCTACTACACTGGGAAGGTGGATCCGGTCCAGCATGTCCAGTGGTTTGAGGACGTGGTTTCAATCTGGTAGATGTTAGATGGCTTCATGTGTCAGCTCTTCTCCATCACCCTCAAGGATAAGGTGAGGGAGTGGTTTCACTAGCTGCCGGCTAGCTCTATTTACTGCTTCGAGGACCTGCGCTGGGGGTTCATGTTGAGATTCACCACCTCGAAGAGGAGGAAGAAGGAGTCGGAGTCCCTGTTCCACATCAAGCAGGTAGTAAATGAGACGTTGGGGAGTTACGTCGACCTGTTTTAGGAGGAGGTCACCCAAGTTCAGGAGATGCAAGGCCCTAGCCTGATGATGGTCTTCACCCTGGGGTTGTACAAGGGCTTTTTCAGGATGGTGCTTAAGAGAGTGTTGCCCCTCTCCTATGAGGAGCTGATGGAGAGGGCGGCAAGAGAAGTCAATGGGGAGGCATCGAATCCGGAGTTTTCCTAGAAGTTGGCCAGGTCGGCCACAGAGGAAGAGAATGAGCCGAGAGGCGACAGGTGGCAGGAGGAAAGGAGAGCCGAACCCCGGTAGAGGGAACAGAGGCAACTTTAGGGGCAGCAGCAGCCCACGTGGGGTCATCAGGAGCCGGATCGTCGGTTGTGCTGGAGGCCCAAGTGGCAAGACCAGGGGCCATGGAGAGGTTACCAGTGAAGGGCCGACCAACAGCGGGGCCATGATCAGTTCAACCCCCGGGTTGGAGGCAAGCCCATAGACCTCCTCTCCCAAATCAGAATCAGGCTATGGCCATAGCCATGGGGGGAGGAGGAGAGCGACATGAAGAAGGAGAAGAGAAGTCAGGGTGGAGTTTCCCTACTGTGACTTCCACCAAGAGGAAGGGCACGCCACGGCCACGTGCCTGGAGTTCCTCGAGATGAGAGTGAACAGGGAGCTATATCAGCAACAGGGGCGCCAGGAGGTGAGGATTAAAGAGTCCTGCCCCGGGCGGAGGAGGATCGATGTGAAGATTGGGCGGACGTCGGGACCCGGGGAGGGATCAGAGTGATCCATGGGGTGGTGGTGGTTGAGGCCTCTCGGAAGTCGAGCCTCCACACCATGTACCATCGGAGTATTGGCTCTACATCCCAGACCCAAACCCTGGAAGAGAAGATTACTTTCTCAAGGAAGGACATGCCAGATCATGAGGATCTCTTTTATGATGCGCTGGTCATCTACACGGCCTTCGAGAATTTCACCATCTCTCGGATCCTCATTGACAATGGGAGCTCCATCAATGTCATCTTCAAGAAGGCATTCGACGCGATGAAGGTGGAGGCAAAGAGGGTGTTGGATTCAGATGGCCCCTTGTTTGGATTCTCAGGAGAGAGGAAGGAGGTAGAATGAGGAGTGGGGCTTCATGTCACCCTAGGGGCAGTCTTAGAACTCCCGATTTGTCATCGTGGATGCCCCCAGTAGCTGCAACACCATCTTCAGAAGTCCCCTCATCAGTGCCTTTCGCTGCATCCACTCATCGTTCCATAAATGCCTGAAGTTGAATGCCGAGGGTATCCAGGTCCGGGTGTGGGGTCACCCCAAAGTAGTAAGGGAGTGCTATATCACCGCCATAAACTCTATCTCCTGGAAGGAGAGGCTGAGGAGATGGGGCGAAGAATGGAGGTGGCGGAGCAGGAGGCTGGCAGAGAGTAGATGAAGGTGGAGAGCTACACCGAGGTAGAGGTGACAAGAGCAGACTGGGAGGAGTTGGCCAAGGCAATGGCCATGGATGAAGAGGTAGAAGCAGAGGTTCTTATTCCGGAGGAGGGGGACGTCGGAGAATGGGGGAGCAGTCCAGGCTGGAGGATGCAGAAGAGGTGGTGGAGATGGAGGTTCTCACCCTTGGAGGTAGGGTAGAGAAGGTTCGCGTTTGCGAGGGACTAACCACGGAGGCTCAGGGCAGGATGCTGACATGCATCCAAAATAATGTGGAAATCTTTGCATGGAGCGCAGCGGAGATGCCGAGGGTTGACGCGGACATGGCTTGCCACCGCCTCAACCTGGACCTGGGAGCACGCCCCATCCAGCAGAAGAAGAGGTCTACCACGGACAAGCTGTAACACCCCCTATCCGTCGCATAGTATATAGCAGTAGGTCCGGCCGGGGCCCGGCGCCATATACCACAGACAGAACGAGTGGTTACTTATGGAAACCATCCAACCAATCTCAACGTCCTACACAGAGCATTCTAGCGGAAGCAGTTTATAAAAGTTGTAAACAAGAACCCAGCATTAAAGCACGAATGTCCACTAATACCAAACAGGAATGTTATTACAAAATACTCAAAACAAGCCTTAAGGCCTTACAAAATGTTTCACTTGAATATTACATGATTTACAAACCACGGCACGCAGGCCGGTCATACATGAATAAAGCAGTAAACACTTCTACTTGGGCCTTCGAGGGCCAGCTTCGCAAAAAGGGCTTTAGCCCGCTATTGACCGCTTGGTCCAGCTGCACCTACAAGCAACAAACCACTGCACGGTGGCGAAACAAGGCAACGGTCAGCAATGCTGACCAAATTATAACGATCCCGCCCCCAACTCGGGGCGGCGATGCTCCTTCCCTGCATTTCATTAGCATAAGCGAGCAATGTATAAATCCATAGCCATTTCATCACAGACGTTGGCTCGCACGGCCACACGCCCCGTGCACTCAGGGCACATTCTCGGTGAACCGGTCGATGTCACGTCAATTAAAGCCATTAACATTCCGGACTCACCACCGCCACTTAGACGGCCAAACCTTTGAGCAATTTGTCTTCCTGGCCTGGGTCACGACAATTTAAGCCATTGACCGCCGAAGACTCCCATCTATGCCAACGGTAAGTGCCACGTAACTTTAGGTCTCTTTAACCGAACGACATAAAGCAAGTATGGTTCCATCTAACCCGTGCTCACATCGCAATGACAATTTAAGCCATTTGCGCTGGTCAAACTTCCACCGAGTCCCATTCTATCGCAAGTCACATAACCCAGTTATGTTCAAGTTGGCTCTCAGGCCACCAAGTCAGCAAGATCTCGTATCCGCCCAGTTTTCCGTGTGCACCTTTGGGTTAGTCCCCAAGGCTCCCTGCTGCAATCTACCGCGTAGAAAACCCGAAAAAAAAACATAGCACGGAGTCTCCTCCGGCCTTATGCAATGCAACATCACCGATCCAGACCAACATGTCCGGGTAGGCTTCACACATCATGCCTACGTCCGTTCTCACATACGGACTCTAAACAACGGGGACTTTACATATCTACCCGAAGGAACGCCTCCAACTCTCCGCAAACTCGCGAGAGCGGGCTTCCTATGCTATGAAAGAGAGCTATTCATGCTCAAGATGAGGATCGTTACCCTTGAGTTCCTCTTTGGCGCCATTGAAAAGTAATCGGATGGAAATCACCGCACTTGCGTTGCCTCCGTGGATCCGGAGTCGGCTTGCGATTCGGAGCTCCGAAGCTCCTCCAATGGCGGATCTAGCTCCTCTTCCACTCTTGGCTCTCCTCTTTCTCTAAGGACTTAGAGAGATGATAAGTGATGAAAAGTAAGGGTTTTCTCAGTCAAAACCCGGGTATATCCCTTCAGGAACATCCCCCAGCCGTTGGATTTCAAAACAAGGAAATGAACGGCTTCGATTCGGGACTGAAATGCCCAATCTGGGCCGAACACGGCCTGGCACAGGCCCGTGTCCAGGGCCGTGTGCCGCATTCGCCGTCAAAATCGAATCTCCTGGAACCTCACACGGGTATCGAACACGCCCGTGTTCCACCTCACACGGCCATGTGGCCGGCCGTGTACGCCATGATTTTTCCCCATTTTCAACCCGAGCACTGCACGGGTTCTAGGACACGCCCGTGTCCTTGCCCGTGTCACTTTGACACGCCTGGACCCCAGGCCGTTTACATGGTCTCGACATTTCGTCGCGTGAAGTTCGACGACTTGATGACACGGCCTTAGACACGCCCGTGTCCTAGGCCGTGTGCCATGTCTCGACGATCGTCGAGTGAATCTCGACGACTCCGCGGGACAATCGTCGACACGGGTCGACACGCCCTGCGACACGCCCGTGTCGCAGGCCGTGTGCCCATTCTCGACCAATCGTCGAGTATATCTCGACGACTCCGCGGCTAAGTGTCGACACGGGTCGACACCCCCTGCGACACGCCCGTGTCGCAGGCCGTGTGCCCATTCTCAGCGAATCGTCGAGAAAATCTCGACGACTTCCCGGCTAAGTGTCGGCACACGCTTGACACGCCCTGGGACACGCCCGTGTCCCAGGCCGTGTGCCTGCAGCCAGAACCCGAACTGGCCCAAAACGTCCCCCTTCGCTCCTTTGAGTTTCGGGGTGTTACAACTCTACCCCTCTTAAAAGAATTTCGCCCACGAAATTACATAAAGGAATGACATACAAAAACAAAATTTGTACCTGAGCGGAACAACTCTGGATACTCGTCAAGTATAGTCTGCTCTCGCTCCCAAGAGAGCTCCTCACGACCGCAATTGTCCCACCGGACCTTGACCATCCTGATCTCTTTATTGCGTAGACGCTTGACATCCGAGTCCTCAATCCGCACGGGCTTGACCTTTGTCGTTAGCCCACTATCCACCGGCACTTGATCGACCGCGATCACTTGCGTAGGCTCTTGCACCGCCTTCCGAAGCACCGAAATGTGGAATACATTGTGTAAACCACTAAGCTCCACTGAAAGCTTCAACTGATAGGCTGCTTCCCCAACTCGCTCCAGAACCTCGAACGGTCCAAGGTACCTCGGGCTTAGCTTTTTCAATCGCCGCATCCGCGAGACACCCTTGAATGGCTTTATCTTCAAGTATACATAATCGCCCACAACGAACTCCACGTTCCTGTGCTTGGCATTATAGTACTTTGCTTGCCGGTCCTGAGCGATAAGCAACCTCTCCCGAATGGTTCTCACCAAAGAAGTAGCATCATCCACTTCCGATCGCTTATACAACTTTGACTCACCCGTTTCTAACCAAGACAACGGCGTGCGACATCTTCTACCATATAGTGCCTCGAAGGGCGCCATTTGAATACTTGCTTGGTAGCTGTTGTTGTATGCGAACTCCACCAAATATAGGTGGTCTTCCCATTGCTTTCCAAAGTGCAAGACACACATGCGAAGCATGTCTTCCATGGTTCTATTAACCCTCTCGGTCTGCCCATCCGTTTGCGGATGGAAGGCTGTGCTAAATTTCAGCTTTGTTCCCAACATTTGCTGCACAAGCCTCCAATCATTGGACGTGAACCGCCCATCTCGGTCACTCACGATGCTGCGGGGCACACCATGAAGTCGTACTATGTTATCCACATAAAGCTTTGCCAGCTTCTCCACCGGATCATCCTTCCTATGCGGAATAAAATGCGACACCTTCGTTAATCGATCCACGATCACCCAAATGGCGTCGTTCCCCTTTTGCGACCTTGGCAAACCGTGCACAAAGTCCATAGAGATGTCGTCGAATTTCCATTCCGGAATAGGCAAGGACTTAAGAAATCCTCCCGGCTTTTGGCACTCCGCCTTTACCAAGGCGCAAGTTTGGCACTTCGCTGCGTATAGCGCCACATCCTTTTTCAAACCCGGCCACCAAAACAGTTTCTTCACATCACGGTACATCTTTGTGCTCCCCGGGTGAATCGAGTACTTGGTATGGTGCACCTCGTACAACAACTCCACCCGTAAATTGCCCACACTTGGGACGCACAAACGACCGTCTTTCCACAGCAATCCGTGCTCCACGACGAATTGGGAATTTGACCCATCCAAAGCCTCTATCATGAACTGCTTCATATGAGCATCCATATCCAAAGCCTGCCGAATCCGATCAGCCAGGTCATATTGGACTTCAGTCCAATTCAGAACTGCTTCAGCACTTGATTGCCTGTCCGCACAAACAATCTCCAACGCCTCCAACTCCTGCACCAACCGCTCATCGTGCACCGATAGCCAATTAGCTTGAGCTGGGGCTCGGCGACTCAACGCGTCCGCAACCGCATTCCCTTTGCCAGACACGTAGTGGATCTTGAATGTATAGTCCCCCGGGAACTCCATCCATCTACGCTGCCGCATATTCAGATCCTTCTAATCAATTAGATATTTTAGGCTCTTGTGATCGGTGTAGATATCAATCTTCACACCATACAAATAGTGTCTTCACAGCTTCATGGCAAAAATCACGGCCGCCAACTCCAACTCATGGACCGGATAATTCCTCTCGTGCAACTTTAGCTGTCTCGAGCCATAAGCTATACCGCTTCCATGCTGCAGTAGCACGCAACCCAAACTGCTGCTCGAAGCATCGCTATATATCTCATAGCCTTCGGTTCCACATGGCGAACTCAGCACAGGCGTCGTGGTCAACCGACACTTCAATTCCTCAAAAGCTCGCGCGCACTCCGGCGTCCAAACGAACTTATGCTCCTTCCTCGTCAAAGTAGTGAGAGGTAACGCTAACCGCGAGAAGTTCTCTACAAAGCGCCTATAATAGCCGGCAAGCCCCAAAAAGCTCCGGACTTCTGCTACCGTAGCAAGCTCAGGCCACTCCCGTATCGCAATAATCTTCACCGGATCCACAGCAATACCCTCTCCACTCACTATATGCCCGAGGAACGCCACTGAGGATAGCCAAAACTCGCACTTCGAGAACTTGGCATACAATTGATTTCTCCTTAGCGTCTCCAACACCAAATGAAGATGCTTGAAGTGATCTTCCTCACTTTGCGAGTACACCAAAATATCGTCGATGAAGACGATCACGAAATGGTCCAAGTACTCCCTGAACGTCCTGTTCATCAAATCCATGAACACTGACGGCACATTAGTCAGCCCAAACGGCATGACCGTAAACTCATAATGCCCATATCGCGTACTAAACGCTGTCTTCGGGATATCACTCTCCCTTATTCGCAGCTGATAGTACCCAGCCTTGAGATCCAGCTTCGAGTACACCGTCGACCCGACTAACTAATCAAAGAGATCATCAATCCGGGGGATCGGGTACTTATTCTTCTCCGTCAGCTTGTTTAGCTCCCGATAATCAATACACAACCTCAAGCTTCCATCCTTCTTCTTAACAAAGAAGACTGGTGCGCTCCAAGGCGAAGAACTCGGACGCACATACCCTTGCTCCAACAACTCTTGCAGTTGAACTTTCAGCTCCGCCATTTCCTTGGGCGCTAGCCGATACGGAGATCGTGACACAGGCTTTGCACCTGGCACTAGCTCGATCGTAAAATCTATCTCCCGTTGAGGCGAGGCTCCAGGAAGATCTGCGGGGAACACATCAGGGTATTCTGATACCACTGAAATACAATCCAATGCGGGCTTCGACTTTGTAACCTCCACTAGTGTAAAGAACAGTTCTGCACCAGCACGAACCGCCTTCACCACCTGAAGAGCAGACATCAATGTCTTGCTCGACCCCTTTAAGCCCGTAAAAGTCGTCTCACGACTTGCTCCCAGCTTGACTTCCTTGCTACCGCAATCTATATCGGCCTGCTGCTCCGAGAGCCAGTCCATGCCAAATATGACGTCGAACTCCACCAACGGAAGTAAGGACGCCCGCAGGTCAAACTCCTGCTCCCCAATACGAATCTTAACATCGCAGATCCTAACCGCTCACATCGAACACCCATTGGGCAACAACACATCCAACTTATCCTTCGCCATCGAAGAAGGGACTCCGATGCGTGATATAAATCCTTCGGACAAGAAGGAGTGTGAAGCTCCCGTATCGAAGAGTGCTCGTGCCAGATTTTCACAAATCAATACAAATCCTAAACAAGTAGTGGTAAGGTAACATGTGCATAACAAGTATTTAAAGAAATTGACTTGCTATAAATTAAATCGTACCTGTCACCACATCAGCTTGTTTAATGGCCTCCTGTTGGCCAAGATTGTAGACCCTCGGTTGGGCCGGAGCATAATGGGATGCGGTCGATTCCACCGCCTTTCCCTTCTCTTCATAGGTAGCTCCCGGCCTCCTCTCGGACTTATGACGTCCGCTCCAACAATCACGGGCGAAATGCCCCGTCTTTCCACATGTAAAACACGCACCCGGGGTTCGACCCGTAGTCGCCCCAGAAGCGCCATAAGGAGCTGGACCCAAAGTCCTATGCTTCTTGACAGACCTCCGATAGCCGGACTTTGAAGTAGTCGGCACTCTGAACTCAGATTTCTTCTCACCCAAGCTTTTCTTCGCTTGCACGCTCTTCATGTCCTTCTCCAAGGACCGGGCAGTATTGACCAAGGTTAAGAAACCCTGCGTCATTGGCCCCGACAGTAGCAGTCTCAACTCATCCCTCAAGCCTTCGTAGAATCGATTAGTCTTGCGCTCCTCATCCATGATGGTGGAGCTAGCATAACGACTCAACCGCGTAAACTCGTGGAGATATTCATCCACGCTCCTCTCACCCTGCACCAACTTCAGGAACTCATTCTCCATCGAAATCCTCTGAGTAGAGGGGAGGTATCTTGCTAAGAACAATCCCGAGAACTCTTCCATCAGAACGTCTATCAGTTGTCTACCTCTCAAATGATGCAGCTCCTATCCTTCCCACCACATCCTCGCTTCACCGTCCAAAAGGAACGTAGCGATGGTGATCATTTGCCACTCCTCCGTCTCCGTCGCTGTCATGACTCTCTTCACCCTGGAGAGCCAGTCTTCAGCCTGAGATGGGGTTCCCAACCCCGAGAATATCGGAGGGTTAAAGCTCATTACATGCTTCAGCTGCCTCTCAATTGCCCTCCTTGGCACTATTGGTTCCACAACCACTTGCTCCACCCTCCTCGGCTCAGCCTCTTGAAGAGGTACTTGCTCCATCACAGGAGCAGGCTGCTGCGCTTGCCTTCCAGTCTGCGCATTGATCACGGCCAACACCGCTTCAGCCACCAATCGTATATTTTCAGCCGATAGAGGTGTTGCAGGAGCAACATCCGGTGTACTACTAGCCTCAGAAACTCGGCGTTCTGACGGCCCAACACCACTTCTGGTCACCTATAGTGGTACAAAACACCGTTAAGCGACCAAATAAATTGCAAACAGCAATTATAGGAACACGCAGGTTCCTCAAACACGAGTATTTTCATTCCTAAGTGGAGATTCATGGGTTCTTTTACCATTATAACGATGACGCACACAATGTGCTCACCACCCCTTAAAAAGAATTCGCCCACAAATTCACTTTAAGCCCGACAAAAACCAGTAGTCTGATACCAAATTGTAACACCCCCTATTCGTCGCATAGTATATAGCAGTAGGTCCGGCCGGGGCCCGACGCCATATACCACAGACAGAACGGGTGGTTACTTATGGAAACCATCCAACCAATCTCAACGTCCTACACAGAGCATTCTAGCGGAAGCAGTTTATAAAAGTTGTAAACAAGAACCCAACATTAAAGCACGAATGTCCACTAATACCAAACAGGAATGTTATTACAAAATACTCAAAACAAGCCTTAAGGCCTTACAAAATGTTTCACTTGAATATTACATGATTTACAAACCACGGCACGCAGGCCGGTCATACATGAATAAAACAGTAAACACTTCTACTTGGGCCTTCGAGGGCCAGCTTCGCAAAAAGGGCTTTAGCCCGCTATTGACCGCTTGGTCCAGCTGCACCTGCAAGCAACAAACCACCGCACGGTGGCGAAACAAGGCAACGGTCAGCAATGCTGACCAAATTATAACGATCCCGCCCCCAACTCGGGGCGGCGATGCTCCTTCCCTGCATTTCATTAGCATAAGCGAGCAATGTATAAATCCATAGCCATTTCATCACAGACGTTGGCTCACACGGCCACACGCCCCGTGCACTCAGGGCACATTCTCGGTGAACCGGTCGATGTCATGTCAATTAAAGCCATTAACATTCCGGACTCACCACCGCCACTTAGACGGCCAAACCTATGAGCAATTTGTCTTCCTGGCCTGGGTCACGACAATTTAAGCCATTGACCGCCGAAGACTCCCATCTATGCCAACGGAAAGTGCCACGTAACTTTAGGTCTCTTTAACTGAACGATATAAAGCGGGTACGGTTCCATCTAACCCGTGCTCACATCGCAACGACAATTTAAGCCATTTGCGCGGGTCAAACTTCCACCGAGTCCCATTCTATCGCAAGTCACATAACCCCGTTATGTTCAAGTTGGCTCTCAGGCCACCAAGTCGGCAAGATCTCGTATCCGCCCAGTTTTCCGGGTGCACCTTTGGGTTAGTCCCCAAGGCTCCCTGCTGCAATCTACCGCGTAGAAAACCCGAAAAAAAACCATAGCACGGAGTCTCCTCCGGCCTTATGCAATGCAACATCACCGATCCAGACCAACATGTCCGGGTAGGCTTCACACATCATGCCTACGTCCGTTCTCGCATACGGACTCTAAACAACGGGGACTTTACATATCTACCCGAAGGAACGCCTCCAACTCTCCGCAAACTCGCGAGAGCGGGCTTCCTATGCTAAGAAAGAGAGCTATTCATGCTCAAGATGAGGATCGTTACCCTTGAGTTTCTCTTTGGCGCCATTGAAAAGTAATCGGATGGAAATCACCGCACTTGCGTTGCCTCCGTGGATCCGGAGTCGGCTTGCGATTCGGAGCTCCGAAGCTCCTACAATGGCGGATCTAGCTCCTCTTCCACTCTTGGCTCTCCTCTTTCTCTAAGGACTTAGAGAGATGAGAAGTGAAGAAAAGTAAGGGTTTTCTCAGTCAAAACCCGGGTATATCCCTTCAGGAACATCCCTCAGCCGTTGGATTTCAAAACAAGGAAACGAACGGCTTCGATTCGGGACTGAAATGCCCAATCTGGGCCGAACACGGCCTGGCACACGCCCGTGTCCAGGGCCGTGTGCCGCATTCGCCGTCAAAATCGAATCTCCTGGAACCTCACACGGGTATCGAACACGCCCGTGTTCGAGCTGACACGCCCGTGTTCCACCTCACACGACCGTGTGGCCGGCCGTGTACCCCATGATTTTTCCCCATTTTCAACCCGAGCACTGCACGGGTTCTATGACACGCCCGTGTCCTTGCCCGTGTCACTTTGACACGCCTGGACCCCAGGCCGTGTACATGGTCTCGACATTTCGTCGCGTGAAGATCGACGACTTGATGACACGGCCTTGGACACGCCCGTGTCCTAGGCCGTGTGCCATGTCTCGACGATCGTCGAGTGAATCTTGACGACTTCGCGGGACGATCGTCGACACGGGTCGACACGCCCTGCGACACGCCCGTGTCGCAGGCCGTGTGCCCATTCTCGACGAATCGTCGAGTATATCTCGACGACTCCGCGGCTAAGTGTCGACACGGGTCGACACGCCCTGCGACACGCCCGTGTCGCAGGTCGTGTGCCCATTCTCAGCGAATCGTCGAGAAAATCTCGACGACTTCGCGGCTAAGTGTCGGCACACGCTTGACATGCCCTGGGACACACCCGTGTCCCAGGCCGTGTGCCTGCAGCCAAAACCCAAACTGGCCCAAAACGTCCCCCTTCGCTCCTTTGAGTTTCGGGGCGTTACACAAGCTAGCCGAGCCCATTAGAGAGGAAGTGGACAAATCCCCAGGGCCGATTTTGTATCCGAAATACAATACCCCGGCAGGGTCTCCAATGTTTTTATGGTTAAAAAAAGGAGATGGTCGGTGGTGTATGTGTATTGATATTTCTTTACTTAATAAATCGTGCCCTAACGACTATTATCCCTTGCATTGGATCGAAGGGATGGTTGACTCAACCGTCAGTTTCCCTGTAATGAGTTTCTGAGATGCATTTTTAGGTTACCACCAGATCAGGATGCACTGTACGGACATCAAAGATGTCTCGTTCGTCATGAGGGATGAGTGCTACTACTACAAAATGATGCCCTTTGGGCTGAAGAATGCGGGGCAACATACCAGAAGATGATGGACATGTTCTTCCGGGAACAGAAGGGGAGGATCCTGGAGGTGTACATAGACAATCTCATAATCAAGAGTCAGGACGTGGACTCTTACCTCCAGGAACTGGAGGAAACCTTCGCAACCCTGCACAAATATAAGATGCGGCTGAATCACAAAAATGCATCTTCGGGGCTAGTAGAGGGATGTTCTTGGGGCATCTCCTCACAACTGCGGGGGTCGAGCCAAATCCTGACAAGGTTAAGGCCATCATGGAGCTGGGGTCACTGCGGAATGATAAAGATGTGCAACAATTAATAAGGAAGCTGACAGGATTGAGCACGTTCCTCTCCCGGACTAGGTAGAAGTGCTCCCCCTTCTTCAAGACATTAAGAGGTGGGGGGGCAAAACTTTTAGTGGACCAAGGAGTGCAAGGAGGTAATCCTAGCCCTAAAGAGGCAGTTGACCCAGGATCCGCTGCTCCAAGGGCTAAAGAATGGGAAGACCTATACTTGTATCTCGGGGTCAGAGCAGAGGCCTTAAGCTCTGTCCTGTTTCGTGAGGAGGGGAAGAGGCAGCTCCCCATATACTATTTGAGTCGGGATCTGAGGAAGGCCGAACTTCGATATCCGATCTTGGAAAAGCTGGCCTTCACTCTAATCATCTCGGCCTGGAGACTTCGGCCCTACTTCCAGGCACACTCAATCCGAGTGGTGACTGACCATCCCCTCCGCAACATCTTCGAGGGGGTGGAGCATTCGGGCAGGCTAGCCAAATGGTCTGTAGAGCTAAGCGAGTTCGACATCCCCTTCATCCCCCGCCTCTCGATCAAGTCCCAAGAGATGGTCGACTTTTTGGCCGACTACGTGGTCGAGGTGGTAGAGGAGGAGCTCACTCATCCGGCTTCGTAGATGGTGAAGGTGGAAGACACTTCAGGGAAACATTCCTTGGGGGTAGGGGTAATCTTGGAAAGCCCCCAAGCGGAGAGGATTGAACAAACAGTGGCGGTGCACTTCCCCATCACTAATAACCAGGCCGAGTACGAGGCTATAATAACAGGGCTGCGCCTGGCCAGAGAACTGGGGGTGCTAGACGTGGAGGTCCTCACTGATTCTATGGTGGTGGCTTCCAAGATCAACGCAAAGCTCGAGGTGAGGGAACCTACCCTCCGACTATACTTGTAAAAAGTGAAGGGGGTCATCGACACATTTCAGAACTTCTCCATCCAACACGTGCCCAGGGAAGAGAACGAGCAGTTCGATCATTTGGCATAGCATGGCCCCCGGAGGGGGGTACCATCACTGATCAATTTTGCCCTTCCATTGAAGAGGGAGAGCTGATGGAAGTAGATCAACACTCCTCATGGACGGACCCACTCACGACTTTACTTTCCACAGGGGAGTATCCGGAGGGGATGTACACGAAGAAATTCAGATACAAATCGACATACTATCTCCTCCGTGATGGGAAATTGTATTGGAAGAATCTCTCAGGGATGTTGGCACGTTGTGTAACGCCCCCGATTTTTCTATTATTGTTTAATCTTTGTTTGGCATTACGTTGATGCATTTCCGGCCTTTGTCGTTGTTAGAGCGTGGTGTTAGCTCTTGAGGAGTTCTTAGTGGCTTGTTTTGTAGCCTGTTTGCAAGGTTCCCCAGCTAGACGGAGTCTGTTTTGGTGACTCGGCATAACCTCTCAGGGAATATTTGTATTTTGGCTTCGGGAGATGTTAGCCTGAGTTTTAATCGTCGTATGTTATTCTCGACTTTGCCATAGTTTTCGTAGCATGTGTGTTTAGCTATGGTGTGAGTTTCGTCGAATTCTGAGATCATTTGATTTTCGGGTTAGTGGTCGGTTTTGCTTGGCTTCATATGTATGTATATATATTAGCTTGATTTTTATCTTGGGTTTTAGCTTGATTTACATATATATATATATAAATGTATATATATGTTTAAGCTTGGGTGTTGGAGCTCAATTGGCCAATGCCTCTCGGGGAAATGTTTGATTTTAATCAGCACTCAAGTTGCTGATTATATATATACTTATCAGCTTGATTTTTAGCTTATTATGTATGATAAGTTTTTGCTTATTAATTTATCTTATCCCTATTTCCCCTTCCCCAAACCCGACGGTAAGCTTCCTGCGGAAAGAAATGGGTGAAGCGGTGCTGGAGCTCCGACCGGCAATTTCTGGAGGCTTAGAGGCCGGATTTCTCTGGTAAAGGCAGATCTGAGCTGCTCTCGCCTAGATCTTCCTCCTTAGGTATGTTCTTCTTGCCCTAGAGCTGTCTTAGAAGTTAGGGTTTTCGGGTTGCTCAGGTTTCTTTCCATCTTAGCTTTTGGTTTTCTATTTTTGCAGCCGATCATGCCACTGATGCTAGAGTTTTGAAGGACAGCTGCTTTGTCCTGAAGGTTTAGGCAAGTGGTGCTCTTTGCCCTTGCCAAGCTTCTTCCATTTATGTTTGTTTTCAATTTTTTTCTTTCCTGGAAGTAGAAGCTAGGTTGCTGGTCTTGTGTCCAGGTAGTGGCTGGAGGTAAGGGTGTAGTTTGCTAATTAGCCTAGCTTGGTGGATAGCTACAGCTGGGTAGTCTGAGCTGCTCTCGCCTTTCTCATTAGTCTGATGTATAGCTCGTCCAGGCATTGAGATGCTATGTCGAGAATTAGTCTGATGTATGCTTTAAAAATTAATCCTCACTTCTCATGGAGATACTGCACTCCATGCCATACCTTAAAAGCAATAACCAATCCAAAATCAGAAGAAAACTTGAGAATCAGAGAAGAAAAGAAGGTTATATACTGAAATAGATACCATGGCAGAGTAAAATCAGAGATTTTGGGTCATGTTTCTCCGGAACCCATCTACAAGTAAATAGTCTCAGCCCTCCAATACCTGTTGTGAACCCCTATGAAGGAAATAAAACCACAGAAGTCTCTTATAATTTCACCATAACTCATCCTCATTTCTAAAACCTTTCAAGCTATTCATCAAGTAAACAGCCTCAGCCCTCCAAGAATCTTTTGATCCTTGTAGATGCTTCTGAGTGCATGGCAACCCGAATAATTAGATGGAAAAGAGTGTTAGCAACGCTATGTCTATGTCAACTTTACAGCATAAAAAAACTAGTTTAAAAAATGTGTCATATGCAGTAAGGAAATCTCATAGTAGATAACAACAAGGATATAAATAGAAACCTTGAAGGGAAGTGCACGATGGCGAGAGAGATCTATATTTATGCAGCCAATGGGTAGTAGCTTAGCGGGGTAAATTTGGGTGGAATATTATGGTTGCCAAATCTCTGTGAGCAGGTTAGCTTAGGGCCGAAGTTTAGTTTTTGCGGGTAAATCTCTTGGCGTTGAGTGAGTGGAGCTCACTCAACGTGGCGTCAAGTAAAATCAACGCCTTCCCTGCTTAGTGTTTGGCGTTGAGTGAGTGGTACTCACTCAACGTGACGTCGAGTGGACGCAATGTTTTTTTCCCTTAGGCGGGTGTTTTCTCCTGAGTTGGTTAGGATGGATTTGTTTCGGGTTGTTGTTGTTTCTCGACTAGTTTTGAAGGCCGAGTCGTGAATTATGCAGGTGGTTTTGTTCGGTGGCTTTGTAAGCGGTTGTTTGCTGTAGAGCCTTGGTCGCCACCATTTTGGCCCCGGGATGGGCTGTTTGTTTTGGTGTGTTGTCAAATTTTTGGCACCGGTTTGGTCTGGTTGTGTTTGTGTGTTGGACCTTAGGGCTGCCACCGTTGAACCCTTGAGTATTTATGGGTCTGGTTGTGTGGATGAGGACTGTTTTTGGTCACCAAGCCAGACCCATGGCTTTACCACTGATAATGATTCACAAGTTAGAACTATTACTTCCTTTCTATAAAGTTGTTATTTGGCATGTGATTGCCTTGTTGCTGCTGCAGTTTTTTTTAGCAGGGCATATTGTTTATTTCTCGCACTTGGTGCGTTTTGATCTTGCCTTGGGCAGTGCTTTACCCTTGCTATATTGTTTATTTTACATTCACTCTTTTTGATAACACTTGATGTGGGGTTGGTAAGCCCCTCTTTTATTATTTATGAATTTAATGCTCCACTTCTTTTCATTCTTTTCTTGTTGAGGTATTCTTTCTTTGAATGCCTCAGGTTCAGGTTGTTGCCGATTGAGCGGCTAGTGTTCTGGTGGAGCTCGCTAGTGGCCTCCGGGGTAGCTAAGTTTGCTATTACTTGACTTGGCGAGATAGTTTTCTTCTTTCTGTATAGACATACATACCCACTAGTGGGTTCGTGTCAGGTTGTTGACACCCACTGGTGGCTTTGTTGTGATGCTAGATAAGAACTGGGAAATGCTATTTTGCCTTTTTGGAGGTTGTTTACTTACTTCTGGGAATGTTTTATGCTAGGTTTCATGTTAGGTATTTTTAAACCCTAAAAGCATTACTATATGTATCTCATGCACGTCATGTTTATAAAACTAAAGCACTACTTTCCCAAGTAACGTAAAAAGCTATTTTTCTTATACTATGATAAATCTAGAGTCCTGTATTCCCTGAGTCCTGTTCTTCGAGGACGTTTACACTCATGTAGGATGTCAAATCAAGTTAACCAAAGTATTTTCCGCTGCATATAAATAAATTTTTAATTGTGCACTAGCTGATCTACAGTGCCGAGTGATACGACCATCAAACTTAACTGGTTTTCTTTCATATTATATTATGATTTTATCCAAAAATTAGAGTCCGGGGTTTTGCATGAGCGTGTGCAGTTATCCCTTGCACGACATGGCATCATGACACGTTTTTATCTTATTCTGATATAATTTTATTGCTGAGAAAAGTACGGGTTGTGATAGTTCGTATTAGAGCCAGGTTTTCTTGACAATTTGGTCGGGAAACCTTCCTTGTTAGTGTTAGTTGTTTAGTGTCATATCATACACACACCGATATGTCATCAGTGCATCTTAGCTGAAGCATGAACACTTCACTCATAAGCATGAATAGAAGTATACAGGGCATATTATGTAGTATGTGATGCATAATATGTGTTTGTATATGAATCCACCATAAGAGACAATATTTGTGGGTTATGTAGTATGGGATGCATAACCTCACCACATGGCTGCGAATAGCATGTTTTCTTTTTCGTTGTTGCATGCAAATGTTATGTAGTATGGGATGCATAACATTTTCATGTGTACGCCGCCCATAACATGCATTAAGGGCTTTTTAGAATGCATAGCACAACACGCATAGCATAACATTGCATAAGCACAACGTGCCAAGTTAAAGATTTGCATTATGGCATATGTACATACATGGTTTTGAGTCAAAAAGAATACAAATTCATGCATTCATGGTCTAAGCACATGAGTTAGTGTGATGGTGGTAAACCATCCTAGGTAAGCATAACATCATCATTGCAAAAAAAAAAATAAAACAAAATCCCAGAACAAGATAGTAGTTGAAGCTCATATTTAAGTATGTTTTGTCTATACCAGGTAGTTTTGTGCTAGCAGTTGGGCTAGGTCTTGATTGGTGCCAATTCGATTATAGGATGTCGAAGCATCCTTCGACGACGCTAACTCCCCAATCGGAGGGCGAGTCTTCGGGTGCGCAGAGCAATGTGATGATGGAGAGTCTGCGACAAAGTAATGAGGCCTTGTTAAGGCAGATGGTGGATGTGCAGTCCCAGATCTAGTCTATGTTGTCCGTTGTGTCTGGGCTAGCTCCGATAGTGCAGGACCCTGTTGTGGGTCTGGCTGTCCCTATCCCTCCCGCTCCTCTGGTGGCTCCGGTAGTGGTTCCACCCGAGATGACGTTTATTTCTCAGTTTCAGCGACTCAGGCCTCCTACTTATGATGGAAAGGCAGACTTTATGGTCTTGGACAATTATCTTATATCGATCGAAGAGATGTTTTCCTACTCTGGAGTTTCTGACGATCAGAGAGAGATGATTTCCGCATACCAGCTCAACGGGTAAGCAAAAAGTTGGTGGCTGAGAGAGAAGGAGAGCTTGAAAGAAAGATGCTCTTCGGAGCCTTTTAAGGAGATGCTACTGGGAAAGTTTCTACCCTCGGTCGAGCGGGACCTCCTGATGAATGATTTCTTACATTTGAAGCATAGGCAGCTCACAGTTAGTGAGTATGAGATTGAGTTCAGCAAGCTGAGTCGGTTTGCCCCCGGCTTGGTAAGCTCCGAGGCGGATCGAGTTAAAAGATTTCTGGGCGGTTTAAGAAGTGACATCCAGCAGCTAGCTGGTGCTTATGGAGCAGTGAGTTATACAAGTGTGGTAGAAGCTGCCTTGAAGGTCGAGGCAATCGACAATGCTAAGAACAGAGGCCAGCAAATGAGAAAGGATAAGAGGAAATTGGTTGAAGGAAAGAGCCCTCAGGTGCCCGATGCTGCTTCAAGGAAGAAGAGCTAAAAGGTTTGTATCCTTTGTGGCCGGTCAGGCCACCTCTTTGAGAGATGTTTCAAGGGGATAGGAGCTCAGAAGAAGGAGCAGGTTCATGCGATTCAGGGTGCTCCTAAGAGGGACATGAAATGTACCTTGTGCAAGAAGAAGGGCCATGATGTTGCCCGTTGCTGGTTAAAGGATAAGGTTTGCTATCAGTGTGGACAGAAGGGGCATGTTAAGGCGCAGTGCCCTCAGTTCCCGCCTGTGCTTCAAATAGTCCCACTTCAGGAATTGCCACCGCCTCAGCGATTAGATAAAGTTAAAGCAAAGCTGAATGTGATTTCCTCAGAGGAAGCGCAGACTTCGACTCAGGTTGTTTCAGGTTAGACTTTCTCCCTGGTTCTAATGTTTTGGTTCGTAATTATAGCTTTACCAATTGTTTCCTTGGATGCGTGCGCAACGTTATAGGAAGATTTAAGGTAAAGAACCGCTAGGCGTGTGTCCTCTTCGAGTTTATCGTTACCCACTCATTTGTGGTTAGAACTTTCGTGGATCGGTACCGTTTGGATCTAGATCGAGTTGGGGATGCCGTTTGGATCTAGGTCGAGTTGGGGATGCCTTTTGCATCAAGTTCCCTTCCGGTGATTCTTTGGTTTCAGATCAGGGCATTCAGGATTGTCCAATTATTTTAGGGGATTTTCTAGCTAAGGCAGATCTGAAGGTGATCGACTTGGAAGACTTTGACGTTATCTTATGCATGGATTGGTTGTCCAGTATGATGCTGTTATCCAGTGCAAGGGTAAGCGTTTGGACTTCATAAAGGAAAACGGTCAGCCTGGGAGTGTTTATGGTGATTCGCGCCAGGATTCTCCAGTTATTTTTGCGGTATGTGCTCGGACGCTGCTAGTTTCCGGCTATTTTGTTTGTTTGGTCTCAGTTTTGGGGACTGTTGGTAGTTTGCCGTGTTTAGAAGAGATTCCTGTTG
Organism: Platanthera guangdongensis; assembly: GCA_039583875.1. Lineage (NCBI taxonomy): Eukaryota > Viridiplantae > Streptophyta > Magnoliopsida > Asparagales > Orchidaceae > Platanthera > Platanthera guangdongensis. Next base: position 54,477 of record JBBWWR010000137.1, read on the forward strand.
TGCGCGAATTTTCAGATGTTTTTCCTAATGATCTTCCTGGTCTTCCTCCTGATAGAGATGTTGAGTTTGTGATAGAATTGGAGCCGGGTACGCGTCCTATTGCGAATGCGCCGTACCGGATTGCCCCACGAGAGCTGGAGGAGTTGCGTATCCAGCTGGATGAATTGTTAGAGAAGGGTTTTATAAGGCCGAGTTCGTCGCCTTGGGGTGCTCCTGTTCTGTTCGTAAAAAAGAAAGACGGGTCGGTGAGGCTTTGAATCGATTATAAAGAGCTAAATAAAGTCACTATTAAGAACAGGTATCCTCTGTCGAGGATCAACGATTTGTTTGATCAGTTGCGCGGTAGCGCGGTATTTTCTATGATTGATCTTCGTTCTGGTTACCATCAGCTCAGGATCCGTGAGTTAGATATTCCACGTACTGCTTTTTGATCGAGCATGGACATTTTGATGGATATGATAAACCGTGTGTTCAAAGATTTCCTGGACAAGTTTGTTGTCGTGTTTATCTATGACGTTCTAATATATTCCCGAAATGCTGAGGAGCATGACCAGCATCTGCGATTAGTTTTATCTTCCTTGAGGGCCCATAAGGTGTTCGCCAAGTTGAGTAAGTGGGAGTTTTGGTTTCCTAAGGTTTCGTTTCCTGTCCATGTGGTTAATACGAATGGGATTTCAGTCGACCCAGAGAAAATAGTTGCAGTGATGGAATGGAGTAGACCTAGCACACCCAAGGAGATTAGGAGCTACTCGGGGTTGGCCTACTATTACAGGAGATTTATGGAGGGTTTTTCTACCTTAGCTGCACATTTGACGAGGTTGACTCAGAAGAATGTGGCTTTTGTTTGGAACGAGAAGTGTGAGGAAGCCTTCCTGGAGCTCAAGAACAGATTGTGCACTGCTCCCGTTTTGACCCTGCCTATGGAGGGAATGAATTTTGATGTTTTTGTGGATGCATCGCATGTTGGGCTTGGTTGCGTGTTGATGCAAGGAGGTAAAGTGATTGCGTATGAGTGCAGGAAACTGAAGACTCATGAGAAGAACTACCCTACACATGATTTAGAGTTTGCAGCTATAATATTTGCGTTGAAGTTGTGGAGACATCTGCTTTATAGCGTGCAGTGCAAGATTTTTACCGATCATAAGAGCTTAATGTGCGTCTTCGCCCAGAAGGAATTGAATCTACGCCAGCGACGATGGTTGGAGTATGTTGTCGATTACGATGTTGAGATCCAGTACCATCCGGGCAAGGCTAATGTGGTGGCCGATGCCCTAAGTCAGAAAACGGGGAAGATTTTTAATCTCTCCGTCGAGCTATTAGTGGAAGAATTTCTCTTGATGGATATTTCTGTGAGGCGATACGACTTCTAGAGTAGTTTGGTAGTAGCATAGCCTTCTTGGATTGCGCTTACGAGGTTGCATCAGAAAGATGATCCAGATTTGCTACATTTATATCTTAGAGTGGAGAAAGGGGAGTTACCAGATTTCTCGATTGATGATGCGGGTACTTTGAAGTACCACGGCAGATTTTGTATCGCCGCCGTTATGGATTTCCGAGTTATGTTATGCAGAGAAGCACATGGTTCGAGCGTTTCCTACCATCCAGGATCTACCAAGATATATCATGACTTAAAGCAAATTGCCTGGTGGAATGGGATGATGAGAGACATAGCCAGTTTTGTCTCTGAGTGCTATACTTGCAAGCGTGTTAAGGCCGATCATGGAAGGCCTGATGGCAAGTTGACTCCGTTGGAGATTCTGACTTGGAAGTGGGAAAGCATTTCGATGGATTTCATCACAGGTTTACCGAGATCTCCTAGGGGATATGATTTAGTTTGGGTGATCGTGGACAGATTAACGAAGTGTGCTCACTTCGTAGCTTATAAGATCGACTATCCGATGAATAAAATAGCTGAGCGGTATTTTAATGAAGTTATCTGATTGCATGGTGTTCCAGTCAGCATTATTTTAGACTGAGACTCACGGTTTACATCTCGCTTCTGGAAGAGTTTGCAAAAAGGTTTGAGTATGGATTTGAGATATTCTACCGCATACCACCCGCAGACTAACGGTCAGATAGAGCGAGTTAATCAGATAGTGGAGGACATGATCAGATGTTATATTTTAGACCACGGAGGAGCGTGGGATGAGCGTTTGCGGCTTATGGAGTTTGCTTATAATAACAGTTATCTGGAAAGCTTGCAAATGGCTCATTTCGAAGCATTGTATGGGAGGCGCTGCAGGACTCCCTTGTTTTGGGCTGAGGTTGGCGAGAGACCTTTGTTGGGTCTAGATGCGCTCGAGATGGAAGGTGGTGTGAAGCTTATTCGGGAGAAGATTCAGATAGCCCAGGATCAATATGAGAAGAATGCTAACCGGCGTAGATCTGAATTGGTGTTTGCTGTGGGGGACTTGGTGTTCCTAAAGGTTTCCCCGATGGTTGGAATCAAGAGGTTTGGTAAGAACCGGAAGTTGGATCCAAGGTTTGTGGGACATTTTAAGATTGTTTAGCGGATTGGTGTGGCAGCTTATAGGATGGATTTACCAGCCAATTTTCTTGGTGTGCATGATATTTTTCATGTTAGCCAGCAGCGGAAGTGTGTGCTGAGCGACAGACAAGTTTTAGATTCTGTGCCTCAGTTAGAGCCAAATCTTTCTTATGTGGAGATGCTTGTCCGCATTTTGGATACGCAAGACCGTGTGTTGCGGAAGAAGACCATTCCAATGGTTAATGTTTTATGGAGAAACCAGGACGTGGAAAGCGCGACTTGGGAATTGGAGTCGGCTATGAGGGAGGCTCACCCTCATCTGTTTCCCTTACTTGTTCCTGATATGTTTTGCATTTTCTATTATAGCTCTTGCTTGGTTATTTCTTTCTCCTTCTTGATAGGAGTGTTGTGCGTAAAGTTTCGGGGCGAAACTGATGGAGACTACGGCCCTCAACATGTTGAAGACGATGACGGCGTGCTTACGGAAGATATTTCTCTGCCTCTAGATAAATGCGGCGCCGCGACAACCATGTGGAGCGACGCCAAAATATCCGCCCGCGGCGCAAACCAATATATTAATAATTATTAATAATTTATTAATAATTATTATTAATTATTAAGTCACTTTTTTATGTTTTGTTTTATTATTATTATTTTATTTTGCAATGTTATTTAATTTCATGTATGATGGGTGCCTATAACCATCAATTGCTATCTTTATTTAATGTCATTAATTATTGTTTTGTTATGGCATGATGGGTGCCATTAGCCATCATGAGGGGTTTAATATTGTATGGTTGAGATTGAGTGGTGTAGCCTATATATAAGCCTTTTCATGAAGGATTGAGTGGAGAATTAAAAAAATTTAAAACTAAGGATTCAAAATTTGAATTTCCACCTCTCCTCACTCTTCCTCCTCTCCTCTCCTCCTCTACAAAATTTTGGCCTCCCCCTTTCTTTCCCCCCTCTCTACCCCCTCCTTTCAATTATTCGACCAAAGCCTTCAATACCTCTCCCAAAACCGGCACCTTCATCAACCACACCATGGACGGCTATCCTCCTCAATATAAACCCGACCACCACCTTCCCTCTCACAAAAAAACGATCAACCCCTTCCTTGAAGAAATTCGGCCAAGGCAAAAGGCTTGCTGTTGTGGATTCCTAAACCCCGGTGTGAAGCGACGAAGGAGGACAAGTTCCTCTCCATCCGCGTGACTCCGGTGGAGCCGTTGAAGGTCGAACCAAGTAGAGAGTAATCGGAATCATCATTCCGATTGGGTAACGAATATATCTTCTACTTTGTGATTTTCCCTCTTGATAGATCTTGTGGCATATACGTGTTGCGTAGCTTGTGAAACACTTGAATTTTTGTGGTTAATTTCTTCATAGATCTTGTTGGTGTTTTCTTTTTTCTGTTTAAGTTCGTGAGGCGTGGCGGCCCTCGTTTAATTTTGTTGGGAGAGAACCACCCTTGTCCGAATCTTTTGTTTTCGGTGGATTCTCTTTTGGTACAACAACACTCGACCGAACCGTGTGGGTTCCTTTCACTTGAGAGGACCTCGGCCTATCGCCTTGGTATTATCTTGAAGGTCTTTGCAAACTCTCTGTAATCTCTGAATATTGGAAACACAAATTGTGTCGTTGCTGCGTTTAAGGCTTGAGCGTGGCGTGAGAGTTATCAGAGAGCGTTGCGTTAGTTACGTCGATCACCATAATGCCCAAAAGGACTAGCCTGCATCAATTTGGTATCAGAGAGATGTTCATATCAATTTCTTAATTGGCACCCTTCCCCTTTTATTTGCACATCGGCACGTACGTTTCTAGTTCGTTTATTTGAAAATTTAACAAAAAAAAAAATTTTTGTGGTCTGCCAATAGCAGTGTGAATTTCTTATTTTTCAGTCAAATTTAAAAAAAAAAATTTAATCAACCTCATATTTTTTCGAGCAAGAAAATCTATTTTATATAATTATAATCTTAGTGGCTAAGCGAGAACAATTCTATCTTTCCTAGAATTAGTTGTTCAAGTACCCTTTCTTGCATTCGCACAAAATTCGGATCAAGTGTCCTCTCTGGTTCACACTGGAATGGCTTTCGACGTTAACGCTTCCAATCGTCCCCTGACTTATCTACACACTAACATTTTTACCTATGATGTTATGGGGATCCCAAGTATTTTAGATACTGGCTTGAGGGCGTAGAAACCTATTTCGAATATAACCAATTATGCGAATACCTAAAGGTTAGTGTAGTCCGAGAGCCGTTACGAGGTCGAGCCCGCGAGTTTTGGCTGAACGAATAGAAAGAGCGCGGTGCTGGTAGCTATCCTTATGCTTGGCCGCACATGCGAAGAATTCTCTCAGCGAAATTTGATTCCCCCTACCTCCTTAGTACTAACCTGACATCCGATAGCCAGTATTGTTATGGCAGTAGAACCAGGCCGGATAATAGGAGTGATATATTATCCCAAGATAGGTCCTTTCCCCAGGTTGGTAGAGCTACACCTAGCATACCTGCACCCACCTATAGAGGAAGGGAAACAGTGAGGTCCCCTATCCCGAGTTCTGTATATGTGACTGCTAGGACTGCCATGAGCCCGCGGGGTGAGAGTAGTCCTACCCGTAAAGGTAGGCAAATGATTACGACATATCTATCAAGTGGCACTCCTGATCTTCGCTCTATTGAGCATCCTACCCCGATTATGCCCTTCGACCCTATTATGTCTCTCCCCGAGTTGCCTGAATTAGTCGTTGACTCTCCTATTGAGTCTGACTGAGGATGAGACTGAATACACTGACGATTTGAGTGACGATGAGGAGATTGGTTACCCTAGTGACCTGGATGATGATTTCTCCTCTGAGGAATCGTCTCCTCTTCCTTTCGGCGATGTTTCTGAGGCGTCTCCCTTGATAGTTATGGAGTCTTCTGATGACCCTGAGTCAGAAGACATTCTGGCTGAGTCACCCTATGTTGAGAGCTTACCTGTTACTGATTTTGGTGATGACTTGCTAGAACACGAGCTAGTTCCTTCTAGCCTGGAACATATTGAGGTGCCCATTTATTTTGCTTCCTCGTGAGATCAATCCAGTCGGATAAGTGCGAGTGAGGATCACAATATTATAATGATTGATCCAGGATTGGTAGATGTTTCAACGGTGTTGGAAGAGTCGCCTTGGGATGGATGTTTATCTTGGGATAAACTAAGTGGTGCACATCCGCGAGATAGTTCATTGATATTATCATCATTGCTTGAGGGTCATACTAATTTAGATTCTCCCCGGGATTCGATTTGCCCAACCATCCATCATGATTTAGACAATGTACCAACTTCGTGGGAAGATTTGGTTAGCGAAGGATGTGACGTTTTGGAAGATTTACCCTATGTGGGAAGGCTATTTGTGGATGACGGTAGCACTGAGGACCCGATAGACATTTCTTTGATGTTAGCTCCTTCGCCAGAAGCCCAAAATGGATTAGAAATTTTGTGGAGTACGATTTTGCCTACTTTTGAGACCAATACTGATTCTGATTTGGACGAATTATCTATTTGGTTGGAAGACATGTCGGCTGAGTTGGTAGAATCACCCCGTGATGAATGTTTATCTGATAGTGAGTTAGATGATGACGATCCGGCTGAGTTTTCGATAAGGACGAATCTATTGTTTGATTTTTTTTACTTTGATTTTGATGGCTTGCACCCCGAGGATTTTTCTTGGACGTTAAATCCATGTTTTGAAGGTGAGTATGATTTAGTTCCTCCTCCGGAATCGATCATGTCGACTCCTCCTCCGGTTAACTTGACTCGATTAGATGACTTGTTAGGGAACGAGCTTGTCATTTCTAGCCCGAGATATCTGGAGATGTTTATTTATCCAGCTCACCAATTAGACTTACCCAGACGAATATGTGTTAGCGATTTCTTAGCTGTCGCGTTCGGTCTTTCCACTACTTTCATAGATCTGACTATGTTGTTCCTAGGGTGGACCGTTCATCTGACCGCTAAGCGTTGGGTAAGGCTTCCTTTTGGACTGCTAGTGATTCCATGGTGATGGTACGTTTTGATGTGGTGTCCCCTAGACACAATTATTTGCCAAGACTGGTCGCTTGCATTTATCCTCCGCCTTTTGATTATACGTGCATGCACACTTTAGTGAACGTAGTTAGGTATGTTGAGTTGTGTCTCCCGCACTACCTTTCAACTCCGGGAGCATCCAACTCTATAGTTGGTTATGAGTGTTTTCCGCAGGCATTTCTTTGTGAAATTTTTAAATCAAAATTTAAATCTAAATTTAAAACTACGACGTTGGACTCCACGGAAATCGTTAATGAATTTAAAGCACCCGTGCCACCAGACATAGTCCCGTTATTTTCTACTGTTAACTCAAGTCATGTTGCACATGGGTTCACCCCTCACGGTTTTAATTTAATTACGCGCATTCTTAACATCTTAGTTTACAAAATGCATCCTTTAAATTACTTGCTAGTTTGTATCGGAGAGTCTCCCACCGTTATGTGGATGATTTGGTTTTGGCTTGTCTCACCCCTGAACGGATGCCCCCGGGCACCTTAAAAATATTAACGAATCGGCAAGTCCATCCTTTGTGAATCATAAGTGAGTTTGGAAACATGATATTTCTTTTCGAATTTTCCACTGATTGGGGCATAGCTTCTATTTTCATCATTTCATATTTTACGCTTCATGCTTCTATGCCACTTGAAATATCTACCTTTCCGTATATATTTTCCACTTTGTTCTCTTTGGGTCTGGGTAGTGAGTTTGTGCTTGGATCGCTATCTTCATCGGTCTTCACTGGAGGTACGTTGGTTGTTGATGATGAATTTTGTTTCCTTTATTGCCTAATGCGTTGCCAAGGTTCCCCAGGAACATATTTTTGCATGACAGGATACTCCAGGTTGTTGTGCCCTCCTCTCCTAGTGGTGATGTGTGCCGCTTTGTGGTTCTAATGGATGATGCTTTCCCGCACGTGTACAATCAGATCTACTCATCGGTGATGAGTACTTTTGAGTGGGGGAGGATTGATGGAGACGATGGACCTCAACATGTTGAAGATGATGACGACATGCTTACGGAAGATATTTCTCCGCCTCCAGATAAAGACTTGCGGCACCGTGACGATCATGTGGAGCGATGCCAAAATATCCGCCCGCGGCGCAAACCAATATATTAATTTCTTCATAGATCTTGTTGGTATTTTCTTTTTTTCGTTTAAGTTCGTGGGGCGTGGCGGCCCTCGTTTAATTTTGTTGGGAGAGAACCACCCTTGTCCGAATCTTTTGTTTTCGGTGGATTCTCTTTTGGTACAATAACGCTTGACCGAATCGTGTGGGTTCCTTTCGCTTGAGAGGACCTTGGCCTATCTCCTTGGTATTATCTTGAAGGGCTTTGCGAACTCTCCGTAATCTCTGAATATTGGAAACACAAATTGTGTCATTGTTGCGTTTAAGGCTTGAGCGTGGCGTGAGAGTTATCGGAGATCGTTCCGTTAGTTACGTCGATCACCATAACGCCCAAAAGGACTAGCCTGCATCAAAAATTTTCTTTTAGCGGGGAGTGACTGCAATGCCCCTGGTTTTTTTGTGATTGTTTAATCATTGTTTGGCGTTACATTGACGCGTTTCCGGCCTTTACCATTGTTAGAGCGTGGCCTTAGCTCTTGATGAGTTCTTAGTGGCTTGTTTTGTAGCCTGTTTGCAAGGTTCCCCAGCTAGCCGGAATCCGTTTTTGTGACTCGGCAGAGCCTCTCAGGGAATGCTTGTGTTTTGGTTTCGGGAGATGTTAGCCCGAGTTTTGATCGTCTGATGTTATTCTCGACTTCGCCGTAGTTTTCGTAGCATGGGTGTTTAGCTACGGTGCGAGTTTCGTCGAATTCCGAGATCGTTTGTTTTTCGCGTTAGTGGCCAGTTTTGCTTGGCTTCATATGTATGTATATATATATTAGCTTGATTTTTAGCTTGGGTTTTAGCTTGATTTACATATATATATATATATATATATATATATATATATATATATATATATAAAGTATATATATGTTTAAGCTTGGGTGCTGGAGCTCAAGTGACCGATGCCTCTCGGGGAAATGCTTGGTTTTAATCAACACTCAAGTGGCTGATTATATATATACTTATCAGCTTGATTTTTAGCTGATTATGTACGATAAGGTTTTGCTTATTAATTTAGCTTATCCCTATTTCCCCTTCCCCAAACCCGACTGTAAGCTTCCAGCGGAAAGAAACGAGCGACGAGGGTGCTGGAGCTCCGGCCGGCGATTTCTGGCGGCTTAGAGACCGGATTTCTCGGGTAAAGGCAGATCTAGCCGCTCTCGCCTAGATCTTCCTCCTTAGGTAAGTTTTGCTCGCCCTAGAGCTTTCTTAGAAGCTAGGGTTTTCGGGTTGCTCAGGTTTCTTTCCATCTTAGCTTCAGGTTTGATGTTTTTACGGCCAATGTTGCCGCTGATGTTGGATTTTGGAAGGACTGATGCTGTGTCCTAAAGGTTGAAGCAAGTGATGCTCTTTGCCCTTGCCAAGCTTCTTATATTTATGTTTGTTTTCAATTGTTTTCCTTCCTGGAAGTAGAATCTAGGTTGCTGGTCTTGTGTCCAGGTAGTGGCTGGAGGTAAGGGTGTAGTTTACTAATTAGCCTAGCTTGGTGGATAGCTGCAGCTGGGTAGTGTGAGCTGCTCTCGCTTTTCTCATTAGTCTGATGTACAGCTCATCCAGGCATTGAGATGTTGTGTCCAGAATTAGTCTGATGTATGCTGTAGAAAGTTAATCCCCAGTTCTCATGGAGATGCTGCACTCCATGCCATAACCTAAAAGCAATAACTAATCCAAATGTTGAAACCAAAATCTCGGTCTCCTGTGGAGTTCACCCATAGGGAAGGGGTGGTCGCGCGCCTACTTCGCACATGCAAGAAAAACAACAAATGAAACAAGAGGAACCGACCCAAGGGCTTGGCAGGGAGGACCGATGACACACCCGGAAGATCTTAGAGCGCTTCCCCTCCTTAGCCAGAGGCTGAGCTAAGGTACCCTCAGAAAGCACTTGGAGACTGGAGCAGGAGAGCACAGGAAGCCTGCCTTCTGGGGTACCTCTTGGGTCCTATTTATAGTTTTTAGAATCTGAACTGCCAATAACAAAACAGAACTGACCTGAAATTACCAAAGAACCCAAGGCTGGGCCTGCCAACAGCCAAACTGCGATATTTTGAAGGGCTATAGGCAGACCAACGGGGGAAAAACAGTAAAAAGTACCTCATAGGTCCAGGCGAGCCGGGGAGCTTGGTCACCTTGGTAGTTCCTGCTCGTCTACTGTTGCCGAGCTCCGTTGCGAGAGCGCGAGCTGGGACGGTGAGCTCGCACATCCATTGGTTGCCGATAGTCGAACTCAAGTCGACGAATCCTAGCTTGTTCGGCGAATGCCGAGCTCTTGGTCGGCGGCTGCCGAACTCGCGGTCGATGAGTGCCGAGCTTGCGTTCGACGATTATCGATCTCTGTTCGACGAATCCCGAGCTCGGGCTCGGCTTCTCTCTGCCCAGCTCGCCCCTACCTTCAGCCCGATCTGTCTGGCTCCTGGCGACCTTGCTCGCCGGACACGGGGTTGTACACAATCCCCGCTCTTTTTGAGGTTGGCAAAGCTCGGAAAGAAACATACAACCCCAAGTGTGCGGCGAGCGCAGGATGGCGAGTTGGAAGGAATCTTTGGGTGGGGTCCATCTGCGGCTATATATATGCACCTGCTCACCTGCCTGACTCTTGCCATTCCCTTTGCTCTAACCCTGCCAAGATGACGCTTCCGAAGGAGATTCAAGAGTGCTTAGACCGAGCTCGCCAGTCTTCTGTAGCTCGTGTAGCCGCCCTGACGGCGGTTCCTGCCAACGTTCCTCAAATTGATTCTGTCGAGCCCAACTCCAAGAGGACGAAGACATTTACCGAAGCGGCCGAGCCAATTTATGAAGATCTGAGGACCACCCTGGAGATGGGGACCGGCTCTTCCACTCGGACAGTTCGTGAGAAGGATAAAGAGATTATCGTAGTCGGCGACGACCCAGACGGTCAACCTGATGACGTGGGGCATGCCACGCCGCGAGAGCCCACACCGCGAGGCGAGACCACTCTCGCGGACTCGCGGTTCATGACACCGGATAACCGCCCCCGAGACCTGCCTCTTCTCTTTGGGATCCTGCCAGTGAGCTCGCAGAGGCCGAACTCGCCGGTGCGCGCCCCCTCTCCTAGGCAAACTGACGGGGCCGCGGGGGCGGGTCTGGGAACCATCCCCACCCCGGGATTCGAGCTCCTCTCACCGGGGACTCGTGGCCCAGGTCGCTGGAATGATCTGAGGTTCATCCCTCCCCGCATCTCCTTTGAGCTGCCGAGCTCGTCAGGTCAATCATGCTTGGATTCTTGCCCCATGAGTTTTTCCTGCGTTCCTCTTCTTGCTGACGTTTGTCTTCACAACTCCCCCCAGCCAATCCGCTGCCGAGGAATCTTCGCGGGCAGCCCACTACTCTCCCCTCCCTTCCCCAAGCTCGCTGGACTCTTACCTGGGTCCTGACGTGGATCAAGGTGAGCTGATGAGGAGGGAGGTCAAGCTTCTCTAGAAGCTACTGTGCGGACTGCATGAGGTGCAGGGCGTCAACGAGACGCTACAACGCGACTATGCGCGTCTCGCCGACGAGGTGCGAAGCGGCCGGGCTGGCGAGCTGATGTCCGCCTCCAAGCTTTTGGACGAGATAGATGTCGGCCTCTCAGTGGCATAGAGGAATTTGGGGAGGATCCGCGAGCTGCTCCGCGCATGGCAGTTTGGAGGGCGGGAGCCGCGAGACCGTGGTAGGTAAGGGGGCGGCTCCTTTGCTGAGCCGACCGGTACTCGCCTCCTGATGTTCCCCCTGCTCGCGCGCCCCACTTTTTATTCTTGAACTTGGTCTCTATAATAATTAGTTTTTAGAATATTCTTGGACATGCGTTATTCAAATAATATTCTGCAATGTTTGGCTTAGCCTTGGTTGAGACGCGCCGGAAGTCGGCGAGCTGGGGTGGCGAGTCTGGGTGGCGAACGGGGGCGGCGAGCTGAGCCGATCGGACGGCCTGACCCCAGATTTCTTTTTCTATAAATATCCCCCCCTCTAACCAACCCCCGTACTGTGTCTTTATTTCTTTCTTGCCCTCTCTTCCTGCGCTTTTCTCCTTTTCTACTCACGCTCTGCTTCTTCATCTGCAAACATGGGCAAGGCCAACCCTGATGCCAACGACCACTCCAAGTGTGCGCAGCACTTCACTGATTATTGAGTCTTCGAGGGGCACACCAGCGAGGAGGAGCTCGCGAAGTTAAGGCCGAGTATGTGCCGCCGGGATTCGAGGCGCGCAGGCCGAGGCATGGGGAGGCCATCAATACTTTTTAAGAGGACGAGCTCGCCTTCCCCATTTCGCATTTCGAGGTGGGGTTGTGGCTCCCCATCTGGCCGGAGATCTGGCAAATCCTGAAGTACTATGGCGCAGTACCCGCGCTGTTGAACTCCAATGCCATCGCGATGATGGTGGCGTTTGCGAGCTATCTTCGGCGGGAGAGGATCGATTTCAACCTGACAGTGTTCAGGAAACTATTTTCCTACAAGGCGACGCCGGACGGGGTCGCTTACTTCGGCGGCTCGCTGATTAAGGTTCGCGAGATCGCGAACAAGAATCACACCTGGATGACCAAGATCGCCTTCATCAAGGGCGATCTCGGCAACATCTCCTACTCGCCGCAACAAAAAGGCGAGGAGGTCTACCGCCCGCCGGCCATATCCGACAATGATGATGAGCTCCACAAATACTTCCTCCACAAGGACTTCGATGTCGCGTTCCTGCGAAGGCGCCTAGAAGCACTTCCCCCTGTTCTACCCGGCGAAGGTATTGTTCTCTCCTCATCTTGCTGAGCTCACCCAGTTACTGAACTCGCTGTATTGCTGCTGAATTTCTTCTAACTTTTGCCAAGTATTATCTTGCAGGGGAGCGAATAATTCCCGCGAAACTGCCGTTAGCGGACTCGAAGTCGCACCCGGACCCTCTTTCTCGCGAGACGGTGGCGGCGGCGGCCTGCCGAGATGAGGCGGCACTCTCCCAACCCTCTTCTAGCAAGGGGCGACCTAAGGATGCGGGGCCGAACCCGCCACACCGCCAGCGGCTTCCAAAGAAGATGAGGAGAGCCCTGCTGGCTCCGCAGGGGCAACGACAACATCAATCCATCCCCAAGTATATCAGCTCGTCTGAGACCCCTCCTGACGCGTCGCCGGAGAGCCCGCTGAAGGAGATCACCAGCAAAAACCGGAAGGGCAGCGAGGCCCATTCTTTTGCGACGGCGATCTCGCCACCTCCCTCGTTGAAGAGGGCGGCTCGCGAGCGCGGTGCGCCGAAGCAGCACCCCCTCTTTAACTTCGGTGGGCAGTGGAAGGACTCGGCGGGCGAGCCCATGTTGCAGAGGGATGAGCTGGCCCATCGGCTCTACATCTCCACTCTGCACCCGTCCTAGCATGACCGCGAGCCTGCCACCGGTCATGCTTACGCCCTCGGCTTCGGCCTCTATGGCCGCGAGGATGCCGAAGCCTACAAGAACATGACCCTTCGGCAGCTCGGCCATGAGGGTTTGCAGGACCACCTGCGGACCATGGAGCTCCACCATATGCTGACTCGCCGCAGCTTCGCCCTTAGCAAACAACTCCTAAAAGATGAGCAGGCTCGCGACGTCGCCAAGGACAAGGTTTCCGACCAGGCGAGGCAGCTCGGCATCGCCGAGGGTCTTCTCGCACAGGCCGCCGGCGGGTTGGTGAGTATCAGACTTCTTACCACTTTTACTTGGAATATTTTGCGCTGCTGCTAACCAGATTTTATCTTTACCAGGATGCCAAGGCCGCAGAGGAGCTTCGGGCTCACAATGCCGAGCAAGGGGAGGAGATTAGCCAGCTACGCGCCCGCCTTGCCGAGCTGGAGGGGGCGAACGCGAAGCTGAAAGAGGAGAATCAACACCTCAACCGCGAGGTCCGCCGCCAGGCGGAGATTTTCTTCCCGGCCCGCGGCTCCGATCCTTCCCTCCCCTACAAGAGGCTGCGGATCTTTGCCGAGGCCGATTTCGCCGAGAGGCTGCGAATCAATTCCATCCAAGCGGCCGAGTGCACCCTCCAAATGTTGAAGGACACGGGGGGTGCTGGTGCAGGGGTGCGAGGAGATCTCCGCCAGGGACCTGAGGCCGAGCCTATTCCGGCGATGTCGCCCAGCGAGAAAGAGGACAACCTGGATGAGATGTTCGGGAAGGGCTTCCCGGACCAGCAGGCTGAAGGGGTGGACCAGTCTGGCGGGGGGGGGGGGGGGGGAGGACTGAACTTGTATATTATTCTTTTTGTTTACTCGCCGAGGAGAGCCCCTATAAACATTTTTTGTAAACACATTTATTTAATCGAAAGAAAGGTTACTGATCTTACTAGTGCAACATATATTTTTCGTTCTATTTGTTGTGCTTTGTGTATCCACGAGTACTTCCACAGGTGACCTTGCATAGGTAGGTACTGCGAGTAGGATAACCATTAGTATGCGCCCGCGAGAGGGTATGTTTTGAGCGCTTTCCGAGCTTAAGACGATTCGGGAGCGGGCTGCTCTTCGCCCTGGTCACGCCACCTCAGCTCGCCCGCAAGTCATCCAGGTTGAATTTCGAAAAAATTCTAAGTAAATCAGTCAAAGGGGTGGAGTGCCCTGACCTGGCTCACCTTCCTTCAGCAAGGTCCTGAGGCCTGGCTTGCTAACTCTTTGCCGATGCCGAGCTGTGGGTGGCGAGTCCAAACTCGCCTGGGCAGAGCCTCTTCCCCACATTCCTTGGCACTCGAAACTCCTTGTTCTTTACCTAGCGAGTTCAAGGCTGATACCGTCGAGTGACTTCCAGCCCTGCCAGCTAGGTGAGAGCCTGACAGCGGGATCTGCTCGAGGCCCAAGGATGACACCGAGTGACTTCCAGCCATGCCAGCTAGGTAGGAGCCTAACAGTGGGATCTGCTCGGGGTCCACTACCAATATCATCGAGTGACTTCCAGCCCTGCCAGCTAGGTGAAAGCCTGATAGCGGGATCTGCTCGAGGCCCAAGGATGACACCGAGTGACTTCAAGCCCTGCCAGCTAGGTGAAAGCCTGACAGTGGGATCTGCTCGGGGTCCACAACCAATACCATCGTGTGACTTCTAGCCCTACCATCTAGGTGAGAGCCTGACAGCGGGTTCTGCTCGAGGCCCAAGGATGACACCGAGTGACTTCCAGCCCTGCCAGCTAGGTGAGAGCCTGATAGCGGGATCTGCTCGGGGTCCACTACCAATACCATCGAGTGACTTCCAGCCCTGGCAGCTAGGTGAGAGCCTGAGAGCGGGATCTGCTCGAGGCCCAAGGATGACACCGAGTGACTTCCAGCCCTGCCAGCTAGGTGAGAGCCTGACAGCGGGATCTGCTTGGGGTCCACTACCAATACCATCGAGTGACTTCCAACCCTGCCAGCTAGGTGAGAGCCTGACAGCATGATCTGCTCGAGGCCCAAGGATAACACCGAGTGACTTCCAGCCCTGCCAGCTAGGTGAGAGCCAGACAGCGGGATCTGTTCGGGGTCCACTACCAATACCATCGAGTGAATTCCAGCCATGCCAGCTAGGTGAGAGCCTGACAGCGGGATCTGCTCGAGGCCCAAGGATAACACCGAGTGACTTCCAACCCTGCCCGCTAGGTGAGAGAATGATAGCGGGATCTGCTCGGGGTCCACTACTAATACCATCGAGTGACTTCCAGCCATGCCAGCTAGGTGGGAGCCTGACAGCGGGATCTGCTCGAGGCCCAAGGATGATACCGAGTGACTTCCAGCCCTGCCAGCTATGTGAGAGCCTAACAGCGGGATCTGCTCGGGGTCCACTACCAATACCATCGAGTGACTTCCAGCCCTACAAGTTAGGTGAGAGCCTGACAGCGGGATCTGCTCGGGGTCCACTACCAATACCATCAAGCGACTTCCAGCCCTGCCAGCTAGGTGAGAGCCTGACAGCGGGATCTGCTCGAGGCCTAAGGATGACACCGAGTGACTTCCAGCACTGCCAGCTAGGTGAGAGCCTGACAGCGGGATCTGCTCGGGGTCCACTAATAATACCATCGAGTGACTTCCAGCCCTGCCAGCTTGGTCAGAGCCTGACAGCGGGATCTACTCGAGGCCCAAGGATGACACCGAGTGACTTCTAACCCTGCCAGCTAGGTGAGAGCCTGACATCGGGATATGCTCGGGGTCCACTACCAATACCATCGAGTTACTTCCAGCCCTGCCAGCTATGTGAGAGCCTGACAGCGGGATCTGCTCGAGGCCCAAGGATGACACCGAGTGACTTCCAGGCCTGCACGCTAGGTGAGAGCCTGACAGCGGGATCTCCTCGGGATCCAAGTTCACTTCATTCCTTCATGCGAAGTTACAGCAACAATATTGGCATATTAAAGAGTTTTCATTAAAAATCAAGGCACAACTTACAAGTTTCAAGGAAAAAAAGCGTTTTAAGTCGTCACCACTCCAGGTGAGACTTAGGGTCTCGCCCTCCACATTTTGGAGTCGATAACCTCCGATTTTAAAGCCTCCTTTACAATAAATGGTCCTTCCCAGTTGGGGTTGAGCTTCCCTACGGATGCCGACCTCCCTGCTGCATCCACCTTCTTTAGTACCAAGTCTCCTTCCGCAAACTGTTTGAATCTGACATGCTTGTCAAAGTACTTGGCCATTCTCCTCTCACCTCTTCCTGTCGGATGGCGGAAAGGTCCCTCAGCTCTTCCACCATGTCAAGGGAGAGCCTTAGCTCTTTCTCGTTCTCGGCCTGTCATTCTTCCCTACCTTCCTTGGCCGTAACAACTCGAGGCATTTGAACTTCAAAGTCCACGGGGAGCACCGCCTCGCACCCATGAGAGAGCTTGAAGGGAGTCTCCCCAGTGGCTGTGTTAGGGGTGGTCCTCAAGGCCCAGAGGACCGCGTGAAGCTGCTCCACCCAGCTCCCCTTCAAATTCTCTACCTTCTTCTTGAGGAGATTGACGATGACCTTGTTCGTGGCCTCCACCTGCCCGTTGCTCCTTGGATGATGGACCGAGGCGAACCTGAGGTCAATCTCGAGCTGCCCGCAGAATCTGGTAACTCTACGCTGGCGAACTGAGGCCCGTTGTCCGTGACGATGGCCTGCGGCAGCCCATGGCTCCGCAGGCCAAGGTCATCGTCAATCTCGACCTCCCTGCTCCTCTTGATGCCTTGGGGGTAAGCCCCTCTTTTATTATTTATGAATTTAATGCTCCACTTCTTTTCGTTCTTTTTCTTGCTGGGTGTTATTTCCTTTGAATGCCTCAGGTTCAGGTTGTGGACGATTGAGCCGGTTAGTGTTCTGGTGGATCTCGCTTGTGGCCTCCAAGGTA
>JBBWWR010000138.1:0-277905 GCA_039583875.1 Platanthera guangdongensis
CAAAATAAAAAGAACCTAAACAAGCAAATTTTTGGAGCAGCTATGCCTTTTAAATTTATTAAAAAAATAAAGATATTCAGTAATAAGCAAATAGCAATTCCGATTCACTAGCCGAAATGTCAGAATCAAAGGAGTTTGCTGATGGATCTCTGGCATTAGTTTCAGTCTGAGTTAAAAGTACTGTTGCAAGCCTATGCCCCTAGTAGTTTCAGGCAAAGGAGATGCTGATCTGAGAGGCAAGCTAATTTTTGAGAAAAGAAATTTGATCAAAAGCTCAATGAGGTAGCCAGCTGAAACACATTACTGTGATTCAGATGGGAACTATCTTATATAAAATGATCAAATTAAGAGACTGGAGATCAATCTTCAGAAGGAAAAAGAGAGCTAGTTTGCTAGGTTTTCAAAACCTAAATCAGTGCTACCTTGATTGATGAATTTGTTCATCATAAAGGAAAGGCTGGATTGGGTTTTATTTAAACCAGCTAGGACTGTTCAGGATCAGTCCAAGTCCAAGGGCAAAGCCCCAACATTCAATAAGCCTGCTGTAGTCAAGACAGCCAAGTCTGTACCTAAGCAAAGGTACAACAAGTTTGAATGCTGGTGTTGTGGCAAGGTTGGCCACTTTGCCTTGGATTGTTGGCACAATGCCAGTGCAATGTTGAGTAGCAAGTTACCTGGTGGAAAGCCAGCAGGTAGCTATGTCAAGTTGCAAACTAACAATCACCAAGGACCAAGTTTACTTTGGGTTCTAAGGTTCATTAATTTGTTTTGCAGGTGAATCCAAGTGGCCATACCCCAACATGGTACTTGGATAGTGGATGTTCCAGACATATGACTGGAACAGGGGACTACTGAAGGACTACATTCCAATCAAAAATGGTCCTAAAGTGACCTTTGGTGGTTCTGAAAAAGGAATCATCAAAGGGTTTGGTAACATTTCTTCAAAACTTGTTACCATTACTCAAGTGGCTATGTTGTTAAAGGGATTGAAAACACAACCTTATAAGTATAAGTCAGTTAAGTGATGTAGGGTATGACATCTCATTTGTTAAAAATGGTTGTCATATCAAGAGGTCAAGTGATCAAGAGATCATTTTGACAGGATATAGAAAGAGGAATGTCTATTGTCTAGACATTATGATTGAGAACAATGGTTCTCCTGTTTCTTGTAGCTGATGAGACAGTCTCTCATTGTGTCAAGTGGCACAAGAGGCTAGCTCATCTTAACTACAAGACTATTAGCAAACTCTTTAGCAAAGAGTTAGTGAGGAATGGTCCTCAAGTTAAGTGTGTTAAAGATGGCATTTGCTCAGCTTGTCAAAAGGGCAAGCAGACCAAATCCACCTTTAAAGCATGAGAACAAAGATGCTGTGAGGTGTGCTTATACCTCTTGCATATGGATCTCTTTGGTCCAATGCCAGTTCACAGCTTAGGTAGGAAGGTCTATACCTTTGTAGTTGTTGATGACTACTCAAGGTTTTCCTGGGTGTTCTTCTTAAGGCAGAAATCTGAAACACCTAGTGTCTTCTACAGCTTTGTTAAGCAAATTCAGAATGAACTAAATGTACAGTGGTCAAAATTAGAAGTGACCATGGTACTGAGTTTCAATCTGAAAGCATGACAAAACTATGTGAAGACTTTGGGATATTTCAAGAATTCTCTTCACCTAGAACACCTCAGCAAAATGGCATTGCTGAGAGGAAGAATAGAACTTGATAGAGGCTGGTAGAACCCTACTTAGTGATACATCACTGCCTGAGTATTTCTGGGCTGAAGCAGTTAAACTGCATGCCATGTGATAAATAGGGCTACCATCACTAAAAGGTTAAATAAGACCCCCTATGAAGTTGTGAAAGGCAGGAAACCAAACTATCCTATTCAGGATTTTTGGTTGCAAATGCTTCATACTTAACAATGGGAAGTCTTACTTAACTAAGTTTGCTGCCAAGTCCCAAGAGGGAGTGTTTGTTGGGTACAGCAATAATAGTAAGGCTTATAGAGTCTACAACTTGACTACACAAGTTGTAGAGGAGTCTGTGCATGTAGTTTTTGATGAGACAAAACTTTTAACAATGAGTTGTCTAGTAATGTATGCAGCCCCACAGGTCTTACTAAGAAGATGGACAAGCTAACCATAGAAGATGTACCTGCTGCAAGACAGCAAGTAGAAGAAGATGGCTTATGTCCAGGGGGAGAACTACATGTACCAGGAGCTGAAGAAGTACAAGGAACTCAGCATGATGAAGATGCTGTAGAAGTACAACCAGAAGTAAGGATGCCTCCAGCCAACAGGCATCTAAGAGATCATCCAGTAGAGCTGATTATTGGAGATCCAAGACAAGGTGTTCAGACAAGGAGCAGAAATCAGAATGCTGTAGTATATTCAAGTTTTCTGTCTCAAATAGAACCAAAGAAATTTGAAGAAGCTATACAAGATCCACAGTGGACTGAAGCTATGCAGGAAGAGCTTAATCAGTTCAAAAGGTGCAAGGTTTGGGAGCTGGTTCCAAAGCCTAAAGACCACAATGTTATAGGAACTAAGTGGATCTACAGAAATAAGTTAGATGAACAAGGGGTCATCATTAAGAATAAAGCAAGACTGGTTGCAAAAGGATATAGGCAAGAAGAAGGTATTGATTTTGATCAAACCTTTGCCAGTAGCCAGACTGGAGGCCATAAGGATGTTCTTGGCCTATGCAACCTATCAAGGATTCAAGGTATACCAAATGGATGTGAAGTCAGCATTCCTAAATGGTAATCTAAAGGAAGAAGTATATGTGGAGCAGCCTTCAGGTTTTGTTGATCCTACTCTCCACATTATGTCTATAGACTTAGGAAAGCATTGTATGGGTTAAAGCAAGCTCCTAGAGCTTGGTATGAAACCCTATCTAGTTTCCTCATTGAGAACAAGTTCTCAAGGGGGAAAATAGATAAGACTCTATTCCTTAGGGAATCTAGAGGCAAAGTCATACTTGTCCAAATATATGTAGATGACATTATATTTGGGTCTACTGAAAGTAGCCTTTGCAAAAAGTTTGCAAAGCTTATGCAAGTCAATTTGAGATGAGTAGTATGGGAGAACTGAAGTTTTTCTTGGGTCTCCAAGTTAAACAGACTGAAAGTGGTCTATCCATATGTCAGTCCAAGTTCACCCTAGAACTCATAAGGAAGTATGGTATGGATTCATCCAGTACCATGAAGACTCCTATGGGGTCAAGTATGTCTCTAAGCAAGGATGATGCAGGGAAACCTGTAGATGAAACCTTGTATAGAGGGATAGTTGGCTCCCTACTATACTTGACTGCAAGTAGGCCTGACATTATGTATGCTACATGTGTTTGTGCCAGGTATCAAGCCTGCCCTAAAGAGTCTCACTTGACTGCAGTCAAGAGAATTTGAGATATCTAAAGGGCACACTTATCTAGGCCTCTGGTACCCTAGGAATGGAGATTTTGATCTAACAGGCTATTCAGATGCAGACTTTGCAGGATGCAAAGAAGATAGAAAGAGCACTACTGGATCCTGTCAATTCCTAGGTGGAAGACTCATTTCATGGAGCAAAAAAAGCAAACTAGTGTGGCTATCTCCACAGCTGAGTCAGAATATGTAGCTGCAGGAAGTTGCTGTGCTCAACTTCTGTGGATTCAACATCAGCTAGAAGACTATGGATTTCAGGTAAGTAGAACTCCACTTTTCTGTGATTCTACAAGTGCTATTTCAATAGCTAATAATCCTGTATCACATAGTAGAACTAAACATATTGAGATTAAATATCACTTTCTTAGGGAGCATGTAGAAAGAAATGATATTGCACTTGAATATGTTAAAATGATAATCAGATAGCTGATATGTTTACTAAGCCCTTAGAAGAAGCTAAGTTCAATAGGTTCAAAATTGAACTAGGTATGATAAACTTAGACTAAGTTTACAGAACTAAAAATTGGCTAAGTAAAAAGGTGTCGACACATAGACAAGTCTATGTCGACACAGAATAGTAAGTGTCGACACTTCAGGAAAATGGTGTCGACACATCTAGGAAGTTTGTGTCGACACTTCAGAATGTTAGTGTCGACACATGTCGAGTAGGTGTCGACACATCCAATGTGGTGTCGACACTTAAGTTTTACTCAGAATTTTCTAAGTAAAGTCTCGACGATTGTCGAGTAGTTGGTGTCGACACATAACCAAGTGTCGACACATAAAATCTGTTGACTAAACTTGTGTCGACACATGAGTGTCGAGACATTATAAGTCAGTGTCGACACTTATTGCTAGTGTCGACACATCTTTAGTAATCCATCCCGCCTGTTCGTCTTCAAACCAGAAAGGTATAAATAGGATTCTGTCTTTATTTGTCGACACGCTTTCAGAGTTTCGAGACCAAAACTGCTGTGTCGACATTTCTCTTTTCTAAAGACTAATTCTACAAACCCTAATGGCTCCCAAGCTCGAGGAAAATGTCAATGAAGGCTATGAACTGGTTCGTGGCGCGTTTGACGATGGCGATCAAGAAATCAAATCGGTGGTAACCCTAGTCACCGATTCTGGATTGGAGTACTTGGTTTCAGAACCAACCAAAATATGGAAGAAGGAAGTTCTTGAATTCCTTACTGGAGCTTCTGTAGATGACTCAGGTTACAGAATCAAATCAAGAGTGCATGGCACCAAGGTCAAGATTTCACCCAAATCTCTGAGAAAGGTACTTCAGCTACCTAAAATTCAAGAAGAAGAGGAAGTGACTACATCTAAGACCAAGAAGCACTTACCTGGTGTGGTCTAGATCCTAAGATGAAGATAGGATCTGTATCAACAGGAGAAGGAATGAATAACCAAGGAAAGTTCCTGTCAGAAATTGTGGGGAAAGTTATTCTCAGTAAGACTGGAGGGCATGACAGGGTGTCAGCCTCCATGTTCAGTGTTATGACCAGAATTATCTTCAACCTAAAAAGACTGGTCAATGGTTGTCTTATGAGAAAGTTAAGGAAAGTCTGAAGAAGCCCAATCTGGGCAGAATACTAAGTCTCTACCTGGCTGGTACAATACCAGAGGTAATGAGCAATGCTGCTGGTACTAAAATCAACCACATGAGAAGGATGGATATGAGGATATTTCAGATGGGAAAGAGTGCTGTCTAAGGAAGTTCCCACCCCTGAGAAGCAAGTTTCTAAGAAAGATTCACCTCCAAAGAAGAAGAGGAAGATAGCTCCTGTGACACAGGAGTCCTCCAGCAGTTCAGGTAGTGAAGAACAAGTTGTTTTCACTCCTGATAGTCATGAGGAAGTGGCTGCAGAGAAGTCTCCTGCTCCTCAAGAGCCAGCTGAAATCCAGGGGGAGCTGCCTACAGCATAGCCCATGCAAAAGGATCCAAGCCAGGGGGAGCCTCCAGCTGTAGAACAACCTCTACACTGGAGAGTGAGCAAGCTACACTCATTATCCAAGAGGTACTTTCTGACCTCAATACTTTAGATTTTTCTGTAATAGATTCTGATTTGTCTGATGTCCATCAGCAAACTCAGCAAGCAAATCAAGAACCAGATGTTGTTCTCCAAGACACATCAGTAACTAGAAGTGGTTCCTGATAAAGTAGTTGATGAACCCAGTACTTCTCCTGCACAGTCTCCAGCTGAATACACAATGGAAGATCTATTTCTTAATTTAGATCAAGAGGATTTTGACATGGACAAGAATGCTGCTGCTGAAGAGAAGGGTGCTGCTGTTGAGGGGGAGAACTTGGAAGTTCAGGAAGAGCCTTTAAGCTAGACACTGAGAAGGCACTAGATGTGCAAGCTGAAAAACCATCAAGCCCTAAGGATAGGGTGAATATAGCCAGTACTTCAGAGTCTGAGGAAGATGAGGCTGAACAAGCTAAGAAGAAGCAATTCTTTGTATTCAAAGAAGGAGTCAGAGCTACAAGAAGGCTCTACAAACTGTTGCTCAACACTCCCTAGTCCAACAAGCTCCATCAACTGATTACAGTGCTTAATGGTAGCAATGCAAGTTAAGCTGGATGAGCAAGGAGGGCCATAGAGAAATATATTGATGAAGGCACAAGTCTTTAATTTGACTTAGCTCAAGACATCAAGTCAATAAGGTTTGAGATGAACCTGAATAAAAAGGAATGAATGAATGCTTCCACAAGGGTGGAAATGCAGTGGTGTACTGGCTAAACATCAAGAACAGATAAAGAAAAGTAGATGATATAGCATTGAAACAAGGCTATGTGCTGGAAAATCAATTAAGAATGAATGATAATTTGACTGCTCCCACAATGCTATAGTCACTGAACTAAAGAATAAGACTGCTGAACCTTCAACATCATCTGCTGCTGCAAAGGCTGAATTTGATAAAGCTTTTCAAGATGAAATTGCTGCTGTCAAGACTGCAATCAAAGATTCACAAAGGTCATTTCTGAACAGCTTACAAGCTTAGACCTATTTTAAGGATGGCATCAGGTACTTGGACAGCCAAATCAGGTTCCAGAAAGATGATGTAAGAGATCATGTTGCACAAGAAGTCATAAAGGGGGAGAGGTGTTAGTCAAAGCTAGCTCTGACCATGCCAAATGGATTTCTAATTCCATCAGAGCTACACTGGGCTATCCTCCCCTGTGTGATGATGATAATGTAGCTGAATCAGGTATTCAAAGTGCATATCTTGGAGGTGAGCAACAGGAAGTAGCTCAGGTGATCTATCCACCTCCAGATTTTGACATGGTTCATGCAGAAGTAAGCACAATGTATAGCCCAACTGCTGGAAAGCCTAATGTTGTTCTGGAAAAGGTTGTTCAACCTATTACAGCAGCTATGCAAGAGGCTTTGGACAAAGAAGAAGAGACAAGGCTGTCAAAGAAGAAGTTCAGGGAACTAGCTGAGCAAAACCAGATTTTGAACAGTGGAGCCCTACTTCTAGGAACATCATTCTCACAGCCTGGAAAGCAGCCAAGGACAATGCACATGAGAGGAACAAATGGTTCTCAGAAGCAGAATGGAGGAAGCATGAGATTAGGCAGGAAGCCATTGTCCAGTATAGAAGGAAGGCTAAGTTAGGAAAGCTACCTCCTACAGCTGTGGAGCCTAGCAAGTACTTTCCTAAGCCCTATCATTACTTTGAGAGACAAAAATCAAGGCTGATAAGAAAGATCTCAAAGGAAAGAAGACTGCTGATGCTGAGCCTGCTGCTGCTGCTGTTAAAGCAAAGTACAAGCTGGGAAAGGCATAGTTATAAAAGAACCTGATCAGAACTAGACTAAGATTAGACTAAGAATGTTGTAATCTTTTACATATGCAATATTTTTGTAAAACATTGGAAATGTATTAAAAACAATGTTTGAACAATTTTTGATAAATATATTCTCATGATTGTTCAGAAGAATGTGTCTAATTCTTGTTTGTTCTGTAATGCTGAATGAGTATACATGTGTGCTTTATTACATGTTTAAGTTTACCCTGTTGACATATACCTGCTTTACATCATTCTCTAATTTTTAATTATGAGTGGTGTATATCATTGACTAAGGGTTATGACTTCTCCAAATAGGGGGAGATTGTTGGGTACATTGGTCAAATGTACCTGATTTGAAGAAGCCTCACCTAACTCAATGATATACATCATAATGTATTTGATGTTTGTTTGAGTTACTTGTGCAGGTTAGGTATTCACTGGACTGAAGCTAAAAGTTTCTAAGTCCATGTGTCGACACCCAGAGGGAAAGTGTCGACACTTGAGAAAGCTTGTGTCGACACCCAGACAAGCAGTGTCGACACTTGGAGTCATGTGTGTCGACACCTGGGATGAAGAGTCGACACCAGACAGAAAGTGTCGACACTTGGAGCTGTGTCGACACTCAGTGAAGAAGAATGCAGAAAAGCTGTGTCGACACTTAGCAGAAGTGTCGACACCTAGAAGAGCTGAGTCTACATCAGAAAAAGTGTCGACACTTGGGTGTTGTGTCGGACACTCAGCAAAATTCTGCAGAGACTAAGGACAAGTGTCGACACTCAACACAATGTGTCGGACACTCAATCAGCAGAGTAACATATGAAGAATGTGTCGACACTCAGCACAATGTGTCGACACACACTCAAAGGAGAGTCAAACACTTGAAGTATGTGTCGACACTCAGCATAATGTGTCGACACACAACCAGAAGAGTCAACACTTGAAGAAAGTGTCGACACCCAGCACAATGTGTCGACACTTAGTTGAAGACTCTACACTTGAAGAAAGTGTCGACACAAGGAGCTGTGTCGACACTTAGCAGAGAACAGAAAAGTTTACAAAATATTCTAAGTACAAGTGTCGACACTAAGGGAATGTGTCGACACTCAGTGAAGAAACAAAATTGAAGACTTGTGTCGACACCAAGAAGGCGAGTGTCGACACTTGACCGTTTCAACACATGAAGATGTGTCGACACAAAGGAGATGTGTCGACACTTAGAAGAATTCAACAAGTTACAGAAGATCAAGTTACTTGTGTCGACACTTAATTTCAGTGTCGACACTTGAAGAAGAATCTGTGTCGAGACATACAAGGAGTTGTGTCGACAATCTTGTAGACTTGTGTCGACACTTACATAACATGTGTCGACACTGTGGTCTATAAGTGTCGACACTTAAGAACAGAAAGTCTCGACACTATCTGACAGTTAGAGAATTTCAAGAAGTGACTGGTTGATATGACAGCTGCTGATCCAGCCGTCTACAGCAACTGTCAGAGAAATCAGAAGTCTGTTATGAACCGGACCAGCCGGTTACCATGAAGGAAGCCTATAAATAGGCACCCATAGTTTACAAAAAAAAAGAGGAAAAAGATTGTTGTTCTTTCAAGTAGTGAGAATAATTAAAGTGGTTGATCAGATTATTCAAGTAATCAGAAAAGTGATACACAGAGGATCAACACAAAGAAGATCTGACAGTCCAACTGCAGATCTAAGAAGTTGGAGAGAGAGAGCTCAATCAAGAATTCAGTCTTTGGAACTAAGGCTGAGAAGAAGGATTCAGAAGCATCTGGATCTTAAGAAGCAGAGGTCAAGGAACAACTGCAGAGAGATTCATACTTATTCAGTTCTACTCAAGAAGCTTTGAAGGAAGCTAAGTCAGTTTGGATCTATCTGAGTTCTTCCAAGAACTCAGCAAGAAACTCTCAACTCCTCTCTTATTTTCTGAGTTGTAGAGTTAGTTATTGTAATTCAATTTTAACTTGTAGGATCCATTGGATCTGAGTGAATTGTAAGCCTATATTATAAAGGCTGAGGGTAGGGCTTGGGTGCCTGAGTGTAGGAGTTAAAGAAATCTGAGTGTAGGCCTAATGGCTGAGTGTAGGCCTTGATTGGCTGAGTGTAGGCCTGGGTGGCTGAGTGTAGGCCTTGGTGGTGAGTGTAAGGCTTTGGGCCTGAGGTGTAGGAACCTTGTTGGGTTCTGAGATAGTGGAGAAGTTTGGCCGAATCTAGTACACTGCTAGATAGGCGAAGGGGGAAAGTGGATGTACCCAAAGATTGGGGAACCACTATAATTTGTGTGTCTGCTGTGCTGTGCTGTGCTGTGGATTAACTGTTTATATTCTGTTGTTGCTGTTAACTATATAAATCTGTGAGAAAACTGTCTTGCTGCCAACTAAGTTTTAAAAAGGTTTAGGTCACTATTCACCCCCCTCTAGGTGTTTAGGTACCATATCTTTCAGCAAGCTTCTCAACGTGAAAATTGCTAGTCAAGGGACCTCTCAATTCGTGTCAGACAAAAGGTATCAGGAGCCGGCAAATCTCCTGACGACTAATCCGCCGACCCTTGACATTCACCCCGAATCCCGACGAATTAGAAAATCCCGCCGAAAGAGCCCTTCCGCCATTCGTATTTATCACGAATCCCGCCGACCCCTCGTCTTCTTCACGAGTCCCGCAACAGTTCTCCCGACGACCCGCAAGCGCTCTCCCAAGTCCTTCCGCCGATTCGCCGAAACCCGCAGCTCGTGAAGTCTCCTCCTAAGCTCCCTCAAGGGTCTCGCAAAGTTCTCGTCGAAAGGCTCCCGACGACTCCCGCTGAAGCCCGCACCGTCGATCTCCCCAAGTCTCGATTTTGCTCCGCTCAAACCACCTCACCGACTTCACCTCTAGGTATCCCATCACCCGAAGCATCTACTAATGAAGTTTCTTTTTGAAAGTTCATTAAGTTTTGAGTAGGGCTTCTCTCTAGATCTACAATGGCTCCAAGGACGACTGCAGGGTTGGTCTCTGGCTGCGAGCTGGTTCGGACTGGATTTTCTCATGCCTCGGACGAATTCCGAATATCATTCTAATGCTGGAAGAGGCTGGGCTAACCTTCGTCTTGGAGCACCCTTGCAAAGTCCTGGACAAAGAAGTGCTGGAGTTCTTCTCTATCGCAAGACTCCGAGATAGAGACTCCATAATCAAGAGCAAGGTGGCTGGGACAAAAGTAAAGATGTCTGCCAGTAAGCTAACTCGCTACCTGCATCTTTCTAGTTCGGAGCAGGAGGACTACTGTGGAGGACGAGGACAAAACCAGAACTCTCTTGTTCTGCGGTCTTCACGAGGAACTCGATCAATAAAGAGAAAGGAGATGAATGAAGAAGGGAAGCTCCTATCTGACGTTATCGGAAAAGTGCTCATCTGCAAGCCGGGCTCGCATGACCATATCTCAGGAGATATGTTCAATGATCCTCATAGCTATTGTCAGCCGCAAGAGCTTCAACTGGGGGGAGTTGCTGTTCCAAAAGATCAAGGACACCTTGGGCACTCCAGGTTTGGCCGCATCATAAGCTTATATCTAAACCAGCTGAACGGAGACAAGTTTGACATGAGCAAAGGGGTCCCTCTCCACTACTTGAAGAAGATGGATGCAAGTGTGTTGATCGATGGGAGAGGCGGATCGGGCAGCCTGCCGTGGAAGAGTGACAGGAAGTATCTCCAGCAGTCACCCCCGTGAAATTCCTGATACCCTGACTGCAGGAATCGAGGGGGAGACTCTTACCCCTCATAATAATAGTTTCTGAAATGCCCAGGTGGACAGAGATGCGGTGGCCGAAATTCATGAAGTAAGTGAACCTGAGCTGGAGGATGAGGAGGTCCTGAACAGAAACACTCAAGAACCGAAACTGAAGCACTGGAAACTGATGATCGAGAATTGGAAAAAGCTGCTGATATACTAGACTTCTTGGATGAGGACGGAGAGGAAGATGAGAGTGAGGGCCATGAAGTACTTGAGACTCCGGATCATGTTGAACCTCCACCTGACAAATCTGCACCAGTGGAGGGGGAGTTAAATAACTCTATAGAGGCCGCCAACATTCCTCCTGTAGAGACTGTGATGGTATCCAGCTCCACAGATGCGTCTGCAGAAATGCAAGGCCCTCAAGTGCCTCCGACCATACCGTTACGAGATGAGCTGGCAACTCACACTATCAATGTCATTCAAGGAATAGTGAACGAGTTGAAGCCTCTTTTGATACAGCTCAGAAAACACTACTGAAAAAGATTAAGACTTCTGAAGATCTCATGCTTAAAAATTATGGTAGAGATCAACCATAAACTGGATGTGATGGAGAAGAAATTCGAAGAAAAGTATACTACGCGGCCGGCGAAGCTGTCACACTTTTAATGGCCGGTTTGAAAAAGAATACTGATACTCTGGCTGTTGTAAATCAGAACGCACACGTTGTAGCCAACAATATTCAGAAGTTCGATGGTAATATGGTCACTTTAAATGCAAATCAGCAGGCCCTGATCACTGAATTCACCAAGACAACTAAGCATATTGATGACTCCCTGCACTCATATGCCAACTGCATAGCTGACGAAGCCAAAAAGGGGGAGAAAGAGTATATCGCTAAGTTGGCCGAGCTCCAAGAAAGCATGGATACAAACTTCGCACAATCAAGCAAATATGTCTATGAGAGCTGCTGGTGGATGCTCCAACAGACGCTGGGTACGTTAGGCGTCGTCCTACCTGACCATCCTGCCGGTATTCATGTCCCTGAGACATCTAAGGCTGCTGAGGAAGTAAGTGTTGTTGAGGATGTAAGTGCAAGTGCTGCTGCAGATACTCCGCACATGACGCTGATGCTAGGGCCCTCTCCAAATCTAAAACTGAGGAGTATGTTTGACCAGGAAGCCTTAGCAAAAGCCAGGGGAAAGAGAAAAGTTCAAGAAGGGACATCCCAAGGAGACACAGGCTGCAAAGAGAAACTCGAATGAATGAGGGGGAGGTACGAAATGAAAGGTGGAGTCCAGTTTCAAGGAACATAATCTTAGACACTTCTGGCTGCAAGAAAGAGGAGAGATCAATCGAAATGAAGTATATAGCCAGTATGAGTGGGAAACGCCACAATACGTTTGAAGCAAACGCAACATTTTTTTCAGAAACAACAAGGATCCAGATAAAGTTGCTCCTCCTAGGTACTACCCGAAGCCCAAAGAATACATGGAGAGGCAAAACAAGAAGTACTTGGCTCAAAATCTTAAGGGTGACGTAGCTAAGGACAAATAGTCAACACTTTATAGCTTGTCACTGTGTCTTAAGAACATTTAATGATTATTATGTCATATAAACAATTCTGGATTATATGTGAATATATTTATCTTGGTATATATATTTGAATTTGTGAATGACTCAAGTCCTGATCTGATTGCATATATTCTCTTGTGCTGCATGTTTAATTTCTGAATGCTATGTTTATTATTTGATAAGTGTTATCATCTTAGCTAGTAGGGTTTTGGCTTCGTCAAATAGGGGGAGATTGTTGGGTATTGTATCCACGATTACCTAGATTTGAGGAAGCCACCTGTCAAGCTAAGATGAATTCACAATGTATTTGATGAAACATCTCAAGTTGTGCTTGCAGTTCTCCACGCTAAGTGCACACCAATGTCAGGGTGCAGTAGGTCAATATACCGGGTCTGCACGACGTAATCCCTCGTTGAGCAGATCAGTGTGTTGGCCTATATGCATCTCTCTATTGGAGTGCAATTACTTTCAAGTACAGGGCCGTTCATATGCAAGAGAAGACAAGGAGCATGGAGGATCAAGGAGCAGCTCCTGGGTGGAAGACGAAAATTCGTCCAAGGCAAATTCGACGAGAATCACCAAGTGATTCTCGCCGATTCGGCGAGAATCACTGAGAATCATTAGTGATTCTCGCCGACTCCTTCTGGCCACCTCTAAATGGTGCCAAGTAAGATTCGGCGAGAATCACTAGTGATTCTCGCCGAACCAGTGGCCAAGGAGCTCATGTATACAAAGTGAAATTCATTGAGAATCAATAAGTGATTCGGCGAGAATCACTAACGATTCTCGACGAATCGTCGAGAATCACTTGGTGATTCTCGCCGATTCGTCGAGAATCGCTTGCGATTCTCGCCGATTTTTTCCTTGGCGTTTTCTCTGGAATTTCCTGAACCGGATTCTGCCGCTGTTAAATTCCTGGACCGAGATTTGAGGATTTCTATTGTGGTCCCACAAACGGTCATATTGGAAAACTTCTACAGTATTTATATACAGGTATTTTGAACAGTAAAAGGATGCGAAAACGGAGAAAGAAACAGAGCCGCCTCGTTAACCCTAATTCGCGACTCCTCTCCGCCGCCGCCGTCGCGCTCGGGATTGTTGGTCGCCGTCAACATTTGAGATTCCTTCGTAATCTCCCGGCAACAGAGAAGCCTAGCAAGGCTTGAGTCTCACGCGTCTATCCAGAGATCTCTTGTCTCTCGATTTGTTGACCGGAAAAAATTCCTCCGTCCGAATCGATCGAGACGACCGATCCTAGAGTGACGTTGGTAGACCTAGTTTGCTTCGCTACGAAGTTTGGATCTCCAAGTTCAGCAGCGCTCATCATCGTAGCCGCCGATCCCGAAGCTAGCCGCCGCTCGTGTGCTGCCGCCGGTTCCGGGGAGATCCTCTCCAAGAGAGACCGAGGTTGTAGACTCTTCATCGACTTCAGAGAACACGTCGTCGAACGAAGAGGAACACCGTAGTCTCCGAAAGAAGTTTGTATCTCATATTACATTCCATATTTACTTTTGTTGTAAAGGAACTTTTGTTCCGTGTTGTAAGGGTTGGGTGCAACCCGTTTTGTGGGAGTGTTGACTCTCACGTGTGGAAGGGCTCCTTCCGTTAGTGAAGGGATTGGATTTCAATCCCGTTGGAGAAGTGACCGAGTCGTCCCTTGTTGGGAGATAGGTCGAAGGGGGAAAGTGGATGTACCCAAGTTGGGGAACCACTATAAATTGCCTGTGTTTTCTGTGTGCTGTGCTTTGTATTTTTATTGTGCAGGTACGTTCGTATATTCCGCAAAAGCGCTACTCGTCACCTATTCCCCCCCTATAGGTGCACATAGCAGACACTAGGTGGACTTTCAATTTGCCACTCCTCCGTCTCCATTGCTGTCAAGACTCTCTTCACCCTGGAGAGCCAGTCTTCAGCTTGAGATGGGGTTCCCAACCCCGAGAATACCGGAGGATTAAAGCTCATGACATGTTTGAGCTGTCTCTCGGTTGCCCTCCTTGTCATCAACAGCTCCACTACTACCTGTTCCACCGCAGGAGCGGGCTGCTGCATTTTCCTTGCAGGCCGCACATTCATCATGGCCAACACTGCTTCGGCCACCAATCGTATTGTCTCAGCCGATGGAGGTGTTGCAGGAGCAACATCTGGTGCACTGCTAGCCTCAGAAACTCGACGTTCCGACGGCCCAGCACCACTTCTGGTCACCTATAGTGGTACAAAACACCATTAAGCGACCAAACAAAACTGCAAAAGCAATTATAGGAATGCGCAGGTTCCTCAAACATGTGTATTTTCATTCCTAAGTGGACATTCATGGGTTCTTTTGCTGTTATAACGATGATGCACACACATGTGCTCACCACCCCTTAAAAGAATTCGCTCATGAATTCATCTTAAGCTCGACCAAAACTAGTAGTATGATACCAAATTGTAACACCCCCTATCCGTCGCATAACATATAGCAGTAGGTCCGGCCGGGGCCTGACGCCATATACCATAGACAGACTGGGTGGTTACTCAATGGAAACCATTCAACTAATCCAACGTCCTACACAGAACATTCTAGCGGAAGCAATTTTATAAGTTGCAATTAAGAGAACCCAGCGCCAAGCATGAATGTCCACTAAACACCAAATAGGAATGTAGTACATACACAAGTACAGGCCTTAAGGCCTTACAAAATAGTTTACTTAATATTATATGTTTTCCATACCATGGCACGCAGGCCGGTCATACATGAATAAAAGCAAGTAAACACTACAATTCGCCTTCGAGGGCCGGCTTCGCAATTTGGGCTTTAGCCGCTATGACCGCTTGGTCCGGCAGCACTGCAAGCAACAAACCACCGCACGGTGGCAAACAAAGGGAAACGGTCAGCAATGCTGACCAAATTATAACGATCCCGCCCCCAATTTAGGGCGGCGATGCTCCTTCCCTGCACTTATTAGCATAACCAAGCAGTATATAAATATACATTGCATCACAGGAGTTGGCACGCACGGCCACACGCCCCGTGCTCTGAGGGCACATTATCGGTGAACCAGTCGATGTCACGTCAATTTAAGCCATAAACATTCCGATCACACCACCGCCACTTTGATGGCCACACAATGAGCATTTTGTCTTCTTGGCATGGGTCACGTCAATTTAAGTCATAGACAGCCGAAGACCCTCATCTATGCCAATGACAAGTGCCACATGCCCTTAGGTCTCTTTAACCGAAAGACATAGAACGAGTACGGTTCCATCTAACCCGTGCTCACATCGCAACGACAATTTAAGCCATATGCGCGGGTCAAACTTCTCCCGAGTCTCGTTTCCATTACACTTCACATAACTCGGTTATGTTCAAGTTGGCTCCCAGGCCACCAAGTTGGCAAGATCACGCATCCGCCAAGTTTTTCGGGTGCACCTTAGGGTTAATCCCCAAAGCTCCCTGTTGCAATCTACCACGTAGAAAAAAAACCCGAAAAAACAAACATTTGCACAGAGTCTTCTCCGGCATTTATGCAATGCAACATCACTGATCCAGACCAACATGTCCTGATAGGCTTCACACATCATTCCTATGTCCGTTCTCGAATACGGACTCTAAACAACGGGGACTTTACATATCTACCTGAAGGAACGCCTCCAGCTCACTGCAAACTCGCGAGAGCAGGCTTCCTATGAAAAGAAGGAGAGCTTCACATGCTCAAGAAGAGAATTGTTACCCTACCGTTCTTCCTTGGCGCCATGGAAATGTAAGCGGATGAAAAGCACCGCACTCTCTTTGCCTCCGTAGATCTGAAGTCGGTTCGCAATTTGGAGCTCCGAAGCTCCTCCAAAGACCGAATCTAAGCTTCTTCTTCCTCCTTTGCTCTCCTCTCTCTAGACTTTAGAAAGAAAACCACTCAAGTGAAATGAGGGTTTCAAAGGTCCAATCCAGGGTAAATCCCAGTAGGAACAACCCCCAACCGTCAGATCCGAAAATAAGGAAACGAATGGCTACGATTCATAGCTGAAAAGTAAAACGTGGGCCGAACACGGCCTGTGACACGCCCGTGTCCAGGGCCGTGTCCCTCATTCGCCGTCAAAATCGACTCGTCTTGAAAGACACACGGGCATCCAACACGCCCGTGTTTAACCTGACACGCCCGTGTTCCAACTGACACGGCCGTGTGGCTAGCCGTGTACCCCCATCGACACAGCCCCGAAAACAACCCGAGACTCACACGGGTCTTGGACACGCCCGTGTCCAATTTGACACGCCCGTGTCTAACCCGAATACGCCTGGGCTCCAGGCCGTGTTCACTATCTCGACACTTCGTCGAGCGAAGTTCGTCGACCACACGACACGGCCTTGGACACGCCCTTGTCCTAGGCCGTGTGCCTTGTCTCGACACATCGTCGAGCGAAAAATCGTCGACTTCCCAGGACGATCGTCGACACGGGCTCGAGACGCCATGAGACACGCCCGTGTCTCAGGCCGTGTTCCCTGCTCGACGATCGTCGACTCCAAATTTCGTCGACCTCGCGGCCAAATCGTCGACTCGAGCCTGACACGCCCTGGGACACGCCCGTGTCCCAAGCCGTGTGCCCCCTGCCAAATTCCAGATTTGGCCCAAAACGCCTCCCGTCGCTCTTTTGAGTTTCGGGGCGTTACACTCTCATCTAGCTGGCAGGGCTGTAGGCTCACTCGGTGGTTGGAGGTTGTTTGAAGAGCAGACCCCAAGAAGACCCACTAACCAGGCTCTCATCTAGCTAGCAAGAGTGTAGGCTCACTCGGTGGTTGGAGGTTGTTTGGAGAGTAGACCATGAGCAGACCCGCTGACCAAGATCTCACCTAGCTG
Organism: Platanthera guangdongensis; assembly: GCA_039583875.1. Classification (NCBI taxonomy): domain Eukaryota; kingdom Viridiplantae; phylum Streptophyta; class Magnoliopsida; order Asparagales; family Orchidaceae; genus Platanthera; species Platanthera guangdongensis. Next base: position 17,348 of record JBBWWR010000138.1, read on the forward strand.
GTAGTACTGTAGGCTCAATCGATGGTTGGAGTTTTTTTGGAGAGGAGACCCCGAGCAGACCCGCTGATGAGGCTCTCACCTAGCTGGCAGGACTATAGGCTCACTCAGTGGCTGGAGGTTGTTTGGAGAGAAGACCCCGAGCAGACCCGCTGAGAAGGCTCTCACCTAACTGGCAGGACTATATGATCACTCGATGGTTGGATGTTGTATGGAGAGGAGACCCCGAGAAGACCTACTGACCAAGCTTGTTGGCTATATTGGAAAATGTGTACCAGATTTGAAGAAGCCTCACCTTACTCAATGATATGCATCAAGGTGTATTTGATGTTATTTTGAGTTTATATGTGCAGGTTAAGAAAATGCAAGAATGCAGGAAAAAGTTTCAAGTCCATGTGTCGACACCAGAAAAGCTGTGTCGACACTTATGAAGGCTTGTGTGGACACTGGAGAAAAGCTGTGTCGACACCTGGAGTCAATTGTGTCGACACTTGGAGACAACTGTGTCGACACTTGGAGACAACTGTGTCGACACTTGGAAAGGCTGTGTCGACACCAGAAGAAACTGTGTCGACACACAGAGGTAGTGTCGACACACAGAGAAAGGTTTGTCGACATTGACTATGTCGACACACAGAGGCAGTGTCGACACACAGAAGACTTAGTCGACATCAACTGTGTCGACACACAGAGGCAGTGTCGACACATAGAAGACTTTGTCGAAATCAACTTTGTCGACACACAGGACTTGTGTCGATACATAGCAGAGTTTCAACAAAGTTAATTTTTGTGAAGAGGAGTGACTATGTCGACACACAGAACTAGCGTCGACACATTCTACAGAAGCTGTGTCGAGAAGCAGTGTCTACACCAAGGGAGCTGTGTCGACACCATCAAGGCTTGTGTCGACACTTAGTCTACTTGTGTCGACACAAGATGAAGTTCTGTCTCGACACTTTGCTGACAGAGACAGAGTTTCAAGAAGTGACTGGAAGACTTGACAGCTGCCATAACCAACCGGTCTACTACAACTGTCAGAGCTGTCAGAAGTTTGTTAGAAACCAGATCAACCAGTTACCATGGAGAAAGTCTATATAAAGACATTCTCTATTAACAAAAAGAGGAGGATAAGAATTATTACACACATAAGACAAACGAAAAACCAGAATAAGATTTTCAGCAGAAGATCTAAGAAGACATTCTGAAGTGGTGATCTACTCAGATTTTGTCAAGAGAATTCAAAGAAGAATTCAGAAGAATCTTCAGAAGAAGTTGGAGAGAGAGAGCTCCATCTATTCAAGTGAAGAAAGGGATATACATCAACAAGTCTCTTAAGTGCAGAGTTTGAACCAGTCTGCCTAGAAGGATTCAGATTGATTTCTGAATTTCAAGTAAGAAGCTGATTGAAGATCAACTTCAAATGAGATCAACCCTACTGTGTTCAGATTCAGAAGCTTTGAAGAAAGCTAAGTCAGGTTGATCTCTGTCATTATATTCTTTCAAGAACTGATCAAGAAACCTTCCATCTCTTCTCTCTCAACCAGGGTGGTGGTTATATTTTAGATTTACATCTATTTGCTATAGGATCTTTTTAAGATCTGAGTTGTAAGCCTGATTTATAAATGCTGAGTTGTAGGAGATAAGTTCTCTGAGTGGTAGGCCTTGTTGAAGGCTGAGGTAGAGCTGTGAGCCTGAGTTATAGGAGATTGTTATCTCTGAGTTGTAGGTCTTGTTGAAGACTGAGGTAGGGCAGATTGCCTGAGCTGTAGGAGTGTGGACTCACTCTGAGTTGTAGGAACCTTGTTTGGGTTCTGAGTTGTAAGATCCGAGGATCTGAGGAGAAGGAAAGAAGTTAGGCCGAATCTAGCACACTGCTACATAGGCAAAGGGGGAAAGTGGATGTACCCAGACCTTGGGGAACCACTATAAATTAGCATGCAATCTGTGTTTGTGTGTGTTATTATTAATTCTGTGTTGTGATAGCTGTAGAAAGATCTGTTTTAGTTAATTAACTGAATTACAAGTTCTGCCTTAGAAGAAAAAGAAATTGCACCTATTCACCCCCCTCTAGGTGATTTAGGAACCAATTCTTTCAAGTGGTATCAGAGCCAGGCTACTCAAAGATAGAATTAATAGTCCGAGTAAGATCTATGAGGTAGAATAAATTACAGAACTAAGTTAAAGAAGATAGGTTCAGGAGAAAACCATAAAGAACTTGGTTTAATGAAGTTGCCCATCTGTAGGAAGGAAAGTTTTGGAATATGGAAGGAGTGGGTCAGATTATTTATGGAGGCATCTAATCCTAGAATTTATATAACAGTTCAGGAAGGACCATATGTTCCAATGAAGGTTTCTGTTCTTGATGCTAATCAGAGGATTCCTAAGGATTTTTCAGAAATGACAAAGGATGAGATTATCTTGGCCACAATGGATAAAAGAGCACATAATATTATAGTGAGTGCCATAGATGATTCAACATTCCAGAATCTGATTCACTGCAAAACTTCCAAGGAAATGTGGGAAACATTGCTTGTCTACATGGAGTGTTCTGAAGAGGTTAGGCAAGATAGAAAGTCTATGCTTAATCAAGAGTATGAGAGTTTCAGACAAGCCAAGTCTGAAAGTATAACTGAATGTTATAAGAAGTTTTACAGAATTGTAAATGAACTAATGTCCTATGGAAGAATCTTCAGTACTTATGAGCTGAATGACAAATTCCTTAGGTCATTGACTAAGGATTGGGATACAAAGATCTGTGCCATAAGGGAAGTGGCCAGATTGGCAGAGATTTCACCTCCAACACTGTTTGGTAAATTGCTGTCATATAAGATGCAGCTGTTGGCCAGAAAGGAGGAAGAAAAATATACAAAGGTTGACCATAGAGAATAGTTTGTGGCCTTCAAGGTAGAATCCACAAGGAAAAATAGGAGAATGTCTCCATCTTCTCCTAAGAAAGATGCAGAAGTGAACTCAAAAAATTCTGATAATCCCAGTTCAGACATCAGTAATTCAGATGAAGACTTTGTTGCTTTCACTAGGCAGTTTCAGAGATTCTTAAAGAAGAAGCAGTGGAAATCTAAGTCATCCTCATCTCAGTCCAAGGATGACTACTATCAGAAGAGTAAATCATCCAGGAAGGACAGGAGTGGGACAAAGCCTAGTAAGTCCACTACATCAAAGATCATTTGCTATTGCTGCAATAGACCTGGACATGTTGTGGCTGACTGTCCAGACAAAAGGAAGGTGTATACTGATAAAAAGAAGTCTCAGCACAAGAGAAAAAAGAAGAAATCCTTGGTAGCTAAGAAAGAGAAAAGTTGGACAGATCAATCTACTTCAGAATCTGAATCTGAAGCCGAGGCTTATATTGGTCTGTTTTCAACTGAAGAAGAGGATGAGTTCCTGCAATTACTGGACTCTATCTATGAGCAAGAAGACCATCAGTGCAAAGGACTGATGACTATGTCTGAAGAAGAACAGTGCCAGGATCTGTAACAGTCCAAATTTCTGAAAACGGGAAAATTTGGGTGACACGGCCTGGGACACGGGCGTGTCCCAGAGCGTGTCAGGTGGACACGGCCTGCGACACGGGCGTGTCGCAGGGCGTGTCGAGGTGTGTCGACGATCGGGCTTTGTCTCGACGATTTTTCGCTCGACGATGTGTCGAGAGGAGGCACACGGCCCAGGACACGGGCGTGTCCAAGGCCGTGTCGCATGCTCGACGAGTTTTACTCGACGATCGTCGAGTGTCGAGACGTGTGTGTCGAGTGTCGAGAAGTTGCACACGGCCTGTGACACGGGCGTGTCACAGGGCGTGTCAAATCGGGTCGACGAACTCAGCCCGCCGAATGTTTTCGACAGGGCGTGTCTGGGTGCCGTGTCTGGGCACACGGCCGGGGACACGGGCGTCTCCCAGGCCGTATGAAGTCTCGGGATGATTTGGGATTTTTTTCACCCAAGTACATGGCCACAGACACGGGCGTGTCTGAAGGCGTGTTGGTGACACGGCCAATGACACGGGCATGTCCCGTGGGCGTGTCACTGGTTTGGATAAGTCGGTTGACCACCGCTTGAGGCACACGGCCTGACACACGGCCGTGTCAGAGGCCGTGTCGGGTCAAAATCTGTGCTTTTGGCAGAATCGTGGCCGTCCATTCCTTCAGCTGGGATCCAAGGGCTGAAGCCTCTTCCTCTTTTTCCTAAAGGCCGAAATCAGAGAAAGAATTCTCATTTCTTTGGCCTTGAACTTTCTTCAAGTGAAGAGAGAAAGAGTGAGAGAAAGGAAGAGGAAGAGGGAAAGAGGGCTGCTGCTGGTGGTGCTGCGGTTTACCGACGAGAGTTCCGAAGCCAGCGTTGCGGAGGAAACGATCTTGCGGGTCTTGCAAGCTAGCTTTGTATCCATGGCACCGAAGCGATCGTCAAGGGTAATGACTCTTCTTCCTCGCCATGTGAAGGCTTCTTTTGGCATAGTTTTGTGATTTCCCCCACCAAGAGGTGGCTGAATTTGGAAATCCTTGGGTGGATGCTTGACACCCTCTTTGTTAGCATATAGATCCGGAAATGGAGTACGGAATAGGCATGCTGTGTGAAGCCCATCTGGACAGGTTGGTCTGGATTGGTGATGTTGCATACGAACCGGAGAAGACTCCGTGATAACGTGTAGTTGAGGAGTCTACGGGTTATACCTGCGAAAAGGAGTAGCAGGAAGTACTGGGGTGGTAGCCCAGGAAAATAGCCATGTGATGGTTTTGGGTCCAACCTGTGCTTGGGGCACAGGAAGTACTGGTGGAACCAGGAAAGGCCCTTCTTGTGATGCTTGATGTCATAGGGTGTCCACCTGTGAAGCGAGTAACAGGAAGTACTGGCATGATAGCCAGGAAAGACCCCTGACATTTGTGCTTGTGCGGTGTCCACCTGTGAAGAGAGTCACAGGAAGTACTGGGAAGCCCAGGAAAGACCCGCTGTTGTGCTAAGGAAATGGGTATTGCGATATGCCCAGGCTTGAATGCCAGGAACAGGATTGGTGAGACCGACCCGCGCCTTTGATATAGCCATGAGTATGCTGTACTCGGAGAAGGCAAGGCGATTTGAGCAACGGGGGGTGGAGGATCCGACCTGCGCTATGTCCGTCCGACGTGAGACCAAAAGTGCGGTCTGTTGGAGCGCATAGCAAGAGTCTTCGGCCTGCGCGCCATGACACAACGGGGGGCTACGGGCCATCCCAGTGTCCGAGGACTAACTCCGGCTGCACGCCATGGAGTAAATGCTCAAGAGATTTACCGTTGGGTTCTGACCCTGATACGGTGGTGGGCAAGAGGTTGACAGAACACCAAGAATGTGCCCTGAGTGCACGGACCGTTGGGCCGGGTGGCGAACGGTTGTGATGGCTTGTGTGCGTGAAAGCACCTTTTGATGTTATAGCTTGCCATACTTGTGATTTGCTATGCCTGCAGGGAAGAATACCGCTGCCCCGAGAGAAGGGGTAGGGTCGTTATAATTTGGTCAGCTGAACGCTGACCGTTGCTTTTGTTTGCCACCGTTGGGTGGATTGTCCCTGGACAGGTGCTGGAGAGCCGAGCGGGACGCATAGAGGCTGATGTACCTGCTGCTGTTGCTGCTACTGTTGCGAGCCCTCGAAGGCTCTATGTTTTGTTGTGAGTTTTCTTTTGTGGCCGGCCTGCGCGCCAATTTGTTTAGGCCACTGCTTGAAGCTATGTAAGGCCATAAGGCCAACTCTTTTGACTTGTTGAAAGACATTCCTATTGTATAAAATGTGGATTTTTATGTTTGGACATTCATGAGGAGTTCATGTTGTAGTCTAGGCTTCCGCTAGAATGATTTGTGATAGGTGCGATGCGCTACTCTGATATCATCCTGTACCTTCACTGACTGTTTTGTGATATATCCTGTGGGGCCCCGGCCGGACCTTCTAGAATATATCATATGAATGGATGGGGTTGTTACATTTTTGGTATCGGTTGTTTTGGTCTTTCCCTCTCGAAGTCGTGGTCGACTTCTTTTGTGGGGTGGCGAGCACGTGTTTGTGCAAACCAAAGTCTACGAATGAACTCCTGAATGTCCATGATAGGAATGCATATTTGTGTGTTTGAGGAACCTGCGTGTTCTTATCTTGTGTTGTTTGCTTGGGTACGCCCGCTGATGTGTGTGTCTTGTCCTCCTTTAGGTGACTCGAAGTGGAGCTGGGCCGTCTGAGCCCCAGCGTTCTGATGAAAGTACGGCACCAGCCGCGGTGCCTACTCCTCCACCGTCCGCGGAACATGTCCGTTTAGTTGCGGAGGCCTTATTTACCATGATCCAAGGCCATCCCCTTAGGCAGGAGCAAGCGGCTGTGAGGCCAGAACAGGTGGCGGCGAGGCCTGAACCTGTAGTGGATTTGGCTCCTCGAGCGGCTGAGAAGCAACTTACGTGGTTTATGAGTTTCCATCCGCCTACGTTCTCGGGAGCGGGAACCCCGACGCAGGCTGAGGATTGGCTATCGCGCGTCAAGCGAGTGATGACGGCGATAGGAACGGCGGAGCATCAGAAGGTTACCTTAGTTACCTTTTTGCTTGAAGGAGAAGCTCGTTTGCGGTGGGATGAGATGGAGTTGCATCATTTGGCGGGTCGTCCGTTAACCCAAGTTTCAATGGAAGAATTCTCCAGACTCTTTCTCGCGAAGCACCTTCCTGCGGCTCAACGGATAGCCATGGAAAATGAGTTCCAACGGTTGACCCAAGGCGATGGCAGTGTTGATGCCTATTTGCATGAATTTACGCGCTTGGGGCGGTATGCGGGTTCTATATTTGCTGATGAGCAGCGGAAGACCAACAGGTTCTATGAAGGACTGAGGGACGAGATGAGGTTCCTTGTGTCAAGTTCAGTGAACCAAGGTTTCCAAGCGTTGGTTGACACCGCGACCGCGTTGGAGAAGGATATGAAAAGGGTGCAAGGGAAGAGAGCCTTGGTTGTGTCGCAACAGGAGTGGAAGGCGCCCCGATCGGGTAAACCATTGTATAAGAAGCGATGGGGCAAGAAGTCCAAGCCTAGTGGACAAGCTCCTTCATCCGTTACAACGGGAGCAACGCCAGGGGCTACCTCCAAGTCAGATACTCGGGTCTGCTTTAATTGTGGCCGCATGGGGCATATTGCGCGCGATTGTCGGATGCCGCCAAAGAGTGAAAAGAAGGCGGGAGCATCTTATGCGGAAAAAGGAAAGGCGGTGGTGGATTCCTCTGCCTCGCAGGCGCAACCCCGGGTCTACAATCTTGGCCTGCAAGAGGCCATCAAGCAGAGTGACGTGGTCACAGGTATGAGTTTAGTTTTGCATATGCTTTTGGTTGTATGCTTTGCTTAGTACCTCTTTGTTTGCGATTTGTATGTGTGACATGTTTGTCATAGGCTTTGTTATGATTCGGGACACGCTGGCGCGAGCACTGTTTGATACAGGTGTATCGCATTCTTTTCTATCTAGTGAGTTTATTACGCGGCTTGGGATACCCAGTCGTGCAAAGACAGATAGCGTCAGCGTGGTGTTGCCGAATGGCTGTTGGATGCTTGCGGATCAAGCTTGCGATGTGGCGGTTCAGCTAGGAAGTCGGGACTTTTGTTTATCTGCATTTGTTTTGCCAATATCGGAATTCGACGTGATTTTTGGGATGGATTGGCTTGCGGAGCAGCATGCTATGATTGATTGTCAGTCCAAAGAAATCACGTTGGGCCAGAATACCGAACAGGAGACAAAGTTCGCGGGTATGCGAGGAGTGGGCGGGACATTGATGTCTGCACTCCAGGTAGTCAAGGCTGTTCGGAAGGGTGCGGAGTGTTACTTTGCACTAATTCAGGCTGTTGAGCCTAAGGCCAGTATGTGCGAGGTTCCGATTGTGGCAGAATTTACAGATGTGTTTCCCACGGATCTCCCTGGGCTACCACCCCAGCGGGAGATTGACTTCACAATCGAGTTGATGCCAGGTGCGAAACCTGTGGCCCGCTCTCCATATCGCGTTGCGCCAAAAGAGATGGCTGAATTGAAGGTTCAACTCCAAGAAATGTTAGAGCAAGGTTATATACGCCCAAGTATGTCACCTTGGAGCGCGCCTGTGCTTTTTGTAAAGAAGAAAGACGGTGGGTTGCGGTTGTGTATCGATTACCGTGAACTGAATAAGCTGACCGAGAAGAATAAGTATCCGATACCCCGGATTGATGAGTTATTCGATCAGCTGGTGGGATCGACCGTCTATTCGAAGTTGGACCTGAAGTCTGGTTATTACCAGTTACGAATTCGGGAAGGTGACATTCCCAAAACCGCATTTGGAACGCGTTATGGGCACTATGAGTTCACAGTCATGCCATTTGGACTGTGCAATGCGCCCTCGGTGTTTATGGATTTGATGCACCGTATTTTTCGTGAGTACCTGGATCTGTTTGTGATAGTGTTCATTGATGACATCCTGGTGTACTCGAAGTACAAAGCTGAACATGAGATTCACTTGCGGTTAATGTTGAATACGTTGAGGCAAAATTAGCTATATGCCAAGTTCTCGAAGTGCGAGTTTTGGCTATCGTCAGTGGCATTTTTGGGCCATGTGGTGAGTGGAGCGGGCATTGCAGTGGATCCAGCAAAGATAAGGGCCATACAGGAGTGGCCAATGTTGTCTTCCGTGGCCGAGGTCAGGAGTTTCCTTGGACTTGCGGGCTACTATAGAAGATTTGTGGAAAACTTCTCGCGGATCGCTTTGCCGCTAACCACATTGACGAGAAAAGATCAGAAGTTCGTTTGGACGCCAGATTGCGCACGAGCTTTTGAAGAGCTGAAGATTCGGTTGACCACGGCGCCAGTGTTGTCTTCGCCACGTGGAACCGATGGATTTGTCATTTATAGTGATGCCTCAGGGAGCGGCTTAGGCTGCGTTCTTCTGCAGAATGGAAAGGTGATTGCTTATGGCTCACGCCAGCTGAAGGTGCACGAGCGAAATTATCCCGTCCATGATTTGGAACTAGCGGCGGTGATTTTTGCACTCAAGTTGTGGCGACACTACCTTTATGGAGTGAAGGTGGAGATCTATACTGATCATAAGAGCCTAAAGTATCTTTTGGAGCAGAAAGACTTGAACATGCGACAACGAAGGTGGTTGGAGTTCCTTGGGGACTACACTTTCGAGATTCACTATACGCCCGGGAAGGGGAATGTTGTCGCGGATGCCTTGAGTCGGCGGGTTCCGGCTAGAGCAAATTGGTTGCAAAGGCATGATGAACGCCTTATCCAGGAGTTAGAGGCGTTGGAGATTTATTGTGTGGACAAGAATTCCACTGCCACTGCATGTTTGAACTGGATCGAGGTGCAATGTGACCTTGCGGACCGAGTTCGACAGGCAATGGAGTTAGATGAAGATCTCTTACGCTATGTGAATGAAGGGCTAGAGGGCAAATTCACCTGGATTGACGGTCTTTTGCGAAAAGAGGGCCGTTTGTGCGTCCCAAATGTGGGGAAGTTGAGGGAAGAACTGATGTATGAAGTGCATTATACAAAGTATTCCATTCACCCCGGGAGCACAAAGATGTTCAACGATATGAAGAAGCTTTTCTGGTGGCCAGGGCTCAAGAAAGATGTTGCCCTTTATGTAGCCAAGTGCCAAACATGTGCGTTAGTGAAGGCGGAATGCCAAAAGCCGGGCGGATATTTGAAGTCACTGCCAATCCCAGAGTGGAAATTTGATGATATTTCCATGGATTTTGTGCACGGGTTGCCAAGATCGCAGCGAGGAAATGATTCCATTTGGGTTATTGTGGACCGGCTAACTAAAGTAACACATTTTCTCCCGAACAGGCGGGATGATTCCGTTGAAAGTTTGGCAAAGTTGTATGTTGACCAGATTGTGCGGCTTCACGGTGTTCCTCGGAGCATCGTAAGTGATCGAGATGGGCGATTCACGTCAAATGATTGGAGACTAGTTCACCGACTGTTGGGCACGAAGTTGACTTTCAGTACGGCCTTTCATCCCCAAACGGATGGCCAAACTGAACGTACCAACAGAATAATGGAGGACATGCTCCGAATGTGCGCCCTTGACTTCGGAAAGAGGTGGGAAGATCATCTCTACATGGTCGAGTTTGCTTATAATAACAGCTACCAGGCGAGCATTGGGATGGCACCATATGAAGCTCTATATAGAAGGAAGTGTCGTACTCCCTTGGCTTGGATAGAAGCGGGCGAAGCTCGGGTTGTTAAACCAAATGAGGTTGAGGAAGCAAACTCAACCATACGGACGATTCGCGAGCGATTGCTTATTGCTCAAGATCGACAAGCGAAGTACTACAACGCCAAGCACCGAAACGTGGAGTTTGCTGTTGGCGATTGGGTCTACTTGAAGATCAAGACATTCAAAGGTGTCTCCAGGATTCGACGATTGAAAAAGTTGAGTCCAAGATATTTGGGTCCTTTTGAAGTGGTTGAGCGAGTGGGCGAAGCGGCTTATCGGCTAGCTCTGTCGGCGGACTTGGGTGGATTGCATGATGTCTTTCACATCTCGGTGCTTCGGAAGGCCGTGAAAGACCCATCTCAAGTGATCGCGGATGATCGTGTGCCGGTGGAGTATGGGCTAACAGCGAAAGTTAGACCCATTCAGATCGAAGATCGAGCCGAGAAACAGTTGCGGAATAAGACAGTCGGTATGGTAAAAGTCCGGTGGGACAATTGCGGCCGTGAAGAACTGACATGGGAGCGCGAGCAAACCATGCATGAAGAGTTCCCTGAGCTGTTTGTGTAATATAGCGCGGATGTTGTAACATAAACTTTCCTATGTTGTAACATTTTTCTTGCTGTTTCTGATTGCCTTCCTGTGTCTGAATTTCGAGGACGAAATTTCCTGTAGGAGGGGAGGATTGTAACAGTCCAAATTTCTGAAAACGGGAAAATTTGGGTGACACGGCCTGGGACACGGGCGTGTCCCAGGGCGTGTCAGGTGGACACGGCCTGCGACACGGGCGTGTCGCAGGGCGTGTCGAGGTGTGTCGACGATCGGGCTTTGTCTCGACGATTTTTCGCTCGACGATGTGTCGAGAGGAGGCACACGGCCCAGGACACGGGCGTGTCCAAGGCCGTGTCGCATGCTCGACGAGTTTTACTCGACGATCGTCGAGTGTCGAGACGTGTGTGTCGAGTGTCGAGAAGTTGCACACGGCCTGTGACACGGGCGTGTCACAGGGCGTGTCAAATCGGGTCGACGAACTCAGCCCGCCGAATGTTTTCGACAGGGCGTGTCTGGGTGCCGTGTCTGGGCACACGGCCGGGGACACGGGCGTGTCCCAGGCCGTGTGAAGTCTCGGGATGATTTGGGATTTTTTTCACCCAGGTACACGGCCACAGACACGGGCGTGTCTGAAGGCGTGTTGGTGACACGACCAATGACACGGGCGTGTCCCGTGGGCATGTCACTGGTTTGGATAAGTCGGTTGACCACCGCTTGAGGTACACGGCCTGGCACACGGCCGTGTCAGAGGCCGTGTCGGGTCAAAATCTGTGCTTTTGGCAGAATCGTGGCCGTCCATTCCTTCAGCTGGGATCCAAGGGCTGAAGCCTCTTCCTCTTTTTCCTAAAGGCCGAAATCAGAGAAAGAATTCTCATTTCTTTGGCCTTGAACTTTCTTCAAGTGAAGAGAGAAAGAGTGAGAGAAAGGAAGAGGAAGAGGGAAAGAGGGCTGCTGCTGGTGGTGCTGCGGTTTACTGACGAGAGTTCCGAAGCCAGCGTTGCGGAGGAAACGATCTTGCGGGTCTTGCAAGCTAGCTTTGTATCCATGGAACCGAAGCGATCATCAAGGGTAACGACTCTTCTTCCTCGCCATGTGAAGGCTTCTTTTGGCATAGTTTTGTGATTTCCCCCACCAAGAGGTGGCTGAATTTGGAAATCCTTGGGTGGATGCTTGACACCCTCTTTGTTAGCATATAGATCCGGAAATGGAGTACGGAATAGGCATGCTGTGTGAAGCCCATCTGGACAGGTTGGTCTGGATTGGTGATGTTGCATACAAACCGGAGAAGACTCCGTGATAACGTGTAGTTGAGGAGTCTACGGGTTATACCTGCAAAAAGGAGTAGCAGGAAGTACTGGGGTGGTAGCCCAGGAAAATAGCCATGTGATGGTTTTGGGTCCAACCTGTGCTTGGGGCACAGGAAGTACTGGTGGAACCAGGAAAGGCCCTTCTTGTGATGCTTGATGTCATAGGGTGTCCACCTGTGAAGCGAGTAACAGGAAGTACTGGCATGATAGCCAGGAAAGACCCCTGACATTTGTGCTTGTGCGGTGTCCACCTGTGAAGAGAGTCACAGGAAGTACTGGGAAGCCCAGGAAAGACCCGCTGTTGTGCTAAGGAAATGGGTATTGCGATATGCCCAGGCTTGAATGCCAGGAACAGGATTGGTGAGACCGACCCGCGCCTTTGATATAGCCATGAGTACGCTGTACTCGGAGAAGGCAAGGCGATTTGAGCAACGGGGGGTGGAGGATCCGACCTGCGCTATGTCCGTCCGACGTGAGACCAAAAGTGCAGTCTGTTGGAGCGCATAGCAAGAGTCTTCGGCCTGCGCGCCATGACACAACGGGGGGCTACGGGCCATCCCAGTGTCCGAGGACTAACTCCGGCTGCACGCCATGGAGTAAATGCTCAAGAGATTTACCGTTGGGTTCTGACCCTGATACGGTGGTGGGCAAGAGGTTGCCAGAACACCAAGAATGTGCCCTGAGTGCACGGACCGTTGGGCCGGGTGGTGAACGGTTGTGATGGCTTGTGTGCGTGAAAGCACCTTTTGATGTTATAGCTTGCCATACTTGTGATTTGCTATGCCTGCAGGGAAGAATACCGCTGCCCCGAGAGAAGGGGTAGGGTCGTTATAATTTGGTCAGCTGAACGCTGACCGTTGCTTTTATTTGCCACCGTTGGGTGGATTGTCCCTGGACAGGTGCTGGAGAGCCGAGCGGGACGCATAGAGGCTGATGTACCTGCTGCTGTTGCTGCTACTGTTGCGAGCCCTCGAAGGCTCTATGTTTTATTGTGAGTTTTCTTTTGTGGCCGGCCTGCGCGCCAATTTGTTTAGGCCACTGCTTGAAGCTATGTAAGGCCATAAGGCCAACTCTTTTGACTTGTTGAAAGACATTCCTATTGTATAAAATGTGGAGTTTTATGTTTGGACATTCATGAGGAGTTTATGTTGTAGTCTAGGCTTCCGCTAGAATGATTTGTGATAGGTGCGATGCGCTACTCTGATATCATCCTGTACCTTCACCGACTGTTTTGTGATATATCCTGTGGGGCCCCGACCGGACCTTCTAGAATATATCATATGAACGGATGGGGTTGTTACAGGATCAACCTGGCCCCAATAAGGTAAAAAGATCATCTGTAGATTCTGATTACTTCACTGGGTCAGAATCAAATGCATCTGCATCAGGAGATGTGGATGGGTCTGAATATAAAGGAGATATTCATCAGCTTATTGATGAATATGGGGATTTGTTGCAGGCACTTAAGAAAAGCAAAAACCTGGCCAAAAATCAGGCTAAGAAAATTGCAGTTCTTAAGTTGGCTACATCTGATTCAGATAAGCTGCTGGATCAGAAGATGAATGAGATTGCCAGACTGAAAAACATAACTGTTATTCAGATGGGTACAATCACATTAAAAAATGATCAGATTAAAAGTCTGGAAGTCAGACTTCAGAAAGAGAAGGAGATAGTGGCTAGTTTCTCTAAGCCAAAATATGTCCTACCCCTAATTGATGACTTTGTGTCTCAAAAGGGTAAGACAGGATTAGGCTTTAAGGGAACAGCATGGGCTGCACAGTCCAATAAGAAAGGCAAAGCCACAGTACAAAACAAGATATCTGCTACAAACAATATAGCTAAGATTGTACCTAAAAGAGGTATAATAAGTATGAGTGCTGGTGCTGTGGCAAGATAGGCCATTATGCCTTAGACTGTTGGCACAATACCAGTGTCAGTAAGGATAGAAGTCTACCTGTTAGAAGAGCTGCAGGCAGATTTGTCAAGTTTCAGGCTAACTTGAACCAAGGACCCAAAAGTTATTTGGGTTCTAAGGTTAAGTAATCTTTATTGCAGGTGAGTCCAAGTTGCCATGCCCCTATATGGTACTTGGACAGTGGATGTTCCAGGCACATGACTGGAACAAGAGGATTGCTGAAGGACTACTCACCAATATTGAATGGGCCTAAAGTAATTTTTGGTGGTTCTGAAAAAGGAGTCATCAAAGGGTTTGGTAACATCTCTAACAACTCAATCACTATCACTCAAGTGGCTTATGTAAAGGTTTTGAAACATAACCTAATAAGCATTAGCCAGCTGAGTGATCTTGGATATGACATTTCATTTATCAAGAATGGTTGTCATATCAAGAGGTCTAGTGATCAAAAAGTCATATTGACTGGCTATAGAAATAGAAATGTGTATTGCCTAAATTTTGAGTGTGAGAATAAAAATTCTCCTATCTGTCTTGTGGAAGATGAGAAAGCCTCTCATTGTGTCAAATGTCATAAGAGGCTAGCTCATCTTAATTACAAGACTATTGGCCAACTCTTTAGTAAAGAGTTAGTGAGGAATGGTCCTCAAGTTAAGTGCTATAAGGATGGTATATGCTCAGCTTGTCAAAAAGGCAAGCAGACCAGATCCTTCTTTCATAGACTAGAAACTAAAGACTCAGTGAGGTGCTTATACCTCTTTCATATGGATTTATTTGGTCCTATGCTAGTTCATAGTTTAGGTAGGAAGGTCTACAATTTTGTGGTGGTAGATGACTATTCTAGATTTTCATGGGTATTCTTTCTGAGGCAGAAATCTGAAACCCCAAATATCTTCTGTAATTTTGTCAAACAAATTCAGAATGAATTAGATAGTTCAGTGGTCAAAATCAGAAGTGACCATGGAACTGAATTCCAATCTGAAAGTATGATAAAGTTATCTGAAGAATTTGGGATTCATCAGGAATTCTCCTTACCTAAAACACCTTAGCAAAATGGTATTACTGAAAGAAAGAATAGGACATTGATTGAGGCTAGAAGAACACTATTGAGTGACACTACTCTCCCAGAATATTTCTGGGCTGAAGCAGTAAACACTGCGTACCATGTGCTCAATAGGGCTTCCATCACCAAAAGCCATAAAAAGACACCCTATGAGGTTATGAAAGGAAGAAGACCAAACTTATCCTATTTTAGGATCTTTGGTTGCAAATGCTATGTGCTTAACAATGACAAATCTCACCTAACTAAGTTTGCTGTCAAATCCCAAGATGAGATATTTGTTGGGTACAACAACAATAGTAAGGCTTATAGGGTCTACAATTTGGCTACTCAAGTTGTAGAAGAGTCAGTTCATGTCATATTTGATGAATCTAGACTTATTAATAATGAGTTGCCTAGTAGTTCTTGTAGCTCCTCAGGTATACAGCAGAAGATGGACCAGCTTACTATCAGAGAAGATCCAACTGCAAAGCAGGATGAGGAAAATGGTAGTTACTGTCCAGGGGGAGTACAAGACACTTAAGAGGAAAATGAAGATCATGAGGTGCAGCATAATGAAGAGATTGAAGAAGGTCAAACTATTGGTAGATTATCTCCAGCAGTTAGACATCTAAAGGATCATCCTGCACACCAGATCATTGGTGATCCAAGACATGGAGTACAAACAAGGAGCAGGAACATAAATACAGTTCTTTGCTCAAGCTTCTTATCTCAACTGAAACCCAAGAGATTTGAAGAAGCTATTCAAGACCCACACTGGATTGATGATATGCAGGAGGAGTTAAATCAATTCAGAATGTGCAAGGTCTGGGAGTTGGTTCAAAAACAAAAGGGCCACAATGTCATAGGGACAAAGTAGATTTATAGAAACAAGCTTGATGAGAGTGGGATCATAGTGAAGAATAAGGCAAGATTAGTTGCCAAAGGATACATGCAGGAAGAGGGCATAAACTTTGATTAGACCTTTGCTCCAGTGGCAAGGTTGGAAGCAATCAGGCTATTCCTAGCCTATGCAGCATATTAAGGCTTCAAAGTGTTCCAAATGGATGTTAAGTCAGCATTCTTAAATGGAGACTTAAAAGAGGAGGTCTATGTAGAACAACCCTCAGGTTTTGTTGATCCTCTCAAACCTAATTATGTTTATAGACTTAGGAAAGCTTTGTATGGGTTAAAACAAGCTCCAAGGGCTTGTTATGAAACCCTGTCTAATTTCCTCATTGAGAACAAATTCTCTAGGGGGAAAATAGATAAGACTCTATTCCTTAGAGAATCCAAAGAAAAGATTATCCTAGTCCAAATATATGTTGATGACATAATATTTGGTTCTACTGAAAATAACCTTTGTAGAAAGTTTGCAAAACTTATGCAAGGGAAATTTGAAATGAGCAGTATAGGAGAACTTAAGTTCTTCTTGGGACTCCAAGTAAGACAGACTGATGATGGCTTGTCCATATCTCAGTATAAGTTCACCCAGGAGTTAATTAAGAAGTATGGTATGAAATCATCCACTACCATGAGAACTCCAATGGGGACAAGTATGTCTCTAAGCAAAGATGATGCAGGGAAACCTGTAAATGAGACTTTGTATAGAGGAATAGTTGGCTCCCTCCTATATTTGACTTCTAGTAGACCAGATATCATGTATGCTACATGTGTCTGTGCTAGGTACCAATCCTGCCCAAAAGAATCCCATTATACTGCTGTTAAAAGGATTTTGAGATATCTTAAGGGCACACCTAATCTAGGCCTTTGGTATCCTAGGAATAAAGATTTTCAACTAATGGGATATTCAGATGCAGACTTTGCAGGTTGCAAAGTAGATAGGAAAAGCACAACAGACACCTGTCAATTTCTAAGAGGAAGACTGGTGTCATGGATCTGTAAGAAGCAGACTAGTGTGGCAATTTCCACAGCTGAGTCTGAGTATGTTGCTGCAGGAAGTTGCTGTGCACAACTATTGTGGATACAACATCAGTTAGAAGATTATGGTATTCAGGTAAGTAGAACTCCTTTATTATGTGATTCTACAAGTGCTATTTCTATTGCATATAATCCTGTTTCTCATAGTAGAACAAAGCATATAGAAATAAGATACCATTTTCTTAGAGATCATGTAGAGAAAGAAGATATTTCATTAGAATTTGTTAACACTGATTTCCAAATTGTTGACATGTTCACAAAGCCTTTAGATTAAACTAAATTCAATAATTTCAAAATTGAATTAGGTATGTTGAACATAAATTAGTTTAACAAATTTGGCTAAGTAAAATGGTGTCGACACAAAAATTGTCTGTGTCGACACATAGTAGTTGGTGTCGACACTCCAGGATAGTGGTGTCGACACATCTAGAAATATGGTGTTAACTCTTCAGATAAGTTGTGTCGATACATAGAATCAACACACAGAGTTAGTCAAGCACAGAATCAATTAATCGTCGAGCGCAGAATTGACACATATCGTCGAGCGCAGATTCGTCGACCTCAGATCGTCGACCTCACGGGCTCTTCGTCGACCGCGAACAAGACAAATAGAATTAGTGTCGACATATAGAAGTCAATACTTCTGTCGAGACATTACAAGTCTGTGTCGACATATTTCCACTGTGTCGACATATTAAGAGAATTTTGACGCGCCTTTTGACCTTCATCATTTAGAAGAGTATAAATAGGTCAACAACATATTCTGTCCACACACTCTCCATACTTTTGAGACCAAAACCTTGTGTCGACAAACTCTCTCTTCTCCATTCAAGATTTCTCTCAACCCCAATGGCGCCAAAGCTTGAAGATAATATCAACGAAGGCTATGAGCTGGTTCGCAACGCCTTTGACAATGCAGAACCAGAGATTAAAACTGTAGTAACCCTAGTTGCAGAAAATGGTTTGGAATTTCTAGTATCTGAACCTACAAAGATATGGAAGAAAGAAATTCTGGAATTCTATGGCGCAGCTACTTTAGATTCTACTGGACTTAAGATCAAATCTATAGTTCAGGGAGCTAAGGTTAAACTTACTTTGAAAAGCTTGAGGAAAACCCTTCAACTCCCAAGAACTCAAGAAGAAGAAGAAGTACCCTCATCAAAGACTAGGGAAGCACTTCAGTGGTGTGGTTTGGATCCCACCATGAAGATTGGATCTGCAATGAACAGAAAAGGGATGAATCTACAAGGAAAATTCCTTTTAGAAGTGGCTGGAAAGGTCATTCTCTGCAAGCCAGGTGGGCATGATAGAGTTTCAGCCTATATATTCATCCTAATGACCAGGATTATCTTCAGATTGAACACAGATTGGTCTACAGTAGTCTTTGAAAAGATTAAGGAAGGCATTAAGAAGCCCAATCTGGGAAGAATCATGAGTCTATACTTGGCTGGAATAATTCCAGAGTAATGGAACAGACTACTGGTTCAAAGATCAACCATATGAGAAGGATGGATATAAGGATAATCTCAAGATGGGACAGAGTCTTAACAAAGGACATGCCTGATGAAGAGAGGCCAGAGATTCCTGAAAAATCTCCTGCACAAGAAATTACAGATGGTGCTCAGGTGCAGGGGGAGCCTCATCTTGAGGAAGAGCCAACACAATTAGAAAGTGAAATGACTCAAACTATACTTGAGGTAATCCAAGAAATTAATCAATCAATTTTCATTAATAAGGATGAAACACTAACTGTGCCTTTGATTGATGCTGACCAGACCACTCAACTAAACAGTCAAGAACAGGATGCTATCATGAAGGATACATCTATAGTTGTTGATGCTCCTGAGTTGGTGGTGCCTCAAGTCCTAACTCAACAAGAGTTTACCCTAGAAGAGTTGTTCCCTGATATAGATCAAGCTGAAACTGGGGGCGGGGGGGGAGGAAGCTAACATTGAGGGGGAGTATGTCAGGACTGAGGGGGAGGAGCAAGGGACTCAGGGGGAGAAAGCAAGAACTGAGGGGGAGCAAGATAACACTCAGGGGGAGCAACCTAGGACTGAAAAGGAATTGCCTCCTAGTCCTAAGGAAAGAGTTGATATAGCAAGTACTTCAGCTTCTGAAGATGAAGCAGCAATACAAGCTAAGAAGAGAAAGCTGATGGTTTTCAAAAGAAGAAGCCAAAGCTAAAAAATGCATTACAAACTGCTCCACAACCTGCTCCAGCCACAGATTATACCTCTTTGTTGGTATCCTTGCAAGTCAAGTTAGATGAACAAAGGATAGCCATGGAGAAATATATGTATGAGACCCATAAAGAACTGTAATTCTCCTTGGCTCAAGATATCAAATCCATAAGATTTGAAGTAAATTAAAACAAGAAGGAAATGACAGATTGCTTCCACAAATGTGGCAATGCTGTAGTCTATCTTGCCAAACAACAAGTAGACATAAAGACTCAAGGTGATGATATAACTGTTAAGCAAGGCTATGTGCTTGAAAATCAACTAAGAATGAATGACAATCTGACTGAATCATAAAATGTGATTGTCACAGAATTAAAGAATACTGCTGTTGCCCAGACTGAGGCAAGGGTTAAAGACAAGTCAGATTTTGATAAAAAATTCCAGGAAGAATTAGCTGCTGGACAAACAGCTATTAAGACTTCACAAAAGATTATTTCTGCTCAGCTCCTGAAATTAAAGTCATTCTATAAACATGATGTTAATTATCTGGATGAACAAATAAGATTTCAAAAAGATGACCTCAGCGATTATATTAACAGAGAAGTCATAAAGGGGGAGAGGGTGTTAGTCAAAGCAGGCTCAGATCATGATAAATGGATATCTAATAGCATCAGAGCCACCCTTGGATATCCACCCCTATGTGATGATGATAATGTAGCTGAGTCAGGTGTACAACCTGCTTATTTTGAAGGTGCTCAACCTGAAGTTGCTCAGGTTATTTACCCTCTAGTAGATTTTGATATGATTCAGCAAGAAGTACAGTCAATGTACAACCCTCCAGATGGTAATAAAAATGTCATCCTTGAGAAGGTAGAGATGTCAGAAGAAGCTTTGAATCAAGAGAAAGAAGCTCAACTGTTAAAGAAAAGATTCAGAGAACAGGCTGAGTTGAAGCCTGATTTTGAGCAATGGAGTACTACTTCTAGGAATATTATCTTGACTGCTTGGAAAGCTGTAAAGGACAAGACCCATGATAGGGGCAAATGGTACACTAAGTAAGAATGACAAAAGCATGAAGCTAGACAGGAAGCCATTCTGGAATATAGAAGAAAGGCAAAAGCTGGGAAGCTACCTCCTAATACTCAGGAGCATAGCAAGTATTTCCCAAAGCCTTTTCACTATTTTGAAAGGCAAAGGATTAGGGCTGAAGAACAAAAGAAGAAAGATCTGAAGGGCAAGTAGCCAGCTGAAGATACTGATGCTCCAGTACAAGCCAAGATCCAATCAGGCAAAAGAATAGTCATCAAGGAGCCTGAGCTGCCTTAGGATAGATTTACTAGCTTTTATAATATTGTAATCCTTAGTGTTAAAAATCTATGTAAACTATTGAGGAACTTTTGAAAGTTTAAACAAAACAATGATTCATGCTCATTATGTTTGCATCATTATACTGTGATGTTATTTTATACATGTTTTGTTTATAAGTTACTTTGTCATATAATGTTTTTATACATCATAATGTGTGTTTATTATGAATGGTGTATATCATTGACTAAGGGTTATGACTTCTCCAAATAGGGGGAGATAGAGGGTGTTAGTCAAAGCAGGCTCAGATCATGCTAAATGGATATCTAATAGCATCAGAGCCACCCTTGGATATCCACCCCTATGTGATGATGATAATGTAGCTGAGTCAGGTGTACAACCTAGTTATTTTGAAGGTGCTCAACCTGAAGTTGCTCAGGTTATTTACCCTCCAGCAGATTTTGATATGATTCAGCAAGAAGTACAGTCAATGTACAACCCTCCATAGGGTAATAAAAATGTCATCCTTGAGAAGGTAGAGATGTCAGAAGCAGCTTTGAATCAAGAGCAAGAAGCTCAACTGTCAAAGAAAAGATTCAGAGAACAGGCTGAGTTGATGCATGATTTTGAGCAGTGGAGTCCTACTTTTAGGAATATTATCTTGACTGCTAGGAAAGCTATAAAGGACAAGACCCATGATAGGGGCAAATGGTACACTGAGCAAGAATGGCAAAAGCATGAAGCTGGACAGGAAGCCATTCTGCAATATAGAAGAAAGGCAAAAGCTGGGAAGCTACCTCCTAATGCTCAGGAGCCTAGCAAGTATTTCCCAAAGTCTTTTCACTATTTTGAAAGGCAAAGGATTAGGGTTGAAGAACAAAAGAAGAAAGATCTGAAGGGCAAGAAGCCAGCTGAAGATACTGATGCTCCAGTACAAGCCAAGATCCAATCAGGCAAAGGAATAGTCATCAAGGAGCCTGAGCTGCCTTAGGATAGATTTTCTAGCTTTTACAACATTGTAATCCTTAGTGTTAAAAATCTATGTAAACTATTGAGGAACTTTTGAAAGTTTAAACAAAACAATGATTCATGCTCATTATATATGCATCATTATGCTGTGATGTTATTTTATACATGTTTTATTTATAAGTTACCCTGTCATATAATGTTTTTATACATCATAATGTGTGTTTATTATGAATGGTGTATATCATTGACTAAGGGTTATTACTTCTCCAAATAGGGGGAGATTATTGGGTACATTGGAAAATGTGTGCCAGATTTGAAGAAGCCTCACCTTACTCAATGATATGCATCAAGGTGTATTTGATGTTATTTTGAGTTTATATGTGCAGGTTAAGAAAATGCAAGAATGCAGGAAAAAGTTTCTAAGTCCATGTGTCGACACCAAAAAAGCTATGTCGACACTTATGAAGGCTTGTATCGACACTGCAGAAAAGCTGTGTCAACACTTGGAGTCAATTGTGTCGACACTTGGAGACAACTATATCGACACTTGGAAAGGCTGTGTCGACACCAGAAGAAACTGTGTCTACACACAGAGGCAGTGTCGACACATAGAGAAAGCTTTGTTGACATCGACTGTGTTGACACACAGAGGCAGTGTCGACACACAGACGACTTAGTCGACAAAGATTGAGTCTCACTCGGTGGCAAGGTTGTAGGCTCACTCAGTGGTTGGAGGCTGTTTGGAGAGGAGACCCCGAGCAGACCTGCTGACCAGGCTCTCATTTAGCTGGCAGGGATGTAGGCTCACTCGGTGGTTGGAGATTGTTTGGAGAGGAGATCCCGAAGAGACCCGCTGACCAGGCTCTCATCTAGCTGGAAGGGCTGTACGCTTACTCGGTGGTTGGAGATTGTTTGGAGATGAGACCCCGAGTAGACCCACTGACCAGCGCTCTCATCTAGCTGGCAGTGCTGTAGGATCACTCAGTGGTTGGAGATTGTTTGGATAGGAGACCCTAAGTATACCCGCTGACCAGGCTCTCATCTAGCTGGCAGGGCTATAGGCTCACTCGATAGTTGGAGGTTGTTTGGATAGGAGACCTCGAGCAGACCCACTGACCAGGCTCTCACCTAGCTGGCAGGGTTATAAGCTCACTCGATGGCAAGACAAATGATGAGACTCCCCAAAGAAAAAATATCAAAACGTATCTGAGAACAAAGAAGTTTGTCGAAGACGAAAAACTCCTATGGGAGGAAAAGGTTGGTGCAAGGCAAATGAGGATTGACACCCCAACCGGCACTCGTCCTAGAGGGTCTCGCCCATAGCAAGTAGGCGCTCCTTGTCAAAAGGCAGGTCTCACATTAAAGATTAAAGATGGGTGACTTCTTATAAATGCGGGTTGGTCTCCTGGGTCTACTCACGCAGGTTTCTTCTCGAGGCAGGACGAGGGGAGAGGGCTAAGAGGTCTCGCGCATGGAACGAGCGAGGAGAAGTCTAGGGACTTGTGCTCTAAGTGAATTCTTAAGAGAGACGACAGGTGGCTCTACCTCGCGAGTAGGAGTAAAGTAGAGGGCCTCCCCAATAAATAAAGCAAAATAAAATGAAACAAAGGGAACATTGAGCGAGGGGTCATAACAAAAATTTCCTTGTTCATTGCAAAAAAGGAGGAAGTATTCTCCTATGAAGAAATATTTCAATGTCCCAAAATACAAGTAGAAAGTACAAGTGAAGGATGGAAGCAAACAAAATAAAAGTGGAGGAGGGGAGGGGGAGAAGTCCCAGGTCTCGCTGGCACCCCTTCATTCCTCTTCACTGGAAGATGAACCCTCTCGCCATAGAGTTGTGGCACCAAGTCGCGGGCGGTGACCGTCTCGCCGTCTTCTCTAACAACCCCCAGCTCCTTCATCATCTTAAAAACGAGCTCGGTCGTCTTAATATTGGAATGCCGGCAGATCTCGTCGACCTCGTCGAAAGAGTAATGAGGGGGCGACGGTGCTCGAAGAGGATCCAGGTGAGAGGTAGGCAGGGCACTATTTAGGAGATGGGCATTCTGGGCCTTTAGGTTTTTATTTTCCTCCTCCAGGGCCGCTATATGCGAACACATCCGATCTGCCGTCTCGGAATCCTGCGAGAAGCCCATCAGTCAACAAAAGCATACGCAAGAGTGAAACTAGCCAAAGATAAGATTAAAAGGCTTACCACGTCGCCCTGGCTTTTGGCGAGAAGATTGTCGGCAACCACTAGCCTCTTCACGAGTCCATCTGACTTCTCTCTATCCACCTCTGGGCCCGCCTCGGCATCCTTCCATTTCTTACTATTGAAAACTAGGAGGCGCGAGACTCGGTGCGAAGGCTCCAGGGCATGAAGTTGACCTTGAGCAGTCTTCAGGATGAGGTCTCACGACGTGTCCTTGTTGAAGTGATCCATCCAAGGGACACCATAGAGGCGATATCCGAGAGAGAAGGCTTGGCTAGTGGGGGGGAGGGGGTCCTGCTCCTTCCATGAGGGAAGGAGGGTGGACACTGACACCTGGTTCTAGTCCTTTTCCCATAAGAGGACTTGGTCGCCGGCGGTATTATTCACCACAGGCCCCATGTTGTAGTTTTGATGCATGGAGGGGGCTGGGCGACTAGAGGAGCCAGTCTCACGAGAAGGCAGTTCAGCGGATGGGGCCGGAGTGTTGGCGGGCCGGTCTAATAGTACCACCTCACGATGGCGAGGCGGCTTGTGGGCAGGGCGAATGTGAATTTGCCATGGAGATGGGGCTCAGGGACCCAGACAACTCTTTTCTTTCTTTCCGGGCGATCTCCTTTTTTCCCTTTGGGAACCTCACAACCTTCTTAATCTTCTTGGAGGCGGGGGCCAACGATTCCTTCGCCGCCTCTGCCGCCATGCTGGCTAGTGCAAGACTTTTGTACGGCCCAATGTTGCTCAGGTAGGGGGGGATGGACTGGAATATTCCTCTCCCCTAAACGAGTAAATGGTTAAAGTAAAATAAGGGGATGAAAAACATAAGACTAAGGGAGCGCGAGTGTACCTTCATCGGGAAAGATGAGAAGGAGAGTGTCGAGGTCTCGCCTCAAGAAGTTGACCTTGAAGTTCTTCCCCGCGAAGAACTCACAGAGGTATTTATCCACGCCTCCGACCTTGGGAGTCACATAGTATATCTCGGCGAGTGACACTTGGGTGAGCGGAATGCCTCCCATATTCCCATGGATGAAGACGAAGAGGGTGAGCCAGTGATGATTTTTGTTGGGGGTCTCGCACACCTTCACCCCCTGACCTGTGAAGTACGAGACCCCGTCATGGTGGTCGTGGTAGATCAACAACTTGCGGAAGGTGTTGAGACTAAATTCGATGCGCTCGCGGTGCATGTAGCTAGTGAATGCAACTAAAACCAAGATGACATTCAGATTTAGTTGCGCAGGGACGACTCCGAAGTATTTTTGAACCTATTTTACCTCTGGCCAGAGGGGGAGCCTCAGCCACGACTCGAAGTGCGAGATGGGGAAGGCAAGTTTGCCGGGATAAAAAGTGTTGTTCGACGCGCCAACCATCAGCGACCGAGACTTAAAACCCTCCTCCAGGAATTCACATGTGAAACGGCCATAGTCCTCCTCCGAGATCTTGCCAGGGTGAAAGTCATGGTCGGAGAATCTTCTGCCACAATGGTTGTGACCCTCACCCTCTTTATTCTTGTTCTTTCCCATAGCAGGCGAGACGACGAGAGCGAGAAGAGGTGGAAAAGGGGTGATGAGAGTAAGTCACGAAAGGAAGTAGGCGAGAAGACAACGCAGGTGTGAAACATCTTGGTCTAGGGGGGGGGGGGAAGTAATTATAGCGGATGGTGAGAGTAGAAAAATGGGCGGGAAAATATGAAGGGGGAAGTTGAAGGGATAGCCCGACGGTTCGTTCTCTCTCTGTCTCCTAACCTCGAAGTGCGGCGCCCCACGGTGATCTTTCCAATGAGCCAAAATAAAAGGAAAAAAGGCAGATCAATTAACATGACTATAATAAAAGCACAACATGAGAGAAGTCAACAGAATAGTATCATTAATTACTTTGTTCCGCACGAGACGAGCATCATGTCCACTGGGCTTAGATAACAAGTTATAATTAAATATAATTTAATAGGCGAGACAGTTAATTAGAAGTAGCAGAATTACAAATAATAATTAAAGCAGCGAGACGATTGAACAAGCGAGAGGGGATGGAGGGTCTTCAATTCTTGTGCCACCTCCAACGACTGCCGCGAGACCCCGTGCATGGAGTCCGACTAGGGATGTGAAAGGCGCGAACGTCATCAAGACCACGGAGCACGAGGCAAAGCTGCTGGTCGACCTCGCTTATGATGGACTGGGGGTCGGTCTCGTCTATTTCAATCCTGACATCAATCTCGGAGGAACGATGAGTGCACTCAATTTCTAGCCAGTCGATGCACAGATCGGTGGCCTTCTTGTCCCGTTCCATTTCGCAGATAATATATGTATACTTTCGAAGCATCCCAGCCGTCCTGCGCTTCATCTCCAGTGGATCCATAGGATTGCCCAGATAGTCTTCAATGTCATCTTGATGAGGAAGAGGCGAGCGGGGGGGGGGGGGGGGGGGGGGGTAGAGAAGTCCTCCGCTGTCGGTTCGATCTGGATACCTACACAAGAAAAGCCAAAGATCATAATGAAGGGTGGTCTCACAAGAAGGCTTGTAGGCCGCGAGTTGTACAGAGAAATTTTAGCCCGGTGGCCTCGAATACAACTGGTGAGGGAATGGAAATCTATATGAATCAAAAATGCAAGATTAGTTCATTTACTTGGGATGCGAGAAGTCCCCACACGCCGCGAGAGGTCGTCATTCTTGGTAATATGGGGCGTGGATCTTTGAGGCGAGTCGAAGTCTTGATCATGTTTGTCGGTGGCGTCAAGGTGATTCGCAGGCAGGGGGGAATAGGATAGATTTCCCTGAAGAAGCATGAAGTCGTTAAGCGAGACAAAAAAAGAAAAGGGGAAAGAGATGAGGGAAGGAGTTGAGAATCACCAGTCTCTCTCCAGAGGACATGCGGGGGAAGTTCATTGACTCCCAAGGTTGCGGAAGTAGTTGCATCGACTGAGATGGGAGGGTTGGCAGTTTTTGCCTTCTTTAAGAGAGATGACAAGGGTAAAGAAGCAGGGGTGCGAGCCAGAGCGGGGGTCAGGGCAGCCACATTGGCCTTATTTTGATTGCAGACCATCGCGAGACGTTCGCAGAAACTCTGACTATGAGACATGTTGGTGGTAGAAGAGGTGAGGAAATGAGAGAGGGGGAAATCTCCACGATGAGGTAAGTGTCGCATACTTATAGTACCCAGAGGAGGGCCCCACAAAAGATTCTCTCATAAATGAATTTCAACACCACGAGCATCGGTTGGACTTTCTTTCCGAGCTCAAGGCAACCTCAAAAAGAGAGGAGATTGTGTACAACCTCAGGCTCGCATGAGACAACTCGAGGAGGAGTGTTGAGTTGAGGGCGAGAGGGGAGAAAGGACAGCATGGGCGAGTGGGAACATAGGGTCAACTCGCAGATATCCTAAAAAGGGGCAGAATATGATGGGCGAGATGGGAATAGTGGAACGGCAAGACGGCTCTCGCGACGCGCGCTGGCCCTTTATGGCGAGACGCCTCTCGCCAGGCGGGGGACTCACTAGACGAGTAGATAGGCTCGTCTCGCCCGCCGACTATTTTCTCACT
The DNA here is from genome assembly GCA_039583875.1 of Platanthera guangdongensis. Classification (NCBI taxonomy): domain Eukaryota; kingdom Viridiplantae; phylum Streptophyta; class Magnoliopsida; order Asparagales; family Orchidaceae; genus Platanthera; species Platanthera guangdongensis. The sequence goes on from JBBWWR010000138.1 coordinate 44,464, forward strand.
CGCCATAGGAGAAAAGGTGTTTTTACTTTCGTACCCTCAGGAGGGGATTTTACTCTTTTACCCTAGGTAATTTTACCCTTTTACCCTTTGTGGTCTGTATATAACCCTTCAGAATAGCGGAGTTTGGCTGTTGGCAGACCCAACCCAGGGTATTTTGTTAATTTCAGGTCGGTTCAGTTTGGTTATTGGCAGGTCAAACTCAGAGGCCTATAAATAGACAGATAAGGTGCCTTGAAAAGGTTGTTGAACCCTTTCTATCTTCTTCCTCCAAGGCACCTAGCTCAGCATTGGCTAGGGAGGGGAAGAACTTCTAATTCTTACTAGTGAGAGGTGGGACCTCCGAGCTGAGACCCTCGGTCTGTTTCTGGTTCTGAGACTCACGTCGAGAGGGCAGTTTGGGAAGAGTAGGTGTGAGCTGCAACTTCAAGTCCAAACTCTAGGTGAAGTCGGGTTGTTGGCTTCAACATAGCTAGCTTTCTTTTAGAACATAAGTTTATTAGAGGCATTGTAGATAGAATATTATTCATTAGATATCATAAATAAAAAATTTTGCTAGTCCTAATCTATGTAGATGATATAATATTTGGCTATACTGATTCTAAACTTTGCAAAAGATTTTCTGACCTTATGCATTCAAAGTTTGAAATGAGTAGCATGGGTGAACTATCCTACTTCATTGCCCTTCAAGTGAACCAAACCCCTGATGGTATCTTTTTATCCCAGTCCAAATATGCTAAAGAGCTACTTAAAAGATTTGGGATGACTTATGCCTCAGCCAAGAAAACACCCATGTCATCCAATGTTGTAGTTGATTCTGATGAACAGGGCAAACCCGTTGATCAGAAAACATGTAGGGCTATTGTTGGGTCCTTATTGTATCTTACAGCTAGTAGGCCAGATATCATGTTTGTTACTTGTATTTGTGCTAGATTTCAGGTAAATCCTAAAGAATCTCATCTTAATTTATTAAAAAGGATTTTAAGATATATAAAGGGTTGTCCTAATCTAGGATTCTGGTATTATACTGAGTCAGAATTTGATTTAACTGGAGTTTCAGATACTGACTCTGCTGGATGTAGAGTTGACAGGAAAAGCACATTAGGAACTTGTCAGTTCCTTGGTGATAGGCTTGTGTCCTGGTTTTGCAAAAAGAAAACATCTGTGTCAACATTAACTGCTGAAGCTTAATACATAGAAGCAGGTAGTTGCTGTTCACAAATTTTGTGGATTCAAAATCAGCTCCTGGATTATGGTTTCAACTTAAATAATTTAGCTATCTTTTGTGATAATACCAGTGCAATTTCTATTGCACAAAATCCAGTACATCATAGTAGAACAAAACATATAGAAATAATGCATCATTTCATTAGAGATTGCGTAGACAAAAATAAAATTAAACTTGTCTTTATCTCTACTGATTTACTGTTGAAGTATTAGACCGGGCGGCCTTGCGGTCTTATCTGGCGGTTTGTTGACCGAGCGGTCTGGCGGTCTTGTTGGGTAATGTATCCACAATTACCCGGATTTGACGAAGCCTCCTGTCAAGCTAAGATGAATTCACAATGTATTTGATGAAACCTCTTAAGTTGTGCTTGTAGTTATTCCACGCTAAGTGCACACCAATGTCAGGGTGCAGTAGGTCAATATACACGGGTCTGCACGACGTAATCCCTCGTTGATCAGATCAGTGTGTTTGCCTACGTGTACTCTCTCCATTGGAGTGCACTTACTTTCAAGTACAGGGCTGTGATCTTGCAAGAGCAGACAAGGAGCAAGGATGAGTCAAGGAGCACATCATGGGTGGAAAGACGAAAAATCGTCTAAGTATAAATCGACTAGAATCACTAGTGATTCTCGCCGAATCGTCGAGAATCACTGGCTGATTCACGCCGTGTCTTTCCGGCTTATCAGAGCGTGTCATCAAGTCAAAATCGACGAGAATCACCGTTGATTCTCGCTGAATCGACGAGAATCACCTTCGATTCTCGCCGATTCGACGAGAATCACCTTCGATTCTCGCCGATTTTTCCTTAGATAATTTTCTGGATCCCACTGGACCGGATCAAATGTTAAGGCTCTATTTTGAACCGCTTTTAGGGTTTCTTCAGGTGGGACCCATAACGGTCATAAAAGAGTATTTTACTGTATAAATACACGCGTATTTTTGAACAGTAAAGCAGCGAAGAAGATTTGAAAAAGACGAGCCGCGACGTGACCTAGATCGCGATTTCCGCTCCGCCACCGCCGCCGTCGCCACTCGAGCAAGTTGATCGCCGGTCTTGATCGTGGTTTATTCCAGATCTCCCGTCGACAGAAGCTTAGCCAAGCATAGCGTCTCACGTATCTAACCGGAGATCCTTTGTCTCTTGATTTGTTGATCGGGAAAACATTTCCCGTCCGAATCGATCGAGACGATCGATCCTAGTGTGACCGTTGGAAGACCTCGCTGGCTTTGCTACGAAGTTTGAATCTCCTAAGTAAAGCAGCCGCACACCGTTGTCGCCGCCGATCCCGTGAACCAAGCCGACGCCCTCTTTGCCGCCGCCGGTTCCGGGGAGATTCTCTCCAAGAGAGATCTAGGGTTGTGGACTCTTTGTGGACTTCAAGAACACGTCGTCAACGAAGAGGGACACCTTAGTCTCCAAAAGTAGTTTGTATTTCTTGTACATTCTAGTTCATTTTTATTGTAAAGGAACGTTGGTTCCGAGTTGTAAGGGTTGAGTGCAACCCGTGTTGTGGGAGTGTGTCTCCTACGTGTGGAAGGGTTCCTTCCGATAGTGCAAGGATTGGATTTCAATCCTGTTGGTGAAGTGACCGAGTCGTCCCTTGTTGGGAGATAGGTCGAAGGGGGAAAGTGGATGTACCCAAATCGGGGAATCACTATAAATTGCTTGTGTACCTTCTTTGCTGTGTTGTTTTATTTTCGTGTGCAGGTACAATTCTAATTCCGCAAAAACGCTGCACGTCACCTATTCCCCCCCCCCATAGGTGAAGGTAGTTGACACTAGTTGGACTTTTAAGTGGTATCAAAGCGAGGTTACTCATCAAAAAGGTTAACACCTTGAGTAGAATCCTGCCACCAGTGTCAGAAGCATGGAGCTGGATCATGTGATCTCTCCACTAAGACTTCCCACATGCACAAAGGAGTATTATCCCGTCTGGAAGATGAGAGTGTCGTATCACTTGGAGGCTATCGATCCTCGAGCATCTTTCATCCTGGAAGAGGGTCCTTTTATTCCTATGAAGACCTCCGGCTCTGGAAAGAATATCCAAGTGCCCAAGTGTATTGCTGAGATGTCGGAGACGGAACTCTCATTATTTAATCTGGACAAGATGATTCATCAGATTATCATGGATGTCTGGTCTGGACCTTCTCGCTCTAGATTGGAAAAATGTGGGACGGCCAAATCAATGTGGGTAATGATCTCAGAGCTGATGGGGGGATCAAAGAAAGCTGGGTTCTGTCGTCAACTAGAGGATGAAGCCTATGTGGGGGTCCTCGCCTCTGAAGTTGAAGGCAAGGATCAATCGGACAGCATCAGAGCTCCAGTGTCCTTGTCAGAGACTGAAGAAGAAATTGAGGAAAGCAGTTCTGATAAGGATGACACAACGGTCACTGGCTCTAATGACAATAACACTGAAGAGCAGGTAACTTCTTCATCTTGCCCCATCTCTCTTGAAGTTTCTGAAGACAGGAACTGTTTCCCTTCAGAAATTCCTGATTCTCTGAAGAGAGCCCTTCAGAAAAGCAACCTACTTGTTGAAGAACAAGCTCAGGAGATTGCTCGGCTGAAGATCTTGTTGGTTCTCCAAATGGCATCCAACAAGGTCAAGGACTCTAAAATCTCTGATCTAGAGAGTAGTCTAGAGAATGAGAAAAGGATAGTATCTAACTTTTCCAAGGTTGATGCTATAAAGAGAAAGGAAGAAAATGGGTGGATCTCCCGAATTATCAATTCGTGGAGAAATGGGGAAATGGTATTCGGACCCCCCACTCCAGGCAGGAAGGGTATTCATCATGCCTTCAGGTATGATCACAGGAACAATCGTGGTCACTGCAAGGGTGATCTGTCCTCATGTGGAGACACCCACAGTGCAAGGGCTGTCATGGCCACCCATGAGAGAATACCTAAGGCTCATTCTGAGTCCTTTGTATTCTCGGCCACTGCCCCAACTCGGCGTGAATCTGCTGGTATCAGCTCTCAGAACGCTTCTCACCACCCGAGGACACAGGAAAGGGAGGTTAGAAGTCATGCAGTAAGTTCCTATGGGGCCTCTGGAAGGGGGCTGCCTGAAAGGAAGGCACCACATCCCAGGCCTCATGACGCTCGCTACATGCATTCCTTCCACCCTTCCACGTGTCACGATGGAAGAGGCAATTTTGGGAGCAGATCCAGGTCTATCCCATTTGGACCTAGGCTCATGACTACCTCAGTCACTAGATCAGGTCAGAAGTGGAGATACAACATTCACACGTGCTAGTGCTGTGGCAAGGTGGGACACTTTGCCATAGACTGTTGGCACAACCCCTCTATGTCAAGGGCAAGGGCATATCCACATCTTCTGGGCAGAGGTAGTCTTCCTGACAGGATTTCTGAAGGAAGGCAGTCGAGTGTTTATGCTAATAAGAACCTAGGACCCAATATGTATTGGGTTCCTAAGGTAAAGTAACTCTCTTTTGCAGGACAGTCTAGGTTCCCGTAAATATAATGGGAACTAGACAGTAGATGTTTCAAGACTGAATTGGAACAAGCATCTGGAATAACAGAAGTGATATGTACATGGGCATACTCACATTGAGCACCTGGTATGTTTTAACCAGAGGGGCTAAATGATAACTCTCATAATCCCAGGTACTTTTGATCAGCCCCAAGACTTGAGTCGTATTGTATCGACATTTTCATATATATATATTTATATATATATATATACACATATATGTGTGTACACCTAAGGATAGGTTAACGCGGTAAACATAAACCTTAGACACATCAATGAAGATTTATCGGAAATTCCACTGGTAGATTCGAGAACTAACATCTACAGGCATAAATCAGTTCACTGAAAACTAACGAAGATACGTCATTGGAAATCTCGACAACGAAGATACATCATTGGAAATCTTGACATTAAGAAATGTATGGAAAAGCACGGTTCAAACCCTAAATATATTGGCTTTAAGAAATATATATATATTTAGAAGATTTTTTTTTCTTAATTGTCTTGATATCAGAAGACATCGAGAATCCGGCATGCCTCTTAACCCGTAGATTCCTGTTAAAGAATCCCTTCAATTTCGACTTAGACAAACTAGAAACCCGCTAGAACCCTCTTAACCCGAAGACTTCCGCCGAACCTTAGCCTTTCGCTCTTCACACGGAAACCCGTTAAAATCCCTTTAAACCCTTCAATATCGCACAGTATCCCGCCGACCCTTCATATTCCGCAGGAAGCTCACCGAAGGACTCTCGCCGATTCTTCCCCTTCCGTCGACATCCCGCAAGGATCCCGCAACTCGTGAAGAATCCCATCGATCTCACCGATTGCCTTCCGTGGATCTCTCCTCTCTCTCGTCCAGGGATTTCTCCGCAGTTTCGATCAATCACAGTCGCGTGCACCTCCCGGGTGTCCGTCGTCTTTGTCAAACTAACTCACCGTCTACGCTTTTGGGTAACCACATCCTCATCCTTACAAGGACTTTATTACTAGTGTCGCTTCCCTTTTGACTTTTGATTATGCGTAAAGTCGGGATTCTCTCCCTAGGTTTGCAATGGCTCCAAGGACAACCGCTGGACTGATCATTGGATGTGAGCTGGTTCGAACCGGGTTCTCACATGCCTCGGATGAATTCAGAAACATCATCCTTATGCTTGAAGAGGCTGGTCTCTCCTTCATACTGGAACACCCTTGCAAAATCTTGGACAAGGAGGTGATGGAGTTCTTCGCAACCGCCAAACTCCGGAATGAAGACTCTCTCATAAAGAGTAAGGTTGCAGGGGCAAAGATCAAGATGTCTGCAAGCAAGCTGACCCAACACTTGTAGCTCACTAGCTCTGCGCACGAGGATTATCTGGAGGAACAGGATAAAACCAGGACTTTATTATTCTGTGGACTCGCTCGAGGAACTAAATCGATAAAGCGAAAGGATATGAATGAGGAGGGGAAACTTCTGTCAGACATCATTGGGAAGGTACTCATATGCAAACCGGGTTCACATGACCACATCTCTGCGGACATGTTCAAGATACTTGTGGCAATTGTCTGCAGAAAAAGATTCAACTGGGGGGCATTGCTTTTTGAGAAGATAAAGGACACTATCAGATCTCCTAGCTTTGGCCGAATCATCAGTCTATATCTTAATCAGTTAAACGGAGATAAGTATGACATGAGTAAAGGCGTTCCTCTACATTACTTGAAGAAAATGGACTCGAGTGTCTTTGACAGATGGGAGAGACGCATTGGGCAGGCTGCCGTGGTAGAACAACAAGAAGTATCTCCAGCTGAGGACGTAACTGTGGCTGATTCCGTAGTAATCCCCAGTGAAATTCCTGATGCACTGAATGCAAGAATTGAGGGGGAGCCTCTACCCGCTTATGCTAATATCGTATCTGACATCTCTCAGATAGCCAGAGATGCAGTGGAGGATATACAAGAAGAAAGTGAAGCTGTGCTGGAGAATGAGGCGGCCCTGCACCTAAACGATCTAGGAGCCGGAGGTGCTGTAGAGGAGACTGCTGACGAAGGTTTGGAAGACGATGCCACTGAGAATGATTTCATGGACGATGAAGACGAGGAAGAAGGAAATGTGGGACAGGAAGCATTGGAGCCTCAGGACATCACTGAAGTTCCATCTGACAAGCACGCTCCTGAGATCATTCCTGAGACAATTGGTGCAACAGTGGAGGGGGAGTCCTCTCAGCAGAGACTGCCTAGTACTTCCGAGAAATCCACAGAGGCAACAAGTATTCCCCCCTTAGAGACTGTGCTCGTGTCCAGCTCTACAGGTGCATCTGATGAAGAGCAAGGCCAAGGAGTGCCTCAGGATCATCCACTACGAGCTGATCTAGCCAATCACACCGTGAATGTCATTCAAGGTATAGTGGATGAGCTCAAAGCATCTTTTGAGAACGCTCAAAATAAAATGTTAAAAAGGATTAAGAAATCTGAGAATCTCATGCTCAAGAACATGGTGGAGATCAATCACAAACTGGACGTGATGGAAAAGAAGTTTGAAGATAAGTATACAGCGGCCGGCCAAGATGTCACTCTTCTTATGGACGGATTAAAAAGGAACACCGATACTCTCGCAATCGTAAATCAGAATGCTCATGTCGTAGCAAATAACATTCAAAAGTTTGATGGCAATATGGTAACTCTTAACACCAATCAACAAGCCTTGGTCACTGAATTCTCCAGGACTACAAAGTACATTGATGAGTCACTACATTCTTATGCAAACTTCATTGCAGTCGAAGCCAAAAAGGGGGAGAAAGAATATATAGCTAAGATGGCCGAGCTTCAAGAAATCATCATCAAAAACTTTGAGCAGTCAAACAAATATGTTTATGACAATTGCTGGTGGATGCTCCAACAAGCGTTAGGCGTTAATATCCCTGAAAATCCCGAGGGTACTCCTACTCCTGAAATTAATACTGCGGCTGATGAGGGTGCCAGTGCTGAAGAAGCTCCTTTAAGTGAAGCTGATGCTCATAGGGCTGCTAGGGCCTCCTCCAAGGCAAAACTGATGGCAATGTTTGACCAAGGAGCCCTAGAAAAAGCCAGGGACAAGAGAAAATCGCAAGAAGGGATATCTAAGGAAACACAAGCTGAAAAGAGAATCAGACTGAAGGAGGAGGAAGTAAGAAACGAAAAGTGGAGTCCGGTATCAAAGAGTATCATCTTGGACACATTCTGGCTACAAGAAAAAGGGGAAATCAATCGGAACGATGTATACAGCCAACATGAGTGGGAGCTGCACAAAACATATGAAGCTAAACGGAACATCTTCTTCAGGACCAACACTACGGCAGATAAAGCTCCTCCTCCCAGATACTATCCAAAGCCCAAGGAGTACGCTGAAAGGCAAAGAAAGAAGGTTTTGGCTCAGAAACATAAGGATGACCTAGCCAAAAATCAATAGACAGAAATTTATAGCTTGTCCTTGTCTCTTGAATACTTTTATCTTTTCTTTTTGTTATATGAACAATCCTGATTATATATATATATATATGTATATGAATTTATGATTGACTCAAGCCTTGATCTGTTTGCCTATATTTTCTTGTGCCGCATCTTTATATTCTCTATGTTGTATATATTATCTGGTTGGTGGTATTCATCTTAGCTAGTAGGATTTTGGCTTCATCAAACAGGGGGAGATTGTTGGGTAATGTATCCACAATTACCCGGATTTGACGAAGCCTCCTGTCAAGCTAAGATGAATTCACAATGTATTTGATGAAACCTCTTAAGTTGTGCTTGCAGTTATTCCACGCTAAGTGCTCACCAATGTCAGGGTGCAGTAGGTCAATATACACGGGTCTGCACGATGTAATCCCTCGTTGAGCAGATCAGTGTGTTGGCCTACGTGTACTCTCTCCATTGGAGTGCACTTACTTTCAAGTACAGGGCTGTGATCTTGCAAGAGCAGACAAGGAGCAAGGATGGGTCAAGGAGCACATCATGGGTGGAAAGACGAAAAATCGTCTAAGTATAAATCGACGAGAATCACCAAGTGATTCTCGCCGATTCGGCGAGAATCATTGGCTGATTCTCGCCGACTCGATCCAGCTACTTCAAAGCGAGCAACTCTGATGCTAAGTAATAATCGACGAGAATCACCAAGTGATTCTCGCCGATTCGGCGAGAATCACTTGGTGATTCTCGCCGAATCGTCGAGAATCACTGGCTGATTCTCGCCGTGTCTTTCCGGCTTATCAAAGCGTGTCATCAAGTCAAAATCGACGAGAATCACCGTTGATTCTCGCCGAATCGACGAGAATCACCTTCGATTCTCGCCGATTCGACGAGAATCACCTTCGATTCTCGCCGATTTTGCCTTAGACAATTTTCTGGATTCCACTGGACCGGATCAAATGTTAAGGCTCTATTTTGAACCGCTTTTAGGGTTTCTTCAGGTGGGACCCATAACGGTCATAAAATAGTATTTTACTGTATAAATACATGCGTATTTTTGAACAGTAAAGCAGCGAAGAAGATTTGAAAAAGACGACCCGCGACGTGACCTAGATCGCGATTTCCGCTCCGCCGCCGCCGCCGTCGCCACTCGAGCAAGTTGATCGCCGGTCTTGATCGTGGTTTATTCCAGATCTCCCGTCGCTAGAAGCTTAGCCAAGCATAGCGTCTCACGTATCTAACCGGAGATCCTTTGTCTCTTGATTTGTTGATCGGGAAAACCTTTCCCGTCCGAATCGATCAAGACGATCGATCCTAGTGTGACCGTTGGAAGACCTCGCTGGCTTTGCTACGAAGTTTGAATCTCCTAAGTAAAGCAGCCGCACACCGTTGTCGCCGCCGATCCCGTGAACCAAGCCGCCGCCCTCTTTGCCACCGCCGGTTCCGGGGAGATTCTCTCCAAGAGAGATCTAGGGTTGTGGACTCTTTGTGGACTTCAACAACACGTCATCAACGAAGAGGGACACCTTAGTCTCCAAAAGTAGTTTGTATTTCTTGTACATTCTAGTTCATTTTTGTTGTAAAGGAACGTTGGTTCCGAGTTGTAAGGGTTGGGTGCAACCCGTGTTGTGGGAGTTTGTCTCCTACGTGTGGAAGGGTTCCTTCCGATAGTGCAAGGATTGGATTTCAATCCTGTTGGTGAAGTGACCGAGTCGTCCCTTGTTGGGAGATAGGTCGAAGGGGGAAAGTGGATGTACCCAAATTGGGGAACCACTATAAATTGCTTGTGTACCTTCTTTGCTGTGTTGTTTTATTTTCGTGTGCAGGTACAATTCTAATTCCGCAAAAACGCTGCACGTCACCTATTCCCCCCCCATAGGTGAAGGTAGTTGACACTAGGTGGACTTTTAGGTCTTCTCTGGAGCTTGGAGACCGGGCGGTCTATCGGACTCATCTTGCGGCTTGTTCTTATCCTGCTGGAGTTGCCGTGCGGTTAACCCATCTGTCTAACCGCGCGGCCTGTGCGATCTCCTTTATTTCTAGCCGCTCAACCCTGTACATGTTTAGTCCCACATTGTTTGTTTATACTCTCTCATATCTCCTCCATTCTATATAAGGGAGGTCATACCTTTGTAAATGATATCTTTTTTGGATAATAAAATTTCAATTATTCAAAATTCTCTCTGTTTGTTATTGCTTGTTCGCTACTTTCTACATGGTATCAGAGCACACGGTCTTTTCCTCCTGATTGTGTGCGCTCTCTGATTCTCGCGGCTTGCCTTCTCTTCCGCCCGCTATCCTGTTTGCGCGGCTTGTTGCTTCTCTCCTCTCGCTATTTTTTCGTCGCCGCGACCTGTCTCTTGTCGCAGCGACCTGTTCCCGTCTAGCCACTTGTTTCCCCTCTCTGTGCGACCTGAATCTGTTCGCCCGGCTTGCGACTTGTTGTTGTCGCCTCCTGCTTCTTGCTTTCTATTCTCTTCTGTTCGCGCGCACTTTTCAGTCCGTGCGACCTCTTCCCCGCTGTGCCTTAGTCTAATTCCTGGCCGCTAGTGTTCGCGCGGCTTCTTCCCTTTAAACCGCGGCGGTTTCTCCCGGGTTGCTGTCCTTTTTCTTCTCCCCGTGGCTTCTCCTCTTCTCGCGCGGTTTCCTATGACTAATTCCGGTCTCTCCACCCCCGTTATCTCCACCACTCCCGCCGCTCCTCCTCCACCTACTCCTTCGGGCAACCTTGGCACGCTGTCTAAGCTTGTTGGCTCCAACTATCCTGATTGGAGCGTTTCTTTCACCTTTCTTCTTCGCTCTCAGCGCAAGCGTCATCACCTCACCGATGACCCTCCTCCTCGTACCTCGCCTGAATTTGACGACTGGGATGCGTGTGATGCCCTTGTCCGCACTTGTCTCGCCAACAGCCTCTCTGATGAGTGTCTTCCCGTCATTCGCCATGATGAGACGGTCAAGGACGTCTGGCTTCACCTCGCTGCCCTCTATTCCAAGGGGGGCCAGACGTCCCGCATTTATACTCTTTATGCAGACCTCTTTGCCCGCCCCTCCATGTCTCCTGCTGCGGCTTACCAGCAAGTTCAGGCTCTTGGCGCCGAGATCCTTCAGAATCGTCCCTTCTCCGCAGACTTGGCTGACCAACACAAACACTTCCAGGAACTCCTGGTTGTCTGTTATCTTCTGCGTCTTCCCGATTCCTATGACATGATCCGCCAATAGATCTTGGGTGAGGCCGAATCTCCTACTTTGGATGCCACTGCGGCTCGCATTGCCGCTGTTACTTCGCTGCTTCAACGGCCTCTGTTGGCCTCCCCCCCTTCCCAGGACTCCTATGCTCACCAGGATCAACGGGGGAGTCCTAGTGGCCGCAGCCACTCTGGCGGGCGTAGTTTGTCCAAGTTCCTCTGCTCTTACTGTGGTCGTACCGGCCACTCTGTTGACCACTACTGGCAGAAACATCCTCGTCTTCGCCCTTCTGGTGATGCTCCTTCCTCGACCTCTGCCTCCTCTCGGCCGTCTGCATCTGTGGCCACGACTTCAGGTAGTGTCCTCGTTGTTACCCAAGGTAAATGGCTGATTGACTCGGGTTCTACCAATCATATGACTGGCAACCCTCATTGCTTCTCACTACTTGAAAAGCATGACAGCCTACCCCCGGTTCGTGTGGCGGATGGTTCACCGTCCCCGGTGCTCGGGACGGGCATGGTTCAAGTCACCCTGTCGCTTCGCTTGGAGGACACTCTCTATGTCCCAAAGTTCCCATGCAATTTATTATCTGTTACCACTTTATGCCGACAACTACAGTGCTCTGTCTTATTCACTCCAACTTCTTGTTCTTTTCAGGACCCGAGGACCCAGCGGACTATTACTACTGGGACTGAGAGCGGCAGCCTCTATTTCCTCGATGACATTTCTGCTCTGTCCGCCTGTTCCTCCTCTACAGATCTACTTCAATGGCATCTTCGCCTTGGACATCCTCCTCCTCAGATTCTTCGACAGCTTCTGCCTCACCTTCCTCCGACCAGTCCTCCGCTCAACTGTGATGCATGTCAGCTTGGCAAACATCATCGCTCTTCCTTCCCACCGAAGCAAGGTTGTGGCTCCCCTCGCCCGTTTGATCTCATTCATTCTGATGTCTGGGGTCCTGCTCCTACCCTCACTGTTGGTCGGGGTAGTTCCTATTTTGTCACTTTTATAGATGACTTTTCACGATGTACCTGGGTGTATCTACTAAAAGATCGCTCTGAACTGTTTTCTGTTTGGCAATCATTTTATTTTATGATTAAGAATCAGTTTGACCTTTCTATTAAAATTTTGCGCTCTGATAATGCTAAAGAATATCTTAATCATGAGTTCTCCTCTTTCTTTCACCAACATGGTCTTCTTCATCAAACTACTTGTGTTTACACCTCCCAGCAGAATGGGGTGGCAGAGCGCAAAAACCGTCACCTCCTTGATGTTGCTCGTACTCTCATGACGCAAATGCAGGAACCTCGCTCCTACTGGGGCTACGCTGTGCTCCTTGCCTGCTATCTCATCAATCGTCTTCCCTCCACAGTTCTCCATTGCCAGACCCCCTTCTCCATTCTCTACTCCCACAAGGAACCTTTTCCTCTCCCTCTCTGTATCTTTGGCTGTACGGCTTTGTTCACGCTCCCTCCGCTACCCGCGACAAACTTTCCCCCCGTTCCACCAAGTGTGTCTTTTTGGGGTACTCTACCACCCAAAAGGGCTATTGCTGTTTTGATCCCCTTCTACGCAAGCAATTTGTCTCCGCGGATGTGACATTTTTCGAGAATGCTTCCTACTTCTCTCCTCCCTCCTCTCCTCCTCCTGCTGTCTCTGCTTCTCCACCGCTTATCTCCGTTCCCTCCACGCCTCTCAACATCTCCCCCCTTCTGTCCTCTCCACCTCCGTCTCCTTCTCTATCCGTCTCCCAACCCACCCCTCCTCCATCTTCTCCAGCGCCGTCTCTCTCTAGTCCCGGGCCAGCCTTCTCTGCCACAGACGCTCCGGTCGCTGACACACCCGTCGACCTGGATCTTCCCATTGCTCTTCGCAAAGGGGTGCGGGCGTGCACTCAACACCCGCTTGCGGCAGTTGTTTCCTATTATCGACTTTGTCCTTCTCGCAGGTGCTTTGCCTTGGCTATCTCCGCTACTTCTACTCCCCGCACCTACCAGGAGGCTCTTACTATCCCTCATTGGAAATCTGCCATGGATGAAGAAATGGCTACTCTTACTAAGAGGGGTACCTGGACCCTTGTTCCTCCTCCCGTGGGCACTGATGTGGTTGGCTGTCGCTGGGTCTTTGTTGTGAAATTTCGCCCCGACGGCACTGTGGATCGCTACAAGGCCCGGCTGGTGGCCAAAGGCTTCACTCAGACTTATGGCGTTGATTACTTCGACACTTTTTCTCCGGTTGCTCGCCTCAGCACCATCCGGGTTCTTCTCTTTGTGGCTGTTAACCGGGATTGGGCTATTTCCCAGCTTGATGTGAAGAATGCATTCCTCTATGGCGATCTTCAGGAAGATGTCTACATGGAGCAACCTCCTGGGTATGTTGCTCAGGGGGAGACACGCGTATGTCGTTTAAAGAAGGCCATTTATGGCCTAAAGCAGAGCCCTCGGGCGTGGTTCGACAAATTCAGTGGCATTGTGGCTACCATCGGCTTTACAAGGAGTTCGGCCGATCACTCCTTATTCATTCGCAAAACAGCCTCGGGACTGGTGTTTTTGGCAGTTTATGTGGATGATATCCTTCTTACTGGCGATGACCAAGATGGGGTGGACTTGATGAAGAAGCACCTCCGTCAACACTTGGTCACAATGGATATGGGCTCCCCGAAATACTTTTTGGGGATAGAAATCTCTCAGAAACTTGACTCGTTGGTTCTCTCCCAACGGAAGTATGCCCTTGATCTTTTACAAGAAGCAGGATTGACAGGTGCCAAACCGGCTCGGTTTCCCATGGCTATTGGAGAAGACAAAACGTGGACGGATGACTCGCCTCTTCTATCTGATGTCACAAGGTACAGACGTTTGGTAGGCAAACTAATCTATCTCACAGTGACTAGACCCGACATCTGCTATGTCGTAGGCAAGGTCAGTCAGTTTATGCAAGCTCCTAGGGAGTGCCATCTTCAGTCTGCCTTGAGGATTTTAGAATATGCAAAGCAGCACCAGGCAAAGGGCTAATCTTTCAGAAGAATGGTCATCTGAGGGTTGAGGCCTACTCAAATTCAAGCTATGCGGATGATAAAGGCGATCGTAAGTCCACATCAGGTTTTTGCACTTTTGTTTGAGGAAGTCTTGTGAGTTGGAAGAGCAAGAAACAGTCTGTTGTCTCCAGATCCAGTGCTGAAGCCGAATACTGGAGTATGGCGTCAACCACGTGTGAGTTAAAATGGTTGCGGGCTCTCATGCTTGACCTAGGCGAGGTATATGACTATCCTCTTCCTATGTTCTATGACAACAAGGCCGCTATATACATATTCAGAAATCCGGTCTTCCATGAGAGAACAAAGCATATAGAGGTTGACTGTCACTTCATTTGGGAAGAGATTTTGAAGAAACAGATTTGTACTCTGTTTGTCACCTCTGACAAGGAATTGGCAGATGTCTTCACCAAGCCGGTCTCTACTTCCTTCTTTCACATTTGTGACAAGCTGTGCATGATTGATATCTATGCTCCAGCTTGAGGGGGAGTGTTGAAGTATTAGACCGGGCGGCCTTGCGGTCTTATGTGGCAGTTTGTTGACCGAGCGGTCTGGCGGTCTTCTCTGGAGCTTGGAGACCGGGCGGTCTATCAGACTCATCTTGCGGCTTGTTCTTATCCTGCTGGAGTTGCCGTGCGGTTAACCCATCTGTCTAACCGCGCGGCCTGTGCGGTCTCCTTTATTTCTAGCCGCTCAGCCCTGTACATGTTTAGTCCCATATTGTTTGTTTATACTCTCTCATATCTCCTCCATTCTATATAAGGGAGGTCATACCTTTGTAAATGATATCTTTTTTGGATAATAAAATTTTAATTATTCAAAATTCTCTCTGTTTGTTATTGCTTGTTCGCTACTTTCTACATTGACAAAGATCAGATATTTTCAACAAACCCTTTGATGAAAAGATACATCCGTTCTTCCTAAATCAGCTATGTATGATCAATGGAGATGCTTTAATTTAATTTCTGTCTGTGGTCGACGAACTGTTCATTTTTCATCAAACCGAGTTCGACAAACTCTGAATGCTTCGTGGAGTGTTCGTCGAATGGAGATCGATGAGCTTTCCTTTGTGAAACTGTTCGTCGAACGAAGATTGATGAATTTGTTTCAGAAAATCTTTTTGTCGAACAGAGAACGACGAACTATTTCCCCCTCTTCAAACTTGGATCGACGATTTTATTTCTTTATGAGATTTTTCGTCGAACTGTGTTCGAAGTTTTTAATGTTTCATCAGATGAAGTTTGTCTTTTCGTCTTCTGAAAACTTATAATAGGGTTTTCATCAAACTCCATCCCGCGCTTTCTAGTTCCCATGCACTTGAACTTTTGTTTTTGCAAGCATGTCGATTTCAGTGACGACTCTCTCTGGAATGAAGTTTGATGCAGGATTTGACATCGACGTCGACTATTTCAACCATTCTGATCAAGTCTTCAGGAACATACTCCAGTTGTTTGAAGCACCACAGTTGAGACAGTTTATGACCCTAAGGATCAAACTCCTAGTGCAGGAAATCAAAGAATGGGTTTTCACAGCAACCCTTCCAGATCCAACCTCCATTACTGGATCAATTTCTAGAGAACAAGTTTCTCTTTCCCCTACCATTCTAACTGAAGTTTTTGGATTTATTAATGGGGAAGATGAAATTGGATTATCTACTACTGAGTATGAGGATATACTAGTTATAATGGGTCATTCCCAAGGAAACCCTAACAAGATACTGAAGAAAAACTTGTCTGATGAATACAAGTTTTTGGCAGATATAGTTTGGAAGGTAATCTTGGGCAAACAGTAAGCCCATGAATACATTACCAGACACCAATTGCTTCTGATGTGTGCCTTGGTTAATCAAAAATCTGTGAACTATGGAGAGATTATATTTGATTTGATTAAAATGAAAATAAGTAAGAAGGATGTTTGTTTTGGAAGAGTTCTGAGAATCTTCCTACAGGCTAAGGTTCCAGAATTGTTGGTCTCCTAGACCACTTTCATAAATGCTTCTAAAAGGCATACCTCTGCCCTCTTTGGCAGATGGGAGAGGGTTATGCCAAAGCCATCCAGGGCTTCCTCTTCAAAGATAGCTTGTGAGGACACCAGGGATGCAACAACCACTTCACCAACCCCTGAAGAAGCTCCTGCCCCTCATATTTCCTTCATCAACTCCCCTCCATCTCAACATCATTCAAATTTCCTTCATCAATTCCCCTTGTTGATGTTTCTACACTTTAACAATCTGTTGGGTATTGTATCCACGATTACCTAGATTTGAGGAAGCCACCTGTCAAGCTAAGATGAATTCACAATGTATTTGATTAAACATCTTAAGTTGTACTTGCAGCTCCTCCACGCTAAGTGCACACCAATGTCAGGGTGCAGTAGGTCAATATACACGGGTCTGCAAGACGTAATCCCTCGTTGAGCAGATCAGTGTGTTGGCCTACGTGTACTCTCTCTATTGGAGTGCACTTACTTTCAAGTACAGGGCCGTTCATATGCAAGAGAAGACAAGGAGCATGGATGGGTCAAGGAGCAGCTCCAGGGTGGAAGACGAAAATTCGTCCAAGGAAAATTCGACGAGAATCACCAAGTGATTCTCGCCGATTCGACGAGAATCACCAAGTGATTCTCGCCGATTCGACGAGAATCACCAAGTGATTCTCGCCGAATCGACGAGAATCACCAAGTGATTCTCGCCGACTCCTTCTGGCTACCTCAAAACGGTACCAAGTAAGATTCGGCGAGAATCACTAGTGATTCTCGCCGAACCAGTGGCCAAGCAGCTCATTTATACAAAGTGAAATTCGTTGAGAATCAATAAGTGATTCGGCGAGAATCACTAACGATTCTCGACGAATCGTCGAGAATCACTTGGTGATTCTCGCCGATTCGTCGAGAATCGCCTGCGATTCTCGCCGATTTTCACTTAGCGTTTTCTCAGGTTGCTGCTGGACCGGATTCTGCCTCTAGACTAGTTTGAACCGGACTTAGGGATTTCTAGTGTGGGTCCCACAAACGGTCATATTGGAGTTATCTACAGTATATATATTCCAGTATTTTGAACAGTAAAATGACGAAGAAAGAAAAAGAAGCTGAGCCGCGACGTAACCCTAGATTCGCGATTTCTCTCCTCCGCCGCCGTCGCGCTCGGGCAAGTCCGTCGCCGCCGCTGATCGCTCTTCTTCCCGATCTCCGGCGACAGAATCTTAGCAAAGCTTGTGTCTCACGTGTCTATCCAAAGATCTCTTGTCTTTCGATTTGTTGACCGGGAAAAATTCCCCCGTCCGAATCGATTGAGACGACCGATCCTAGAGCGACCGTTGGTAGACCTAGTTTGCTTCGCTACGAAGTTTGGATCTCCAAGTTCAGTAGCCGCTCATCATCGTAGCCGCCGATCCCGAAGCTAGCCGCCGCTCGTGTGCCGCCGCCGGTTCCGGGGAGATCCTCTCCAAGAGAGACCAAGGTTGTAGACTCTTCATCGACTTCAAGAACACGTCGTCGAACGAAGAGGAACACCGTAGTCTCCAAAAGAAGTTTGTATCTCGTGTACATTCTATATTTTCTTTTGTTGTAAAGGAACTTTTGTTCTGTGTTGTAAGGGTTGGGTGCAACCCGTTTTGTGGGAGTGTTGACTCTCACGTGTGGAAGGGTTCCTTCCGGTAGTGCAGGGATTGGATTTCAATCCCGTTGGAGAAGTGACCGAGTCGTCCCTTGTTGGGGAGATAGGTCGAAGGGGGAAAGTGGATGTACCCAAGTCGGGGAACCACTATAAATTGCCTGTGTATTCTGTGTGCTGTGCTTTTTATTTTTATTGTGCAGGTACGTTCGTAAATTCCGCAAAAGCGCTACTCGTCACCTATTCCCCCCCCATAGGTGCACATAGCTGACACTAGGTGGACTCTCAAGTGGTATCAGAGGGAGGTTACTCTTCAAAAAGGTTAACACCTTGAGTAGAATCCTGCCACCAGTGTCAAAAGCATGGATCTGGATTATGAGATTCCGCCACTCAAACTCCCCGCGTGCACAAAGGATTATTATCCCATCTGGAGAATGAGAGTATCATTTCACCTTGATGCTATCGATCCTCGAGCATCCTTCATCCTGGAAGAAGGTCCGTTTATCCCCATGAAGACCTCCGACTCTGGGATCCAAGTGCCCATGGGCATTGCTGAGATGTCTGAGACGGAACTATCTCTATTTCACTTGGACGAGAGGATTCGACAAATTATCATGGATGTCTGGTCTGGAGCCTCTCGCTCTAGATTGGAAAAATGTAGAACGGCTAAATCTCTGTGGATGATGATCTCAGAGCTGATGGGGGGGGGGGGGGGTCAGAGAAAGCTGAAATATGCTGCCAATCAGAGGATGAAGCGTATGTGGGGGTCCTCTCTTCTGAAGATGAATGCAAGGATCCCTCGGATTGCATCAGAGCTACCGTGTCCGTGTCAGAGACTGACGAGACCAGTGAGGAAAGCAGCTCTGACGAGGATGAAACAATGGTCCCTGATTCTAATGACAATAACTCAGATGAGCAGGTAACATCTTCACCCTGCCCCATATCTTTTGACCTTTCTGAAGACAGAAACTGCTCTCCTCCAGAAAATACTGATTCCCTGAAGAGAGCCCTTCAGGAAAGCAACCTACTTGCTGAGGAGCAAGCTCGAGAGATTGCTCGACTGAAGATCTTGTTGGTTCTCCAATTGGCGTCCAACAAGGTCAAGGACTCTAAGATCTCAGCTCTAGAGAATAGTCTAGATAATGAGAAACGTATAGTATCAAACTTTTCCAAAGTTGATACTATAAAGAGAAAGCAAGAAACCGGGTGGATTTCCCGGATTATCCAGGCATGGAGAAATGGGGAAACGGTATTCCGACCCCCCACTCCAAGTAGGAAGGCAACTCATCATGCCTTCAGGTATGACCACAGGAATAGTCGTGGTCACTGTAAGGATGATCTGTCCCCATGTGGAGACACCCGGAGTGCAAGGGTCGGCATGGCCACCCACGAGAGAATACCTAAGGCTCATTCTGAGCCCTTTGTATTCACTGCCACTGCCTCAACACAGTGTGGATCTGCATGTCCCAGCTCACAGAAGACTTCTCACCACTCGAGGACATGGGATAGAGAGGATAGAAGTCATGATGTCAGGTTCCATGGGGCCCCTGTAAGGGAGATGCCTGAAAGAATGGCACCACCTTCCCGGCCTCATAACGCTCACAACATGCATTCTTTCCACCCTTCCACGTGTCACGATGGAAGAGGAACTTTTGTGACAAGATCATGCCCTATTCTGTTTAGACCTAGGACCGTGACTACATCAGTCACGAGATCAGGTCGGAAACGGCGATACAACATTCACCCATGTTGGTGATGTGGCAAAGTGGGGCACTTTGCCATCGACTGTTGGCACAACCCCTCTGTGCCCACAGCTAGGGCTTATCCACATTCTCGGGACAGAAGTAGTCTTCCAGACAGGTTTTCTGAAGGAAGGCAGTTGCGTGCTTATACTAACAGGAACCTAGGACCCAACACGATTTGGGTTCCTAAGGTAAAGTAATTCTTTCTTGCAGGGTAGTCTAGGTCCCCGTGAATATAATGGGAACTAGACAGTAGGTGGCTCAAGACTAAATTGGAACAAGCATCTGCAATACCAGATGTGCTATCTGTTTGAGCATACTCACACTGAGCCTCTAATGTGTTCTACCTGTGGGACTAAGACGATGACTCTCAAAATCCCAGGTAATTTTGATCAGTTCAAGGACTTGTGTCATGATGCATCCTCATTCAATATATATATATATATATATATATATATATATATATATATATATATATATATATATATATATATATATATATTTCTATCCATGTGTATACGTATACTTATGCTTATCATGTATGTGTGCACCTCTACGGAGAGATTAACTCGATGCATGCAAACCATTACACATCAATAAAGGGTTAACGAAGTTATGTCAAAAATGTACATCAGAAAATCTCAAAAATGTTGCAAGCATTCTCAACGTGAAAATTTCTAGTCAAGGGACCTCTCAATTTCGAATTAAACAAATCTCCTGACAGACTAATCCCGCCGACCCTTGGCATTCACCCCGAATCCCGACGAATTAGAAAAATCCCGCCGAATGAGTTCTTCCGCCTATTCGCCTTCTTCACGAGTCCCGCAAGAACTCTCCCGACGACCCGCAAGAGTTCTCCCGACGACCCGCAAGAGCTCTCCCGAGTTTTTCCGCCGATTCGCCGCAACCCGCAGGAGCTCTCCCTCCGACTCGCCGAAACCCGCAGCAGCTCTCGTCGAATCGTGAAGTCTCCCTGTGACCGCAAGGTACTCGCAAGGTCCATCTCAAATCTAGAAGGTTCTCGCACCGTTCTAGCAAGACCGAACCTCACAGGAAACTCTTCCATCCACCGAAGGTCCTTTCGAAGCTCCTCAACTCACTTCCATATAAGTCCTTAGGTAACCTCTCCCTCACCCGAAGCATCCACTAATGGAGTTTTCTTTTTGAAAGTTCATTAACGTTTTGAGTACGGCTTCTCTCTAGATCTACAATGGCTCCAAGGACGACTGCAGGGTTGGTCTCTGGCTGCGAGCTGGTTCACACTGGATTTTCTCATGCCTCGGACGAATTCCGCAATATCATTCTAATGCTGGAAGAGGCTGGGCTAACCTTCGTCCTGGAGCACCCTTGCAAAATTCTGGACAAAGAGGTGCTGGAGTTCTTCTCTACCGCAAGACTCCGAGATAGAGACTCCATAATCAAGAGCAAGGTGGCTGGGACAAAAGTAAAGATGTCTGCCAGCAAGCTGACTCGCTACCTGCAGCTTTCTAGTTCGGAGCAAGAGGACTATCTGGAGGACGAGGACAAAACCAGAACTCTCCTGTTCTGCGGTCTTCCTCGAGGAACTCGATCAATAAAGAGAAAGGAAATGAATGAAGAAGGGAAGCTCCTCTCTGACATTATCGGAAAAGTGCTCATCTGCAAGCCGGGCTCACATGACCATATCTCAGGTGATATGTTCAAGATTCTCATAGCTGTTGTCTGCCGCAAGAGGTTCAACTGGGGGGAGTTGCTATTCGAGAAGATCAAGGACACTTTGGGCACTCCAAGTTTTGGCCGCATCATAAGCTTATATCTAAACCAGCTGAACGGAGACAAGTTTGACATGAGCAAAGGCGTCCCTCTCCACTACTTGAAGAAGATGGATGCAAGTGTGTTTGATCGATGGGAGCGGCGTATCGGGCAGCCTGCTGTGGAAGAGCACCAGGAAGGTTCTCCAGCAGTCACCCCCCGTGAAATTCCTGATACCCTGACTGCAGGAATCGAGGGGGAGACTCTACCCTCTCATACAGATGTAGTTTCTGAAATTGCCCAGGTGGCCAGGGATGCGGTGGCCGGAATTCATGAAGTAAGTGAACCTGAGCTGGAGGATGAGGAGGTCCTGAATAGAAACACTCAAGGAACCGAAGCTGATTTACAGGAGACTGCTGACCAAGAGTTAGAAGAGGCTGCTGATATAGATGAATTCTTGGATGAGGACGGAGAGGAAGATGAGAATGAGGGCCATGAAGTATTTGAGACTCCGGATCCTGTTGAACCTCCATCTGAAAAGAATGCACCAGTGGAGGGGGAGTCAGATAAAACTCCAGAGGCAGCCAGCATTCCTCCATTAGAGACTGTGATTGTATCCAGCTCTACAGATGCATCTGCTGAAATGCAAGGCCCACAAGTGCCTCCGGCTATTCCATTACGAGATGAGCTAGCCACTCACACAGTAAATATCATTCAGGGAATTGTGAATGAACTCAAAGACTCCTTTGCTAACGCTCAAAATAGACTGCTGAAAAGGATTAAGACTTCTGAAGATCTGATGCTTAAGAATATGGTGGAGATCAACCATAAATTGGACGTAATGGAGAAGAAATTTGCAGACAAGTACACCGAGGCCGGACAAGCTGTCACACTTCTAATGGCCGGTTTGAAAAAGAATACTGATACTCTTGCCGTCGTCAATCAGAACGCTCATGTTGTAGCCAACAACATTCAAAAGTTTGACGGTAACATGGTCACTCTCAACGCCAATCAGCAGACCTTGGTCAATGAATTCACCAGAACCACCAAGCATATTGATGACTCCCTGCACTCATATGCAAACTGCATCGCTGTCGAAGCCAAAAAGGGGGAGAAAGCGTATCTAGCTAAGATGGCCGAGCTTCAAGAAGAAATGAGCACACACTTCGCTAAATCAAGCAAATATGTCTATGAGAGCTGCTGGTGGATGCTCCAACAGGCGTTAGGTACGCTAGGCATCGTTCTGCCTGACAATCCTGCAGGTATTCATGTTCCTGCAGGTATTCATGTTCCTGAGACATCTACGGCCGCTGAGGAAGTAAGTGTTGCTGAGGATGTAAGTGCAAGTGCTGCAGATATTCCCACAAATGACGCTGATGCTAGGGCTCTCTCCAAAGCTAAACTGAGGAGCATGTTTGACCAAGAGGCCTTAGCAAAAGCCAGGGGAAAGAGAAAAGTTCAAGAAGGGACCTCCAAGGAGACACAGGCTGCAAAGAGAACTCGAATGAATGAGGAGGATGTACGAAATGAAAGGTGGAGTCCAGTTTCAAGGAACATCATCTTAGACACCTTCTGGCTGCAAGAAAGAGGAGAGATCAATCGAAACGAAGTATATAGCCAGTATGAGTGGGAAACGCACAAAACGTTTGAAGCGAAACGCAACATCTTTTTCAGAAACAACAAGGATCCAGATAAAGTTGCTCCTCCTAGGTATTACCCGAAGCCCAAAGAATACATGGAGAGGCAAAGCAAGAAGTACTTGACTCAAAATCCTAAGGGTGACTTAGCTAAGGAAAAATAGTCAAAAACCTATAGCTTGTCACTTTGTCTTAAGAACATTTAATGATTATTGTTGTCACAGAAACAATTCTGGATTATATGTGTATATATTTATATTGGTATATATATTTGAATCTGTGAATGACTCAAGTCCTGATCTGATTGCATATATTCTTTTGTGCTGCATGTTTAATTTCTGAATGCTATGTTTATTATTTGATATGTGTTATTCATCTTAGCTAGTGGGGTTTTGGCTTCGTCAAATAGGGGGAGATTGTTGGGTATTGTATCCACGATTACCTAGATTTGAGGAAGCCACCTGTCAAGCTAAGATGAATTCACAATGTATTTGATGAAACATCTTAAGTTGTACTTGCAGCTCCTCCACGCTAAGTGCACACCAATGTCAGGGTGCAGTAGGTCAATATACACGGGTCTGCAAGACGTAATCCCTCGTTGAGCAGATCAGTGTGTTGGCCTACGTGTACTCTCTCTATTGGAGTGCACTTACTTTCAAGTACAGGGCCGTTCATATGCAAAAGAAGACAAGGAGCATGGATGGGTCAAGGAGCAGCTCCAGGGTGGAAGACGAAAATTCGTCCAAGGAAAATTCGACGAGAATCACCAAGTGATTCTCGCCGATTCGACGAGAATCACCAAGTGATTCTCGCCAAATCGACGAGAATCACTAGTGATTCTCGCCGACTCCTTCTGGCTACCTCAAAACGGTACCAAGTA
The DNA here is from genome assembly GCA_039583875.1 of Platanthera guangdongensis. Lineage (NCBI taxonomy): Eukaryota > Viridiplantae > Streptophyta > Magnoliopsida > Asparagales > Orchidaceae > Platanthera > Platanthera guangdongensis. Next base: position 68,417 of record JBBWWR010000138.1, read on the forward strand.
AGATTCGGCGAGAATCACTAGTGATTCTCGCCGAACCAGTGGCCAAGCAGCTCATGTATACAAAGTGAAATTCGTTGAGAATCAATAAGTGATTCGGCGAGAATCACTAACGATTCTCGACGAATCGTCGAGAATCACTTGGTGATTCTCGCCGATTCGTCGAGAATCGCCTGCGATTCTCGCCGATTTTCACTTAGAGTTTTCTCAGGTTGCTGCTGGACCGGATTCTGCCTCTAGACTAGTTTGAACCGAACTTAGGGATTTCTAGTGTGGGTCCCACAAACGGTCATATTGGAGTTATCTACAGTATATATATTCCAGTATTTTGAACAGTAAAATGACGAAGAAAGAAAAAGAAGCTGAGCCGCGACGTAACCCTAGATTCGCGATTTCTCTCCTCCGCCGCCGTCGCGCTCGGGCAAGTCCGTCGCCGCCGCTGATCGCTCTTCTTCCCGATCTCCGGCGACAGAAGCTTAGCAAAGCTTGTGTCTCACGTGTCTATCCAGAGATCTCTTGTCTTTCGATTTGTTGACCGGGAAAAATTCCCCCGTCCGAATCGATCGAGACGACCGATCCTAGAGCGACCGTTGGTAGACCTAGTTTGCTTCGCTACGAAGTTTGGATCTCCAAGTTCAGCAGCCGCTCATCATCGTAGCCGCCGATCCCGAAGCTAGCCGCCGCTCGTGTGCCGCCGCCGGTTCCGGGGAGATCATCTCCAAGAGAGACCAAGGTTGTAGACTCTTCATCGACTTCAAGAACACGTCGTCGAACGAAGAGGAACACCGTAGTCTCCAAAAGAAGTTTGTATCTCGTGTACATTCTATATTTTCTTTTGTTGTAAAGGAACTTTTGTTCCGTGTTGTAAGGGTTGGGTGCAACCCGTTTTGTGGGAGTGTTGACTCTCACGTGTGGAAGGGTTCCTTCCGGTAGTGCAGGGATTGGATTTCAATCCCGTTGGAGAAGTGACCGAGTCGTCCCTTGTTGGGGAGATAGGTCGAAGGGGGAAAGTGGATGTACCCAAGTCGGGGAACCACTATAAATTGCCTGTGTATTCTGTGTGCTGTGCTTTTTATTTTTATTGTGCAGGTACGTTCGTAAATTCCGCAAAAGCGCTACTCGTCACCTATTCCCCCCCCCCATAGGTGCACATAGCTGACACTAGGTGGACTCTCACAATCTACTACCTCCATCTATTCTGTCTCATCATCCAGACCACAATCACCAATTAACACTACTGAGGAAACACCATCTCCATCTCCACCTCCTCATCTCCTCTACCATCTCATCAACCATCACAAATTGATGACACACTATTGCCATCTCTCAATTTTGATCTATTATCATCTCTATCTCCACAACCATCTCCACAACATTCCCCTATCCAGGAAGATACTATACTACCTGATGTCACAACCTCCATAATTCCAACAGACATTCAAACATCTTCCATCCCACAAGCATTCACCATCTGTCCAATATGCTCCATGCCCTCTTCTACCATATCAACAAACCTTCTTGAGCTTCTTACCCCTACACTCAAGATACTCATTGCTAAAGCAATTGCTCCACTTGCTGCTTCCATCTCTAAACCTCTTCACATCTAGCTTCTTTCTCCACTGTCCCTTCCTCTAGGGGCCTGAGTTTAGGACTCTCTGAAACCAGGCAGGGGGAGATATTCCATGAAGAAGCTCCAGTAATTCAAGAAGAAGTTCTTGCAGAAATTACAGCAGCAGCAGATGCAGTTATAGAAACTGATACAAAAATGATTCCAGTTTGTACAGAAGATGAAGAAACAGATTTTTCAATTCCAGAAATAATCACTGTTGGTGATTTTATCATCAATCCCACAGTTGACATTCATTCTTTACTGTATTCTTTTGATACACCTTCTAGAAGTAGTCTTTCAGCTTTTGACACTAAAACTATAGTCAGTTATACAACACCAATAAGTCCTTTAGTATTGGAACAACTAAGGACTAGTTTTGCAGTTAAAGAAAACATTATAGAGCAAATAACTACTCCATAACAAAAGGCTGTATCTCCTCCAACATTTGGCTCGGCTGAATCCCCCATGCCTAATCTTGATGATTTCTTGTTTGAGGATATAGATGCAGATATAGAGCCAGAAGTTCATGTACAACATCAGGCTGAAGAAGAACATGTAGCTGAACAACCACAGGCTGAGAAAATAAATACAAGTATACAACCACGTGCTCATCCAGTACTTTCTGAGGCAATGCTTAAAGAAATTAATGATCTTTATGATAACCATGCTAGTGAATATGATGATGATGAATCTGATGAGTTAGATGATTCCAGTTCCAAGAAAATGAAGTTTAAGAAGAGAAAGGCTCCAATAAAGGCTGCTCAAAAACCAAATTCTACAGCGGACACTCCCTACTACATTCTGCATTATATTACTCTCACTCTAGATACTCCTTACTGGAAGAGACTTTCTAAGAATGAACAAAGGGAAGAAAAAAGATGAAGAGATATAATTCTCCTCCTAAGAAGTCTTAGAGAGGACCTCCTGCTCCTCCTCCTCCTACAGTAGTATCAGCAGGAAATACTTCTCAAGTTCAAATGTCTATTTCTTATCAATGAAGACCAACACATAGCAGCAAAGAAAGTTCTTCAAGGTCAGACACTCAATCTAGCACCCAACAGAGAAAACAACAGCAACAACATCATGATAGTCAAGGCAGTCAGCTAACAGAACAAGGTAGCCAGGAAAAAGAAGAATCTAGTCCAGAAAGACCTCCCTCTCCAACATATGATCCAGAGTTGGATCCTAATTCTAGAATGGCCAGGTTTAATGAGCTGATAACTCTATCTCAGATAAGGAAGATTAGGGAAGAAGGAAAGGATTTCTCTCAATTCTCTACTATGTCATCTTACAGGAAGAAAGAACTGGACAAATATCAGGCACAAAATCTTTTTAATTTTGATACCTATATGAATTTGCATTCAGAAGTTGTAGTACCCAAAACTACAACTGTGAAAATTCTTGGTGCCCAAGACATGAAAATGACCCAAAGAGACGCAGAGGATCCCAGAAGAAAGTTGATTTTCACAAAACCTGCTTCCTCTTCAGATGCTTCAAAGAAACAGTGATAACTCTCTGATTTTGCATTTTGAATTTTTTTTTGCTATATGTAAACTCACAAGACACTTTTGTTCATATCTGCTGAATGTTTTTAAAATTCTATCAGATATTTTTATTGCTTTATGTTTTTGTTTATTTTTATTTTGTATAGTGACCTCACCCAAATAGGGGGAGATTGTTGGAACTCTACTTGTGATTTGGGCTAGGTTCACTATTAGGATTGATGACCCACCATGTATAGTCTAGGGTCATATGTTAGTTTCAGGGTTAAGGTTAATCTCATTAGGTTAGATTACTGAGACCAACCTTCAGAAGACTTCAGAGAACACAAGACTTAAGTGATAAGGCAGTTTTGAAGATTACAGAAAATGTGTTTGACGATAGCTGAACTCAGCTCGACGATCGTCGAACTCAGAGTTCCTTCTCCGAGTTGAGCTCGACGAAAGTCTAGCTCAGGTCGATGAACTGCGAGCTTATATCAGAATCCCAGCTCGACAAAGTGTCTTCTCAGCCCGACGAACTTGGAGCTCAGTTTGGCAAGTGCTTTCTTCTGCTCGACGATGTTGGAACTCAGCTCGACAAAGAAGAATTATCAGTTCGACGAATTTGGTGTTCAGATCGATGAATACTTTACTGAGGTCGACTAACTTCATCGAGGTTCTGCTCGACTTATCTTTTCTGCAGTTTCTCTGATCGACTAAGGCAGTTTAATTTCAATAATTAAGACAATAATAATCTAATAATAAATGCTTAATTTTTCAAGAATATAGCCGTTTTCTGGCAGCATTAATTAGGGATTTCACAGAGTTATTACTTAACATATTTACTGGGATAGTTGAGGAAATGCATTGAAGACAAAAACAGTTGTTCCATTTCCCAGAAATTTGTAGAGGAGTTCAAAGATTTTGAATTTCAAATAAGCAATCATATATATAGAAATTTTCAGAAGATTGTTGTGCACCACATAGAATAAGTCTAACAGTCAAGAAGAAGATATTATTAAGTCAGGAAAAAGAAGAACATCTGCTAACAAAGAACAAGAAATAGAGACACAAAACATCTTGTTCATAATTCTTCTTCCTCAAGCTTTTCTTCTAGCAAACAATCATCATTCTTAGATCAACTTCACGATCACTCAGATACATATACTGGAAGGTGAAGTTTTCATTGAAGGCATACACCATGAAGCAAAGTCTCCTCTCCTGATCAGATCTATAACTCAAGGGGAGCTTTGACAACATCACAAAATCCACTAGTCTTCTCAGAGGATTGAGACGGAGAAGACAATATCAATTTTATTTTCCTTCACTGTGTAAAGGGTTATAACTCCCTTCAGAAGTTAATCCTTTGGTTGTCAAGTCTCCTGATCAAAAGACTTGATTTGGGTTTTGGACACTTAATCAAAAGCTCAGAGGATTGCTAGAACTCCCTTAGAAAATATATCTTGTGGTGACAGGGCACCTTAACAAAAACCTATGATGGCAGGGCACCTGATCAAAAACCTGTAGTGGATTCCTACCAGGGTCGTAGAAGAGTGGATGTATCTAGGTTTATTGGGGAACCATTATAGATTTCCTTATGTCATCTAGTTGTGCTGTACTTTTTATTTTGCTGCGCTGTGATATATTTTCTTTTCTTATATATATATCACCTATTTTTAATCCGCTATAAAAACAACTTACAGTTTTTAAAGTACTCTATTCACCCCCCTGTAGAGTTAGTTAGATTAATCCCTCAGCATTTGAGGCATCTCTTTCAGGCAGGCAGACCCGCACTCGCCTAGAGAGAATAAAGGACTTTTGCCAAGTCAAGCGAAAGGGCTTTCGCCAAAGGCGAAAAGGCTCTCTCTAAGTTAGGTGAATGGCAGGAGAATCCCACACTCTCCCTTTTAGGAGCTATGGGGGATAATGCTCGGCTCACCCCAACATTCGCTTCTTTAGGCGAGTGGTGCCTTTAGGACCACTCTCCCAGTGGGGTCCAGAGGTGAAGTTACCTGGATGCCCCTATGGGTCTGCAAATAGCCTTTCAAAATAACGGAGTTACGCTGTCGGTATATCCAATTGTGCTGCGCATAACAAAATGGGATATCAGAATCACTTTATTGGAAGGCCAAGTTTAGGATTCTAGATATAGACCATGTGGGCACCTTTGTTGCGGATCCAGTTCTTTTGGCTTCTTTCTACTTGGGATATTTTGGTTTAGCTATGAACGCCCTCTAAGGTCCCTAGCTCAGCTTTTGGCTTGGGAGGGGAAGCGCTCTAGAGATCTTCTGGATGTGTGGTAGAACCTCCATGCTCTAGGCAAGTTTAGTTTCTAGTTCCAAGTGACTGGACAGTAGCTTAAGTTCTAGAGAAGTAAGTGTAATATACCCCCTTGGGTCCTAACTCTCGTTGAGACCACATTTTGGCTTCAACATTTTTCGTATGGTGAGCATGGAGTGTAGCTTACACATGAAAAACTTAAGCTAAGCTTCATGGATGGAGGTGAGGGATAAGGATCTGGCTGGGGCAGCTCGCCGCCCCAAGCGAGTGGTGTCACGATCGGGGTGCTAGAGGAGTTCAAGAGGGAGGTTATGCAAACCATCCACCTGGCATTTGCCGCGAGAGGCGAGTGGGACACACATAATGTTCTAGTTGTCGCGACCCCATCTTTGGCTGATAACTCCCCGGGTCAGCGACATGGGAATGAAGTCTCAGTCGAGAGCAGCGAGAGGGATCTCACTGTGCAAGAACTTTTATCTAGGCTGGAGAGTGCTGACAGGGTCAGCCAACCCAAGGTGCGAGACGAGCCCACTCGCCCAGTGGGTGCGGGAAGCCCTTTCATCGAGTTGATTGTCTCAGCCCTGGTTCTAGATGGGTTCAGAGAGCCGGAGATGTCCTACTATACAGGCGGGGATGATCAGGGGCAGCAAGTCCAATGGTTCGAGGATGTCGTTTCCATCAGGAAGATGTCGGATGCCTTCAAGTGCCGACTTTTTGCCATCACTCTAAAGGAGAAGGCCAGGGACTGGTTTCATCAGCTTCCCACAAGTTCCATCTACTGCTTTGAGGACCTGCGATGTAGGTTACTGTTGAGGTTCTCGATGTCAAAGAAGAGGAAGAAGGGATTAGAGTGTCTGTTCGCAATCAAGCAGTATCCAAAAGAGACGTTAGAGAACTACATCGATCGGTTCCAGGAAAAGATCCTTCTGGTCCAGGAGGTTACATGGTATACTCTAATTCTTGCCTTCACCCTGGGTCTAAGGTAGGAGTTCTTCAGCATGGAGGTAAAAAGGGTACCCCTTTCCTTCAATTAGTTTATGGAGAGGGTGGTGAAGGAGATAGAAAGTGAGATGACTAACCCAGCATTTGACAAGAAGCTAGCCAAGTTGGCCGAGGAGGAGGTGAAGGTACAGGGAGCAGGAAAGCAGCGAGAAGAGAGGAGGAGAGAAGATCCCCAAGGTCAGGGAATCCAGGGGCAGCAACAAGGTTGGGGCATCCGGATCTGAACAATCAGTTGACGTGGAGGCTTCAGGAAGGACCTGCCCAGGGGTGGGGTAGAGCGTTTCAGGATGCGGAGAATTTTCATGGGGGTCAGGGGCAGTTTAACCCACCAGCGTGGAGGCAGAGACAAAGGGATCCCCTTCCGTAATAGCATCAAGCGATGGAGATCGCCCATGGAATGGGGATGAGAAGATGAGTTAGAAATGGAGTAAGGAGAGAAAGGGGCAGGGTGGCGTTGACTTTTTATGACTTCCATTAGGAGGAAGGTCATGCAACAGCCACCTGCCCAGAGTTCCTGGAGGTGAGGGAGGCTAGAGGGCAAGTTAAGCAACAACCATCAGTGAGTATAGATGAGGTTCTGCCGGGAGGAGAGGAGGACAAGTGCGAAGACCGTGCTGATGTGCGAGCCCATGGGGGAATCAGAGTAATCCATTGGGGAGTAGGAATTGAAGCTACCCGCATGGGGAAATTCCAGACCATGTTTAAGAGGAGTGTCTCCTTGACCTCCCAAACTTTCCCCAGAATAGAAGATCATCTTCTCATCTACGGACATACCAGACTATGAGGACCCGTTCTGCGATGCATTTCCAAATGACCATCGAGAACTACATTGTCTCCCAGATCCTAGTTGATAACGGGAGCTCTGTGAATTTGATCTTTAAAGGATCTTTTGAGGCCATGAAGGTGGAGGCCAGGAAAGTGTTGTCCTCAGACGGTCCATTGTTCAGATTTTTAGGGGAGAGGAAGGAAGTTGAAGGAGGAGTTGGACTCCATGTGACGCTGGGGGGGGGGGGGGGTCAAGGAATTACCGGTTCGTCATCATTGATGCATCGAGCAGCTATAACGCCATCTTTGGGCACCACCTCATCAGCACCTTCTACTGCGTCCCCTCCTCATTCCATTAGTGTCTCAAGTTCAATAGTGTGTGTGTGGGGGGGGGGGGTCTAAGTCCGGATCAAAGGATACCCAAAGGTGGCGAGGCAATGTTATGTAACGGCCGTCAACACCATAGCCTGGATGACAGAGGCAGAAGAGTTAGGAAGAGAGCCGGTGGCACAAAAGGTGTCTGAAGTGAGAGAGGGAGGAGCAGGTGAAGATTTGGAGATGACAGAGGTAGCGGCAGAGGATCAGGGAGAGGAGAAAGGAGTGGTTAGTGCCCCTGAGGTTAGGGGAGTGGAGCTGCAGGAGAGTCAGGCCGAGATGATGGAGGTTGAAGAGGAATAGGTGGAAGAGGTACTTGTGTAGGGCGAGAAGCCGAGGAGCGAGTGGGAGTAATCCAAGATGGAGCCTACAGAGGAGGTTGTGGAGATTGAGGTCTTCACCAAGGCAGGGAGGACATAAAGGGCACAGATTAGCGGTGGGATGAGCCCTTGGGACCGAGAAAGGATGCGAGAGTGCATCTAGAAGAATATCAAAATCTTTTCTTGGAGTGTGGCATACATGCTAGGCATCAACGCAGATATGGCATGTCACCGCTTGAACCATGACCCCAAGACATGCTCCATCTACCAGAAGAGGAGGACCGTACCCACGAAGCTGGAGTAGCCAATCCAGGAGGAGGTGGAGAAGCTCGTCAAAGAAGGTTTTGTATCAGAGATCCAGTATCCAGGTTGGGTCTCTAATGTGGTAATGGTTAGGAAGGGAGATGGGCAGTGGAGGATGTGTATAGACTTCTCACTTTTAAATAAATCATGCCTTAAGGATTGCTACCCTCCTCCTCGAATTGACATGCTAGTTGACTCTGCAATCGATTTTTTATGATGAGTTTTTTAGATGCTTTTTCAGATTATCATCAGATCAGGATGAATCCACCCGATGTAAAGGACGTCTCCTTAACTATGAGGGAATGGTACTTCAACTATAAGATGATGCCATTCTAGCTAAAAAATGCAGGAGCTACATACTAGCGAATGATGGATCAGGTCTTCAAAGGTTAGAGGGGGAGGAACTTGGAGGTGTACATGGACGATCTCATGGTGAAAAGCAGGGATATGGACTCCCATTAGCTCGACTTAGAGGAAACGTATTCCACCTTACAGAAGTTCAAGATACGGCTAAACCCCCTCAAGTTTGTCTTTGGGGCGAGCAAAGGAAAGTTCCTAGGCCATCTCCCTACCCCCATAGGGGTGGATCCCAACCCTGACAAGGTAAAGGCCATAATTGAGTTGGAATCAACACATAACACCAAGGAGGTTCAATGCTTGACGGGGAAGCTCGCCGGGCTGAATAGGTTTCTCTCCTAGGCAGGGGAGAAGTGATCACACTTCTATATGGTCCTGCGTGGGAACCAAAATTTGACTGGACGAAAGAGTGTGAAGAGGCTTTTCAGGCATTGAAGAGTTAGTTCTCCCAAGCCCCACTCCTTCAGGTACCAAAGGATGTTGAGGACTTGACTTTGTACCTGGGAGTGGGCTCTAAGTTCGTGAGCTCCGTACTGGTTAGGGAAGAGGGAAAGAAATATTTGCCTATCTATTATGTTAGCTGGATCTTGAATAAGGCGGAGCTTCGTTACCCAATCCTAGAGAAGCTGGCTTTCTCTTTGGTTATCTCAGCTAGAAAGCTTAGGACATACTTTCAAGCCCACATGATCAAGGTGGTGACGAACCACCCTCTTCACAAGATGTTCAAAGGGGTGGAGCACTCAGGATGGTTGGCCAAATGGTCCATCGAGCTAAGCGAGTTTGTCATCTCTTTTGTACCATAGCTCTCAATAAAGGCACATGCAGTGGTCAACTTCTTGGCCCACTATGTCATCGAGGTAGAGGGCGAGAGGCCGCCAAAGCAGGTTGCCTGGAAGGTGTGGGTTGAGGAGCTTTAGGGAGGCATTCTTGGGGAAGCGAAGTGTTGTTAGTAGGCCCTCAGGGGGCCATGTTAGAGCAAGCCATGGCTCTGCATTTTCCGATCACTAACTACCAAGTGGAGTATGAGATCGTGATAGTAGGGTTGCACCTGGCCAAAGGGTTGGGGGTGTAGGATGTAGAGGTGTGCACTGACTCCTTGGTGGTGGCACTGCAAATCAAAGGCAAGTACTAGATGAGGGAGCCCACCCTTATGAAGTAATTGACAAAGGTGAAGGAGCTCATCTGATGGTTCAGGAACATTTTCCATTCAACACATTCCTCGGGAGGAGAATGTGGCAGCTGACCAATTGGCCAAGGTTTGACCCAGGGCCAAGGAATATTGACAGAACAGTTTCGCCAATCAATCGAGGAGGGTGAATTGATGGAGGTGGATCGATGCCATTCTGGGTAGACCCCTTCATAACCTTCTTGACCATCGTCAAGATCCCATAGGAGATTAGGGACAAAAAATGCTTCAGACACAAATCAGTTTATTATTTGATGCACGAAGGAGGGTTGCACTAAAAGTCACTATCGGTGTTCCTGGCCCGGTATGTGACAGAGGAAGAAGTTCCGAAGATCCTGGAAGACGTGCAATCCAGCGAGTATGTCAGCCACTCGGGGGGAGGGGGGGGGGGGGGTTGGACCTTTGAAGCAAGGGTAGTCCGATAGGGATTCTTCTAGCCAACCCTGGGGAAGGATGCAATGAAATTCGCACGGAAGCGTCAAAAGTGTCAGTTGTATGCTCCACTCCAACTTTTTCCCACCCAGAGTCTTAGGAGCATCACAGTGCCCTGGACCATCGCTATCTGGGGGATGGATTTGGTTGGACCCTTTCCCTAGGGAAGTGGGCAGAGGAGGTTTCTCTTAGTCATGATCGACAACTTCTCAAAGTAGTTGAAAGTAAAGGCGCTGGACAAGGTGACCTCCCAAGTGATTAACAATTTCATATGAGGAGAGATCATTTGCCAACATAGGCTTCCATTTGCCATAGTCACTGATAATAGACCCCAATTTACCAGCGAGGAGTTCATCAATTTCTACACTCAGCTGGGGATAGAAATCAGGTTCGCCTCCGTCCACCACCCACGGAGCAACGGACAGGTGGAAGCGGCGAATAAAATCATTGCGAACCTTTTAAAGAAGAAGGTGGAGAATCTGAGACGAAGTTGGGTAGAACAACTTCCCTCCATGTTATGGGCTTGAGGACGACCCCCAACATGGCTACTGGAGAGACCCCCTTCAAACTTTCTCACAGTTATGAAGGCGTTCTGCCCGTGAAGTTTGATGTCAGGTTTCCACGAGTAGTAGCTGCCAAGGAAGGGGATGGGGAATGGATGATAGAGAACTAAGGGGGGATACGAGTATTAGTAGATCTGATAGAGGAACTCCACGATACGACCACTATTAGGCAAGAAGAGATCAAGCGACGGATGGACAAGTACTTTGACAAGCATTTGAAAATCAGGTAGTTCATAGTGTGGGATCTGGTCTTAAAAAATGTGGATTCCGCGGGCAGATCAGCAACAGTGGGGAAGTTTCATCCAAATTAGGAAGGTCCTTACATCATTAAGGAAGCACTGAAGTTAGGGGGATAGCGCCTCCAAAATGTGGAGGGGGAGACCCTAAGTCACACCTAGAGCGGTGATGACTTGAAGTGCTTCTATCTTTGAACCTTGTATGTAACATATTCTTTTTATTATTATTAATTCTCTTGTGGCTCAAGACCTTTAGCAAATGAACTATGTGATTGAATGAATAGATTGAAATGATGGCCCCAAGAAGATCCCGCTGACCATGCGTATACTATCTGACAGAGCTGGAAGAGTCACTCAATGGTAAAATGTGAAGTTGGCCCGAGAAGATCCCGATGATCAGGCTCCCACTAGCTGGCAGGGCTGGAAGTCACTCGGGGCTAGATTGAAATGATGACCCCGAGAAGATCTAGCTAACCAGGCTCGCACTAGTTAGAAGGGTTGGAAGAGTCACTTAGCGATAAAATGGGAAGTTGGCCCAAGAAGATACCGCTGACCAGGCTCGCACTAGTTGGCAGGGCTGGGAGTCACTCGTGGCTAGATTGAAATGATGACCCTGAGAAGATCCCATTCACTAGGCTCGCACTAGCTGGCAGGGCTGGAAGAGTCACTCGGTGGTAAAATGGGAAGTTGGCCCGAGAAGATCCCGCTGACCAAGCACTCACTAGCTGGCAAGGATAGAAATCACTCGAGGTTAGATTGAAAAGTTGACCCCGAGAAGATCCTGCTGACCAGGCTCGCACGAGATGACAGGGCTGGAAGAGTCTCGGTGGTAAAATGGGGAGTTGGCCCGAGAATATCCCGCTGACCAGACTCCCACTAGCTAGTAGGGATAGAAGTCACTCGGAGCTAGATTGGAATGATGATACCGAGGTGATCCCACTGTCAGGGTCTCACCTAGCCGACAGGTATGGAAGGCCCTCCGACAATGTTATGAAGTATCTTGGAACTAAGTCCTAAGCTGATCCTGCTATCAGGTTCTCACCTAGCTGACAGGTCTGGAAAGCTCTCAGTGGACGTGGTGGAGCACTTTGGAAGGGGATGGTCCAATGAGAATCACTCTTATTAAGAGTTTAGAAGGCGGGACCCAGATGCGTGATTAAGAGTTTGGCAGGCGGGAACCAAATGTACAAACACCCATTTGGCAATACCTATTCGACAAAAACCACTCGGCAGGCCCACTCGACGGACTAGCCTCTCTGATTAAGAAATTGAGGTTGTCTCTCACTAGAACTCAGTCCATGAGTGCAAGTCCATTGTAGTAACCGCCTAAGAACCGAAGGCATGTGCAAATGTGCATAGTTGAGGTTAAGTCTTCGCTAAAGAACCCTTTGGGCGAGAGCGATTCAATTGCAGCCTAGGAACTAAGAGTCAATAATGAGCGAACGCGCGAGAATATTTATGAATGGTAAGAGTCGAGAAATAAAAATTAAGGATAACAACCATTTCAGTAGAGACAAAAAACTTACAAAATTTAAATTGTATCTCAAAAAGAAATGTTCTTACAATTAGGGGTTTTGCCCCTGACATGAATGACCAAGAAAAACAAAATACAAAGTCAAATAATAAAAGCAAAAGGTCTTCAGGAGGAGTCACCGGGCTTCTCGCTGGAGGATCCCTCACTCCTGTGGAGGGGTGAGTCGAGATCATTCTCACACTAGATATTATCCTCGTCCTCGGGCACGTCGATGGGAGTGAACATCCAGGGGAGGATTCTACGTGCCGTGAGCCCCTCATTGTCTTCATTCAGAAGTTCGGCCACTCGTAGCACCTCGATCGTGTGCTTGGCCGCCCCCTGGGCATTCTCCTGCATCATCACCTCAATCTCATAGTTGGTGTACTGATGCAGTTTGCCCTTCTTGGTGGGAGGTGGCGGGACAAGAAATTCTTGCAGACATTTGTTCTCTGCTTTCAATCTTGTGACCTCGCGCTCAAGGCTAGCCACTCATGCACACAACAGTTCGACATTCACGGAGTCCTGCAGAAATGGATACTAAAAGGAGTTAGTATAAAATGAAGCGAGAGCGTGAGAGCTAAGAAATTTTCACTCACCCCTTGCACTGCGTGACTTTCGAGAAGCGCCTCAGAGGCCTCCAAATGGTGCTTCAGAGAAGCAACCTCCTCCGAGGTGAGATCCCACGACCTCTGAACGTGGCTCAAGTTTCGCTTGAGGTGGAGGATGTGGCGTGACGACATGTGGGTGAGCTCGAGGGCGCGCAACTGGGCCCACGCGGTCTCTTGAGCGAGGGTCCGGGTCGACTCCTTATCAAAGATGCTGCCGTCCTCTCGGCTGTACAACCCGAAGGCGAATGCAATGTCATCGTTGTAGGTAGAATCATGCTCTATCCATAACGGGAGGAGAGTTGAGATGGAGGACCGGTTGGCCTTGTGGTCCAATTGAAGCAGGGGCTGGCCTGCCTCGTCCATGAACTTCTCGCCAAGGCCAAAATTTTGGTGCCCTCTCAGCACCGGTCTAGCAGGATCCTTCTCTATCGCAACGACAATCTTGGCGACGGCGACCGTCATATCCTTTTTGGCTGGGGTCTTAGATGGGGCTTCGTCGAAGGTTTTGCCCTTGGCAAGTGCTGATGTTTTTTGCTTTCTTAGAGGATGTTAGGGGAGGAGCGTCTGGCTTCCGCTTCTAGACACTTGACTAGGATGAAGTACCCAACTCCTCCCTATAGGAGGCGACCATAAATAGTGCGAGTGACAAGTCGGGGGTGGGAACCTAAGCTTCCTCATGAGGCTGGTGGAGGGGGATCTCTCGCTCACTTGTGCGGATAATAAGAGTAAGCTTTACCAATCCAAGACGAGGATTAAAAAGTATAGGGGGCAGAATGTTTCCTTCTCCAGTGAGAACGGGTAGGAGGGAGTCAAGGTTCTGCCATAGGTACCTGACGTCTAAGTTCTTTGTGCCGAAGAATGAGTTCCAGGCGGTCTCGTGGACCCTGAGTGCAGGAGGCTTGTAAGTCGCCTAGTCGTACTGAATAGGCGAAAGGGGAATATTACCGAAGTTCTATGACACGAAGATGAACTTCTGGGGCCAATAGTGGTTCTTGTTGGCAAGACCGTTGCTCTTGATCGTTTGGCATGAAAAGAAGACGATCCTGCTCTTCGCCCAGAAGTTGAACAGTTTCCGAAAAACTGAGAGGTTGAACTCGTTCCTCTCCTCACGCATATACCAGGCAAATGCTAACAGATGACGACAAAGTTAAGTTTGAGGTGGCGGGAACCACTCTGAAATACCGGATGGTCTGGCATGTAACGCCCCGAAACTCAAAAGAGGGACGGACAATGTTTAGAACCAAGTTTGGGACTTGGTAGGGGTCACACGGCCTAGGACACGGGCGTGTCCTAGGGCCATATCGTGCTCGGGTTCGACGATATTACCGTGTGGTCAACGAAAATGCAGTCGACGATCGTCGGATAGCGAACACAGCCTGAGACACGGGCGTGTCCCTGGCCGTGTCCTGCTCGAGATGTTAGCCGGGATGTGTCAGGGGAGGAACACGGCCTGGAGCCCATGCGTGTTCGGGTTGACACAAGCGTGTCAAAATCGACACGGGCGTGTCGAGAACCTATGTTCTCTTCGGGTTGTTTTGGTCCTCTGTCGATGGAGGAACACGCCCCGCAACACGGGTATGTAATGGTTGACACTGGCGTGTCGAGTTTGACACGGGCGTGTTGAGAGCCCGTGTCCTGGTCTGGATGCGACTGTTTCAACGTCGATTGAGGCACATGGCCTTGGACATGGGCATGTCACAAGCCGTGTTCGGCCCAAGAAATTGATTTTAAGTTCGAATCGTGGCCGTTCGTTTACTTCTTTTGGGATCCAAGGGCCCAGACTGGTTCTTGCTGGGTTATATCCGGGAATAGGGTTTGAAACCCTCATTTCCCTTTTAGTTTCTCTTTCTAAAAGCCTTAGAGAGAGGGGAGAGCAAGGAATAAGGTGGAGGAGAGATCCGACCGCCAGTGGAGCTCCGGTGCCCTAAATCGCATGCCGAGTTCAAATCTACGGAGTCGAGGCCGTTGCGGTGCTTTTCATCTGTCTAGATCTTCATGGTGCCAAAGAGAAACACTAGGGTAACGATTCTTTTCTTAGACATGTGAAGTGTTCTTTCCTTTTTGCATAGGAAGCCCGCTCTCACGAGTATGCGGTGAGTGTGAGGTCTTCCTTCGGGTAGACATAAATAATCCCCGTTGTTTTTCATGTAGAGTCCGGAATCGTAGTACGAACATAGTCATGGTGTGTGAAGCCTACCCGGACAAGTTGGTCTGGATCGGTGATGTTGCATTGCATGAATGGCCGGAGAAGACTCCACGCCGATGGTTGTTTTTTGGGTTTTCTACGCGGTAGATTGCAACAGGGAACCTTGGGGACTAACCCTAAGGTGCACCTGGAAAACTGGGAAGCTGCGTGATTCTGCCATCTTGGTGGCCTGGGAGCCAACTTGCACATAACCGGGTTATGTGAAATTTCGGTGATCGATTTGGGACTCGGGAAATCTTGACCCGCGCATATGGGTTAAATTGACATTGCGGTGTGAGCAACGGGTTAGGTGGAACCGTACCCTCTCTATGTCGTTCGGTACAAGCGGCCTAAAGTACGTGGGACTTGCCATTGATAAAGATGGAGAGAGTCTTAGGCTTCTGCTAAAAAAGGCTAAAATGCTCAAGAGTTTGCCGTCCAAGTGGCGGTGGTGGACCGAGTTCACCGAATAAGTGCCCTGAGAGGATGGGGTGTGTGTGGCTGTATGTGCTTACGCCTGTTTTGCTATGCTAATAAAGGGCAGGGAAGGAGCATCGCCGCCCAGAGTTTAGGGGCAGGGTCGTTATAATTTGGTCAGCTTTAGCTGACCGTTAATTTTGTTTGCCACCGCTGCGGTGGATTGTTGCATGCAGGTGTTGCAGAGCTTAGTGGCAAATAGCGAGCAAAAGCCCTTGTTGCTGAGATGGCCCTCGAAGTCCTATGCTAATGTTTACTTCTATTTTCATGTGTGACTGACCTGTGTGTCGATGTATGGAAGACACTATTTGTATAAGTAAACTCTTATAAGGACATAAGCCCATGTACTTTGTGTATTTTGTATGTTCATTCCTTTTGGGTTACTGTTTTAGTGGACATTCATGCTGTGACTGGGTTCTTTCTTTACAACTTTTAAAATGCTTCTACAAGAATGTTCTCTGTGTAGGATGTTGGTTATTAGAAGGATGGTTTCATTGCGTAACCCTTCGGTCTGTCTGTGGTATATGGAGTCAGGCCCCTGCTGGACCTACTGCTATATGCTATGTGACGGATATGGGGTGTTACAATTTGGTATCAGACTACCTGTTTCGGTCACCTTAAATGAATTCGTGGATGAATTCTTTTAAGGGGTGGTGAGCACATGTGTGTGCGTCATCGTTATAACATAAAAGAACCCATGAATATCCACTTAGGAATGAAAATACACATGTTTGAGGATCCTGCATGTTCCTATAATTGCTTTTTGCAGTATTGTTCGGTCACTTAATGGTGTTTTGTACGACTATAGGTGACCAGGAGTGGTGCAGAGCCGTCAGAACGCTCGCTTTCTGAGGAAAGTAGTGAACCTAATGACGTGCCTGCAACCCTTCCCTCCGCTGAAAACATATGAATGGTGGTTGAAGCAGTCTTCGCTGTGATTGATGCACAAAATGGAGGACGTGTGCAGTCCCCTACTCCTGATGTAACTCCAATGACGGGTGGTGTGATGGAGCAAACGGCATTTAAAGGACCATTGGGTTAGCAATTGAACATGCTTTTAGTGCAGGGTACACACTCAGTTGTGGAATATTTGCAGGCGTTTCTTATGATAAGATGCTACCCAGGCTCCGAAGTGGAGAGCGACTAGTCTATGGTCGATAGATTTTATAATGTCCTGCACGACGAGTTACGAGTTTTAATGCTAGGACTAAAATTATTGGGATTCCGAGCCTTGGTGGAGTCGACTAGATCCTTGGAAGTATATTTGGCAAAATCTAATCAGACGTTGGAGTTCAGGGTACTAAACTCTCCAGATTCTACAAAGTCTGCAAACCAAAGGAGAAGGAAAAAGAAGTCTAAAATGTATACTAGACAGACTCCATATGATTGTTTTAATTGTTGCAAGGGAGGGCACTTTGCCCGAGATTGTCGTAATGGTGCACAGAAGATAAAGAAAGCTATGACAGGAGTAGCTATAGGACAGAGTGTCAAAGCACGTAGTGGTATCCCAGTGACATAGAAGACTGGATCTGGAGTAGCGTTGGGAGGAAGGCAATTATATGTTTTAACTGTGCGAAGCCGGGATATTTTACCCGAGACTATTGGAGCGGATGTCAAAAGTCCGAAAAGAAACCTGGATCGACCTACGAGGAGAAGGGCAAGGGATCGAAGACAACTGCATCGCATTATGCTCCACCCCAGCCAGAAGTGTACAACCTTAGCCAGCAGAGGCCATGAAGCTGTCTGGCGCGGTGACATGTATGTATAGCAGGTTAGCTTTAAAAACTTGTTACCCTACACGTGATAGCATATGACTGGTTGTGTTAGGCATTGTTTTGATTTTCGATTACCCGGCAAGAGCACTGTTCGATACAGAAGCTTCGCATTCCTTTTTTCCGAATAGTTTACATCGCGCATCGGAGTACCTTCTTTGATGGAAAGGGACAAATTGGATGGGCTACTGCCTACGGGTGCCCTATTCGCGCGGATAGAGTTTGTTGCATAAAGATACGAATTGGGACTCAGGAGTTCGACTTGCAAGAATCATTACTGCCGCTAGTGGATTTCGACGTGATTTTTGGTATGGACAGGCTCTTAGAGCAACATGCATATATTGATTGCCATCACAAGGAGGTCAAGTTGGGAACTAGTCGTGAGATGACATTTACGGGCTTGAAAGGGTCGAGCGAGACTTTGATGTCTGCTCTTCAGGTGGTTAAGGCGGTTCGTGCTGGTGCAGAGCTGTTCTTCACGCTAGTGGAGGATTCGAACCCTAAGCCTGCTTTGTACAACATCCAAGGTGTATTCGAGTACCTTGATGTGTTCCTTGGCGATCTCCCTGGAGCCCCACCTCAACGGGAGATTGACTTCACTATTAAGCCAATGGCAGGTGCCAAACCTGTGTCACGCTCTCTCTCTCGGTTAGCGCCTAAGGGGATGGCGGAGCTGAAGGTTCAACTTCAAGAGCTGTTGGAACATGGTTATGTGCATCCAAGTTCATTGCCTTAGAGTGCACTGGTATTTTTGTGAAGAAGAAAGATGGGAGCTTGCGACTCTGTATCAATTATCAAGAGCTGAACAAGTTAACGGAGAAGAACAAGTACCCGATCCCAAGGATTGATGATCTATTCGATCAGTTAGTCAGGTCATCAGTGTACTCGAAATTAGATCTAAAGTCTGGGTATTATCAGCCGAGGATAAGAGAAAGTGATATCCCCAATACAACATTCAACACGAGATACATGCATTTTGGGTTGACCGTCAAGCCATTTGGTATGACTAATGCGCCGTCAGTGTTCATGGATCTGATTAACAGAACTTTCAGAGAGTACCTGGACCACTTCGTGATCGTCTTTATCGACGATATATTGGTGTACTCGCAGAGTGAGGAGGATCACTTTAAGCATCTGCATTTGGTATTGGAGATGCTGAGGAGGAACCAACTGTACACCAAGTTTTCCAAATGCGAGTTTTGGTTGTCCTCAGTAACATTCCTTGGTCACATAGTTAGTGGAGAGGGAATTGCGGTGGATCCGGCGAAGATAGTTGCTATACGGGAGTGGCATGTGCTGGCTATGGTAGCGAAAGTCCGGAGTTTTCTAGGGCTTGCCGGCTATTACAGGCGCTTCGTGGAGAACTTCTCACGGATAGCATTACCCCTCACGACTTTGACGAGGAAAGAGCAGAAGTTCGTTTGGACGCCTGAGTGCGCACGTGCTTTCGAAGAGTTGAAAAGTCGGTTAACCATGTCGCATATTCTAAGTTCTCCGAGTGGGACCGAAGGCTTTGAGATCTACAACGATGCTTCAAGCAGTGGATTGGCTTGTGTTCTACTGCAGCATGGAAGTGTAATAGCTTATGGCTCGCGTTAGCTGAAGATGAATGAGAGGAATTATCCGGTCCATGACTTGGAGTTAGCGGTCGTGATATTTGCCCTAAAGTTGTGGAGGCATTACCTGTATGGTGTGAATGTCGATATCTATACCGACCACAAGATCCTGAAGTACTTGTTGGATCAAAAGGATCTAAACATGCGACAGTGGAGATGGATGGAGTTCCCGGGGGATTACACATTTAAGATTTAGTATGTGCCTGGGAAAGGTAATGCGGTTGCAGATGCGTTGAGTCGCAGAGCCCCTGCATAAGCCAACTGGTTGTCAGTTCATGACGAGCGTTTGATTCGGGAGTTGGAGGCATTAGGGATCTCTTGTGTTGATAAGAAGACTAGTGCCAAAGCGCAATTGAACTGGACAAAAGTTTAGTATTGTAACAACCCCATCCGTTCATATGGTATATTCTAGAAGGTCCGGCCGGGGCCCCACAGTATATATCACAAAACAGGCGGTGAAGGTACATGATGATACCAGAGTAGCGCATCGCACCTATCACAAATCATTCTAGCGGAAGCCTAGACTACAACTTGAACTCCTCATGAATGTCCAAACATAAAATTCCACATTTTATACCATATAGGAATGTCTTACAATAAGTACAAAGCGTTGGCCTTATGGCCTTACAGGGCTATCAAACAGTGGCCTAAACAAATTGGCGCGCAGACCGGCCACAATAAAAGAAAACGCACAAAAACACAGATAGCCTTCGAGGGCTAGCAGCAGTAGCAGCAACAGCAGCAGGAACATCAACCTCTATGCGTCCCGCTCGGCTCTCCAGCACCTGTACAGGGACAATCCACCCAACGGTGGCAAACAAGAGCAATGGTCAGCGTTCAGCTGACCAAATTATAACGACCCTACCCCTTCTCTCGGGGTAGCGGTACTTCCCTGCAAGCATAGCAAATCACAAGGATGGCAATATATATAGATATCATCAAAATGTGCTTTCACGCACACAAGCCATCACAACCGTTCGCCACCCGGCCCAACGGTCCGTGCACTCAGGGCACATTCTTGGTGTTCTGGCAAATTTCTTGCCCACCACCGTATTAGGGTCACAACCCAACGGTAAATCTCTTGAGCATTTACTCCATGGCGTGCAGCCGGAGTTAGTCTTCCTACACCGGGATGGCCCGTAGCCCCCCATTGTGTCATGGCGCGCAGGCCGAAGACTCTTGCTATGCGCTCCAACAGACCGCACCTTTGGTCTCACATCGGACGGACATAGCGCAGGTCGGATCCTCCACCCCCCGTTGCTCAAATCGCCTTGCCTTCTCCGAGTACAGCGTACTCATGGCTATATCAAAGGCGCGGGTCGGTCTCACCAATCCTGTTCCTGGCATTCAAGCCTGGGTATATCTCGATACCCATTTCCTTAGCACAACATCGGGTCTTTCCTGGGCCTCCCAGTACTTCCTGTGACTCTCTTCACAGGTGGACACCGCACAAGCACAAATGTCAAGGGTCTTTCCTGGCTAACATGCCAGTACTTCCTGTTACTCGTTTCACAGGTGGACACCCTACGACATCAAGCACCACAAAAGGGCATTTCCTGGTCACACCAGTACTTCCTGTGCCTCATTCACAGGTTGGACCCAAAAACATCACATGGCTATTTTTCCTGGGCTACCACCCCAGTACTTCCTGCTACTCCTTTTCGCAGGTATAACCCGTAGACTCCTTACACTACACATTATCACGGAGTCTTCTCCGGTTCGTATGCAACATCACCAATCCAGACCAACCTGTCCAGATGGGCTTCACACAGCATGCCTATTCCGTACTCCATTTCCGGATCTATATGCCAACAAAGGGGATGTCAAGCATCCACCCAAGGATTTCCAAAATCAGCCACCTCTTGGTGGGGGAAATCACAAAGCTATGCCAAAAAGAAGCCTTCACATGGCTAGGAAGAAGAGTCGTTACCCTTGACGACCGCTTCGGTGCCATGACCACAAGCTTGCTTGCAAGACTCGCAAGAGCGTCTCCTCCGCAACGCCGGCTTCGGAACTCTCGTCGGTAAACCGCAGCACCACCAGCAGCAGCCCCTTTCCCTCTTCCTCTTCCTTTCTCTCTCTCTCTTTCTCTCTTAACTTGAAGAAACTCAAGGCCAAAGAAAATGAGAATCCTTCTCTGATTTCGGCCTTTAAGGAAAAAGAGGAAGAGGCTTCATCCCTTGGATCCAGACTGAAGGAATGGACGGCCACGATTCTGCCAAAAACACAGATTTTGACCCGACACGGCCTCGGACACGGCCGTGTGCCAGGCCATGTGCCTCAAGCGGTGGTCAA
Organism: Platanthera guangdongensis; assembly: GCA_039583875.1. Taxonomy (NCBI): domain Eukaryota; kingdom Viridiplantae; phylum Streptophyta; class Magnoliopsida; order Asparagales; family Orchidaceae; genus Platanthera; species Platanthera guangdongensis. Next base: position 89,789 of record JBBWWR010000138.1, read on the forward strand.
CCGACTTATCCAAACCAGTGACACGCCCATGGGACACGCCCGTGTCATGGGCCGTGTCACCAACATGCCTTCGAACACGCCCGTGTCTGTGGCCGTGTGCCTGGGCGAAAAAAATCCCAAATCATCCCGAGACTTCACACAGCCTGTGACACGCCCATGTCCCAGGCCGTGTGCCAAGACACGGCACAAAGACACTGTAACAACCCCATCCGTTCATATGATATATTCTAGAAGGTCCGGCCGGGGCCCCACAGGATATACCACAAAACAGTCGGTGAAGGTACAGGATGATACCAGAGTAGCGCATCGCACCTATCACATGCATTCTAGCGGAAGCCTAAACTACTTGAACCCCTCATGAATGCCCAAACATAAAACTCCACATTTTATATACATATAGGAATGTCTTACAATAAGAACAAGTGTTGGCCTTATGGCCTTACATAGCTTTCATACAGTGGCTACAACTATGGGCGCGCAGGCCGGCCACAACAAAAGAAAACACACAACGCAAACATAGCCTTCGAGGGCTAAACAGCAGCAGCAGCAACACCAGCAGGAGCATCAACCTCTATGCGTCCCGCTCGGCTCTCCAGCACCTGTGCAAGGGACAATCCACCCACGGTGGCAAACAAAAGCAACGGTCAGCGTTCAGCTGACCAAATTATAACGACCCTACCCCTTCTCTCGGGGCAGCGGTATTTTTCCCTGCAGGCATATCATATCACAAGTATGGCAATATATCAAAATGTGCTTTCACGCACACAAGCCATCACAACCGTTCGCCACCCGGCCCAACGGTCCGTGCACTCAGGGCACATTCTTGGTGTTCTGGCAACCTCTTGCCCACCACCGTATCAGGGTTATCACCCAACGGTAAATCTCTTGAGCATTTACTCCATGGCGTGCAGCCGGAGTTAGTCCTCGGACACCGGGATGGCCCGTAGCCCCCCATTGTGTCATGGCGCGCAGGCCGAAGACTCTTGCTATGCGCTCCAACAGACCGGACCTTTGGTCTCACATCGGACGGACATAGCGCAGGTCGGATCCTCCACCCCCCGTTGCTCAAATCGCCTTGCCTTCTCCGAGTACAGCGTACTCATGGCTATATCAAAGGCGCGGGTCGGTCTCACCAATCCTGTTCCTGGCAGTTAAGCCTGGGCATAAGCCTTTACACCCATTTTCTCACAACAACAGCGGGTCTTTCCTGGGCACACCAGTACTTCCTGTTACTCTCTTCACAGGTGGACACCGCACAAGCACAAATGTCAGGGGTCTTTCCTGGGCATACCAGTACTTCCTGTGACTCGCTTCACAGGTGGACACCCTATGACATCAAGCATCACAAAAAGGCCTTTCCTGGTCTCACCAGTACTACCTGTGCCTCATTCACAGGTTGGACCCAAAACCATCACAAGGCTATTTTCCTGGGCTACCACCCCAGTACTTCCTGCTACTCCTTTTCGCAGGTATGACCCGTAGACTCCTTAACACTACACGTTATCACGGAGTCTTCTCCGGTTCGTATGCAACATCACCAATCCAGACCAACCTGTCCAGATGGGCTTCACACAGCATGCCTATTCCGTACTCTATTTCCGGATCTATATGCACAACAAAAGGGGATTTCAAGAATCACCCAAATGACTCCCAAAAGCAGCCACCTCTTGGTGGGGGAATTAAACGATATGCCAAAACAGAAGCCTTCACATGGCTAGGAAGAAAAGTCGTTACCCTTGACGATCGCTTCGGTGCCATGGCTTGAAAGCTAGCTTGCAAGACTCGCAAGATCGTCTCCTCCGCAACGCTGGCTTCGGATCTCTCGTCGGTAAACCGCAGCACCACCAGCAGCAGCCCCCTTTCCTTCTTCCTCCTCCTTTCCTTCTCTCTTTCTCTCTCTTGAAGAAAGGTTAAGGCCAAAGTAAATGAGAAATCAATCTCTGACTTCGGCCCTTAAGGAAAAAGAATAAGAGCTTTCAGCCCTTGGATCCAGACTGAAGGAATGGACGGCCACGATTCTGTCAAAAACACCAATTTTGACCCGACACGGCCTCGAACACGGCCGTGTGCCTGGCCGTGTGCCTCAAGCGGTGGTCAACCGACCTATCCAAACCAGTGACACGCCCATGGGACACGCCCGTGGCATGGGCCGTGTCACCAACACGCCTTCAGACACGCCCGTGTCTTGGCCGTGTACCTGGGTGAAAAAAATCCCAAATCATCCCGAGACTTCACACGGCCTGGGACACGCCCGTGTCCCCGGCCGTGTGCCCAGACACGGCACCCAGACACGCCCTGTCAAAAGTATTCGGCGGGCTGAGCTCGTCGTTCCGATTTGACACGCCCTGTGACACGCCCGTGTCACAGGCCGTGTCCCCTATCTCGACACTCGACACTCGACGATCTCGACACTCGACGATCTCGACACTCGACACTCAACGACACGGCCATGGACACGCCCGTGTCCTAGGCCGTGTGCCTCCTCTCGACGATCGTCGAGCGAAAATCGTCGACACCTAAGTCGACTGTCGACACTGCCTTGACACGCCCTGCGACACGCCCGTGTCGCAGGCCGTGTCCGACACGCCCTGGGACACGCCCGTGTCCCAGGCCGTGTCACCCAAATTTTCCCGTTTTAGAACTTTGGGCTGTTACAATCCTCCCCTCCTACAGGAAATTTCGTCCTCGAAATTCAGAGACAGAGAAGTAACAAAAAGCAGCAAGAAACATGTACCAACATATCACTTATTTATGTTACAATATTCTCGCTCCAAATTACACAAACAGCTCAGGGAATTCTTCTCGCATGGTCTGCTCACGCTCCCATGTCAGTTCTTCACGGCCGCAGTTGTCCCACCGGACTTTTACCATATCGACCGTCTTGTTCCGCAACTGTTTCTCGGCTCGATCTTCGATCTGAATGGGTCTAACTCTCGTTGTTAGCCCATACTCCACCGGCACACGATCATCCGCGACCACTTGAGCTGGATCTTTCACGGCTTTCCGCAGTACCGAGATGTGAAAAACATCATGTAATCCACCCAAGTCCGCCGACAGAGCTAGCCGATAAGCCGCTTCGCCAATTCGCTCAACCACTTCAAAAGGACCTAAATATCTTGGACTCAACTTTTTCAATCGTCGAATCCTGGAGACACCTTTGAATGGCTTGATCTTCAAGTAGACCCAATCGCCAACCGCAAATTCGACATTCCGGTGCTTGGCGTTGTAGTACTTCGCTTGTCGATCTTGAGCAATCAGCAATCTCTCTCGAATAGTCCGAATGGTTGAGTTTGCTTCATCCACCTCATTTGGTTTAACAATCCGAGCTTCACCCGCTTCTACCCAAGCCAAGGGAGTACGACACTTCCTGCCATATAGAGCTTCAAATGGTGCCATCCCAATGCTTGCTTGGTAGCTATTATTATATGCAAACTCGACCATATAAAGATGATCTTCCCATTTCTTTCCGAAATCAAGGGCGCACATTCGGAGCATGTCCTCCATTGTTCTGTTGGTACGTTCAGTTTGGCCATCCGTTTGGGGATGAAAGGCCGTACTGAAAGTCAATTTCGTGCCCAACAGTCGGTGAACTAGCCTCCAATCATTTGACGTAAACCGCCCATCTCGATCACTTACGATGCTCCGAGGAACACCGTGAAGCCGCACAATTTGATCAACATATAACTTGGCCAAATATTCAACTGAATCATCCCGTCTGTTCGGGAGAAAATGTGCTACTTTGGTTAGCCGGTCAACTATCACCCAAATGGAATCATTTCCTCGCTGCGATCTTGGCAACCCATGCACAAAATCCATGGAAATATCATCAAATTTCCACACTGGGATCGGCAGTGACTTCAAATATCCGCCCGGCTTTTGGCATTCCGCCTTCACCATCGCACATGTTTGGCATTTGGCCACGTATAGGGCAACATCTTTCTTGAGCCCTGGCCACCAGAACAGTTTCTTCATATCGTTGAACATCTTTGTGCTCCCGGGGTGAATGGAATACTTCGTATAATGTGCTTCATACATCAGTTCTTCCCTCAGTTTCCCCACATTTGGGACGCACAAACGGCCATCTTTTCGTACAAGACCGTCGTTCCAGGTGAATTTGCCCTCTGGCCCTTCATTCACATAGCGTAAGAGATCTTCATCCAACTCCGTTGCCCGTCGAACTCGGTCCGCAAGGTCACATTGCACCTCGGTCCAGTTCAAACATGCAGTGGTAGTGGAATTCTTGTCAACACAATAGATCTCCAATGCTCCAACTCCTGGATCAGACGTTCATCATGCCTTTGTAACCAATTTGCTCTAGCCGGAACTCGCCGACTCAACGCATCTGCGACAACATTTCCCTTCCCGGGTGTATAGTGAATCTCGAAAGTGTAGTCCCCAAGGAACTCCAACCACCTTCGTTGTCGCATGTTCAACTCTTTCTGCTCCAAAAGATACTTGAGGCTCTTATGATCCGTATAGATCTCCACCTTCACGCCATAAAGGTAGTGTCGCCACAACTTCAGTGCAAAAATCACCGCCGCTAGTTCCAAATCATGGACGGGATAATTCGCTCGTGCACCTTCAGTTGGCGTGAGCCATAAGCAATAACCTTTCCATTCTGCAGAAGAACGCAGCCTAAGCCGCTCCCTGAGGCATCACTATAAATAACAAAACCATCGGTCCCACATGGCGAAGACAACACCGGCGCCGTGGTCAACCGAATCTTCAGCTCTTCAAAAGCTCGTGCACACTCTGGCGTCCAAACGAACTTCTGATCCTTCGCGTCAGTGTGGTTAGCGGCAAAGCGATCCGCGAGAAGTTCTCCACAAATCTTCTATAGTAGCCCGCAAGTCCAAGGAAACTCCTGACTTCGGCCACGGAAGACAACATTGGCCACTCCTGTATGGCCCTTATCTTCGCTGGATCCACTGCAATGCCCGCTCCACTCACCACATGACCCAAAAATGCCACTGACGATAGCCAAAACTCGCACTTCGAGAACTTGGCATAGAGCTGATTTTGCCTCAACGTGTTCAACACCAACCGCAAGTGAATCTCATGTTCAGCTTTCGACTTTGAGTACACCAGGATATCATCAATGAACACTATCACAAACAGATCCAGGTACTCACGGAAAATGCGGTGCATCAAATCCATAAACACAGAGGGCGCATTGCACAGTCCAAAGGGCATGACTGTGAACTCATAGTGCCCATAGCGTGTTCCGAATGCAGTTTTGGAATATCACCTTCCCGAATCTTTAACTGGTAATAACCAGACTTCAGGTCCAACTTCGAATAGACGGTAGAACCTACCAGCTGATCAAATAACTCATCAATCCGGGGGATCGGATATTTATTCTTCTCGGTCAGCTTATTTAGTTCACGGTAGTCGATGCACAATCGCAATCCACCGTCTTTCTTCTTTACAAAAAGCACAGGCGCGCTCCAAGGTGACATACTTGGGCGTATATACCCTTGCTCTAGCATTTCTTGCAGTTGAACCTTCAATTCCGCCATCTCTTTTGGCGCGACGCGATATGGCGAGCGGGCCACAGGTTTCGCACCTGGCACCAACTCGATCGTGAAGTCAATCTCCCGCCTGGGGTGGTAGCCCAGGGAGATCCGTGGGAAACACATCTGTAAATTCTGCCACAATCGGAACCTCGCTCACATGGGCCTTAGGCTCAACAGCCTGAATTAGTGCAAAGTAACACTCCGCACCCTTCCGGACAGCTTTGAGAACCTGGAGTGCAGACATCAACGTCCCGCCCACTCCTCGCATACCCGCGAACTTTGTCTCCTGTTCGGTATTCTGGCCCAACGTGATTTCTTTGGACTGACAATCAATCATAGCATGCTGTTCCGCAAGCCAATCCATCCCAAAAATCACATCGAATTCCGATATTGGCAAAACAAATGCGGTTAAACAAAAATCCCGACTTCCTAGCTGAACCGCCACATCGCAAGCTTGATCCGCAAGCATCCAACAGCCATTCGGCAACACCACTCTGACATTATCTGTCTTTGCACGACTGGGTATCCCAAGCCGCGTTATAAAATCACAAGACAGAAAAGAATGCGATGCACCTGTATCAAATAGTGCTCGCGCCAGCGTGTCCCGAATCATCACAAAACCTATGACAATCATGTCACACATACAAATTGCAAACATAGGGTACTAAGCGAAGCATACAAACATTAGCATAAGCAAAACGAAACTCATACCTGTGACCACGTCACTCTGCTTGATGGCCTCCTGCAGGCCAAGATTGTAGACCCGGGGTTGCGCTTGCGAGGCAGAGGAATCCACCACCGCCTTTCCTTTCTCCGCATACGATGCTCCCGCCTTCTTTTCACTCTTCGGCGGCATCCGACAATCTCGCGCAATATGCCCCATGCGGCCACAATTGTAGCAGACCCGAGTATCTGGCTTGGAAGTAGCCCCTGACGTTGCTCCCGTTGCAACTGATGAAGGAGCTTGTCCACTCGGCTTGGACTTCTTACCCATTTCTTCTTATAGAATGGTTTCCCAGATCGGGTCGGGCGCCTTCCACTCCGGTTGTGTCACAGTCAAAGCTCTCTTTCCTTGCACCCTTTTCATATCCTTTTCCAACGCGGTTGCAGTGTCAACCAACGCTTGGAAACCTTGGTTCACAGAACTTGACACAAGGAACCTCAACTCGTCCCTCAGGCCTTCATAGAACCTATTGGTTTTCCTCTGCTCATCAGCAAAAATCGAACCCGCATACCGCCCCAAGCGAGTAAATTCATGCAGGTACGCGTCAACACTGCCCTCACCTTGAGTCAACCGTTGGAATTCATTTTCCATGGCTATCCGCTGAGCCACAGGAAGGTGCTTTGCTAGGAACAATCGAGAGAATTCATCCATGGAGACTTGAGCTAACGGACGACCCGACCAAATGATGTAACTCTATCTCATCCCACCACAAGCGAGCTTCTCCTTCAAGCAAGAATGTAGCTAAGGTAACCTTCTGACGCTCCGCCGTGCCAATCGCCGTCATAACTCTCTTGACGCGCGATAACCAATCCTCTGCCTGCGTTGGAGTACCCGCTCCCGAAAATGTAGGCGGATGGAAACTCATGAACCGTGTTAGTTGCTTCTCAGCTGCTCGAGGAGCCACATCCACTACAGGTTCCGGCCTTGCCTCCACCTGTTCTGGCCTAACATCCACTTGTTCCTGCCTAAGTGGCTGGCCTTGGATCATGGTAAATAATGCCTCCGCAACTAACCGCACATGCTCTGCAGACGGTGGAGGTGTAGGCACCTCAGCTGGTGCCCTACTCTCATCAGAACGCTGGGGCTCAGACGGCCCAGCTCCACTTCGTGTCACCTAAAGGTGGACAAGACACATACATACAGCGTTCGTACCCAAGCAAACAACACAAAAATAGGAACACACAGGTTCCCCAAACAAACAAATTTTGCATTCCTATCATGGACATTCAGGAGTTCATTCGTAGACTTTGGTTTGCACAAACACGTGCTCGCCACCCCACAAAAGAAGTCGACCACGACTTCGAGAGGGAAAGACCAAAACAACCGATACCAAAAATGTAAAACAACCCCATCCGTTCATATGATATATTCTAGAAGGTCCGGCCGGGGCCCCACAGGATATACCACAAAACAGTCGGTGAAGGTACAGGATGATACCAGAGTAGCGCATCGCACCTATCACATGCATTCTAGCGGAAGCCTAAACTACTTGAACCCCTCATGAATGCCCAAACATAAAACTCCACATTTTATATACATATAGGAATGTCTTACAATAAGAACAAGTGTTGGCCTTATGGCCTTACATAGCTTTCATACAGTGGCTACAACTATGGGCGCGCAGGCCGGCCACAACAAAAGAAAACACACAACGCAAACATAGCCTTCGAGGGCTAAACAGCAGCAGCAGCAACACCAGCAGGAGCATCAACCTCTATGCGTCCCGCTCGGCTCTCCAGCACCTGTGCAAGGGACAATCCACCCACCGGTGGCAAACAAAAGCAACGGTCAGCGTTCAGCTGACCAAATTATAACGACCCTACCCCTTCTCTCGGGGCAGCGGTATTTTTCCCTGCAGGCATATCATATCACAAGTATGGCAATATATCAAAATGTGCTTTCACGCACACAAGCCATCACAACCGTTCGCCACCCGGCCCAACGGTCCGTGCACTCAGGGCACATTCTTGGTGTTCTGGCAACCTCTTGCCCACCACCGTATCAGGGTTATCACCCAACGGTAAATCTCTTGAGCATTTACTCCATGGCGTGCAGCCGGAGTTAGTCCTCGGACACCGGGATGGCCCGTAGCCCCCCATTGTGTCATGGCGCGCAGGCCGAAGACTCTTGCTATGCGCTCCAACAGACCGACCTTTGGTCTCACATCGGACGGACATAGCGCAGGTCGGATCCTCCACCCCCCGTTGCTCAAATCGCCTTGCCTTCTCCGAGTACAGCGTACTCATGGCTATATCAAAGGCGCGGGTCGGTCTCACCAATCCTGTTCCTGGCAGTTAAGCCTGGGCATAAGCCTTTACACCCATTTTCTCACAACAACAGCGGGTCTTTCCTGGGCACACCAGTACTTCCTGTTACTCTCTTCACAGGTGGACACCGCACAAGCACAAATGTCAGGGGTCTTTCCTGGGCATACCAGTACTTCCTGTGACTCGCTTCACAGGTGGACACCCTATGACATCAAGCATCACAAAAGGGCCTTTCCTGGTCTCACCAGTACTACCTGTGCCTCATTCACAGGTTGGACCCAAAACCATCACAAGGCTATTTTCCTGGGCTACCACCCCAGTACTTCCTGCTACTCCTTTTCGCAGGTATAACCCGTAGACTCCTTAACACTACACGTTATCACGGAGTCTTCTCCGGTTCGTATGCAACATCACCAATCCAGACCAACCTGTCCAGATGGGCTTCACACAGCATGCCTATTCCGTACTCTATTTCCGGATCTATATGCACAACAAAAGGGGATTTCAAGAATCACCCAAATGACTCCCAAAGCAGCCACCTCTTGGTGGGGAATTAAACGATATGCCAAAACAGAAGCCTTCACATGGCTAGGAAGAAAAGTCGTTACCCTTGACGATCGCTTCGGTGCCATGGCTTGAAAGCTAGCTTGCAAGACTCGCAAGATCGTCTCCTCCGCAACGCTGGCTTCGGATCTCTCGTCAGTAAACCGCAGCACCACCAGCAGCAGCCCCCTTTCCTTCTTCCTCCTCCTTTCCTTCTCTCTTTCTCTCTCTTGAAGAAAGGTTAAGGCCAAAGTAAATGAGAAATCAATCTCTGACTTCGGCCCTTAAGGAAAAAGAATAAGAGCTTTCAGCCCTTGGATCCAGACTGAAGGAATGGACGGCCACGATTCTGTCAAAAACACCAATTTTGACCCGACACGGCCTCGAACACGGCCGTGTGCCTGGCCGTGTGCCTCAAGCGGTGGTCAACCGACCTATCCAAACCAGTGACACGCCCATGGGACACGCCCGTGTCATGGGCCGTGTCACCAACACGCCTTCAGACACGCCCGTGTCTTTGGCCGTGTACCTGGGTGAAAAAAATCCCAAATCATCCCGAGACTTCACACGGCCTGGGACACGCCCGTGTCCCCGGCCGTGTGCCCAGACACGGCACCCAGACACGCCCTGTCAAAAGTATTCGGCGGGCTGAGCTCGTCGTTCCGATTTGACACGCCCTGTGACACGCCCGTGTCACAGGCCGTGTCCCCTATCTCGACACTCGACACTCGACGATCTCGACACTCGACGATCTCGACACTCGACACTCAACGACACGGCCATGGACACGCCCGTGTCCTAGGCCGTGTGCCTCCTCTCGACGATCGTCGAGCGAAAATCGTCGACACCTAAGTCGACTGTCGACACTGCCTTGACACGCCCTGCGACACGCCCGTGTCGCAGGCCGTGTCCGACACGCCCTGGGACACGCCCGTGTCCCAGGCCGTGTCACCCAAATTTTCCCGTTTTAGAACTTTGGGCTGTTACAGACACGCCCTGTCGAAATCCTTCGGCGGGCTGAGTTCGTCGACCCGATTTGACACGCCCTGTGACACGCCCGTGTCACAGGCCGTGTGCAACTCCTCGACACTCGACACACACATCTCGACACTCGACGATCGTCGAGTAACAGTCGTCGAGCACGCGACACGGCCCTGGACACGCCCGTGTCCTGGGCCGTGTGCCTCCTCTCGACACATCGTCGAGCGAAAAAATCATCGAGACAAAGGCCGATCGTCGACACACCTTGACACGCCCTGCGACACGCCCGTGTCGCCGGCCGTGTCAACGGACACGCCCTGGGACACGCCCGTGTCCCAGGCCGTGTCACCCAAAAATTCCTGTTTTAGAAATTTGGACTGTTACAATCCTCCCCTCCTACAGAAAATTTCGTCCTCGAAAGTTATACATAGGAAAGGTAACAGAAAACAACAAGAAAAATGTGACAACATATACAAGTTTATGGTACATCATTCTTGCTACAGCTACAAAAACAGCTCAGGGAACTCTTCACGCATGGTTTGCTCTCGCTCCCATGACAGTTCTTCACGGCCACAATTGTCCCATCGGACTTTCACCATGCCGACCGTCTTGTTCCGCAACTGTTTCTCAGCTCGATCTTCGATCTGAATGGGTCTAACTCTCGTTGTTAGCCCATACTCCACCGGCACACGATCATCCGCGATCACTTGAGCTGGATCTTTCACGGCCTTTCGCAGCACCGAGATGTGAAAGACATCATGCAACCCACCCAAGTCCGCCGACAGAGCTAGCCGATAAGCCGCTTCGCCAACTCGCTCAACCACTGCAAAAGGACCCAAATATCTTGGACTCAACTTTTTCAATCGTCGAATCCTGGAAACACCTTTGAATGTCTTGATCTTCAAGTAGACCCAATCGCCAACCGCAAATTCCACATTCCGGTGCTTGGCGTTGTAGTACTTCGCTTGTCGATCTTGAGCAATAAGCAATCGCTCTCGAATCGTCCGTATGGTTGAGTTTGCTTCCTCAACCTCATTTGGTTTAACAACCCGAGCTTCGCCCGCTTCTACCCAAGCCAAGGGAGTACGACACTTCCTTCCATATAAAGCTTCATATGGTGCCATCCCAATGCTCGCCTGGTAGCTGTTATTATAAGCAAACTCTACCATATAGAGATGATCTTCCCATCTCTTTCCGAAGTCAAGGGCGCACATTCGGAGCATGTCCTCCATTGTTCTGTTGGTACGTTCAGTTTGGCCATCCGTTTGGGGATGAAAGGCCGTACTGAAAGTCAACTTCGTGCCCAACAGTCGGTGAACTAGCCTCCAATCAGTTGACGTGAATCGCCCATCTCGATCACTTACGATGCTCCGAGGAATACCGTGAAGCCGCACAATCTGGTCAACATATAACTTTGTCAAACTTTCAACTGAATCATCCCGCCTGTTCGGGAGAAAATGTGCTACTTTCGTTAGCCGGTCAACAATCACCCAAATGGAATCATTTCCTCACTGCGATCTTGGCAACCCGTGCACAAAATCCATGGAAATATCATCAAATTTCCACTCTGGGATCGGCAGTGACTTCAAATAACCGCCCGGCTTTTGGCATTCCGCCTTCACCATCGCACATGTTTGACATTTGGCTACAAAAAGGGCAACATCCTTCTTGAGCCCTGGCCAACAGAATAGCTTCTTCATATCGTTGAACATCTTTGTGCTCCAGGGGTGAATGGAATACTTTGTATAATGCGCTTCATACATCAGTTCTTCCCTCAACTTCCCCACATTTGGGACGCACAAACGGCCCTCTTTCCGTATAAGACCATCAATCCAGGTGAATTTGCCCTCTGGCCCTTCATTCACATAGCGTAAGAGATCTTCATCCAACTCCGTTGCCCGTCGAACTCGGTCTGCAAGGTCACATTGCACCTCGATCCAGTTCAAACATGCAGTGGCAATGGAATTCTTGTCAACACAATAGATCTCTAACGCCTCCAACTCCTGGATAAGGCGTTTATCATGCCTTTGTAACCAATTCGCTCTAGCCGGCATCCGCCGACTCAAGGCATCCGCGACAACATTCCCTTTCCCGGGCGTATAGTGAATCTCGAAAGTGTAGTCCCCAAGGAACTCCAACCACATTCGTTGTCGCATGTTCAAGTCTTTCTGCTCCAAAAGATACTTTAGGCTCTTATGATCGGTATAGATCTCCACCTTCACTCCATAAAGGTAGTGTCGCCACAACTTGAGTGCAAAAATCACCGCCGCTAATTCTAAATCATGGACGGGATAATTTCGCTCGTGCACCTTCAGCTGGCGTGAGCCATAAGCAATAACCTTTCCGCTCTGCAGAAGAACGCAGCCTAAGCCGCTCCCTGAGGCATCACTATAAATCACAAATCCGTCGTTTCCACGTGGCGAAGACAACACCGGCGCCGTGGTCAACCGAATCTTCAGCTCTTCAAAAGCTCGTGCGCACTCTGGCGTCCAAACGAACTTCTGATCTTTTCGCGTCAATGTGGTTAGCGGCAAAGCGATCCGCGAGAAGTTTTCCACAAATCGTCTATAGTAGCCCGCAAGGCCAAGAAAACTCCTGACCTCGGCCACGGAAGACAACATTGGCCACTCTTGTATGACCCTTATCTTCGCTGGATCCACTGCAATGCCCGCTCCACTCACCACATGGCCCAAAAATGCCACTGACGATAGCCAAAACTCGCACTTCGAGAACTTGGCATAGAGCTGATTTTGCCTCAACGTGTTCAACACCAACCGCAAGTGAATCTCATGTTCAGCTTTGGACTTCGAGTACACCAGGATGTCATCAATGAACACTATCACAAACAGATCCAGGTACTCGCGAAAAATACGGTGCATTAGATCCATAAACACCGAGGGCGCATTGCACAGTCCAAATGGCATGATTGTGAACTCATAGTGCCCATAACGCGTTCCAAATGCGGTTTTGGGAATGTCACCTTCCCGAATTCTTAACTGGTAATAACCAGACTTCAGGTCCAACTTCGAATAGACGGTCGATCCCACCAGCTGATCGAACAACTCATCAATCCGGGGTATCAGATACTTATTCTTCTCGGTCAGCTTATTCAGTTCACGGTAATCGATACACAACCGCAACCCACCGTCTTTCTTCTTTACAAAAAGCACAGGCGCGCTCCAAGGTGACATACGTGGGCGTATATAACCTTGCTCTAACATTTCTTGGAGTTGAACCTTCAATTCAGCCATCTCTTTTGGCGCAACGCGATATGGCGAGCGGGCCACAGGTTTCGCACCTGGCACCAACTCGATCGTGAAGTCAATCTCCCGCTGGGGTGGTAGCCCAGGGAGATCAGTGGGAAACACATCTGTAAATTCTGCCACAATCGGAACCTCACACAAACTGGCCTTAGGCTCAACAGCCTGAATTAGTGCAAAGTAACACTCCGCACCCTTCCGAACAGCCTTGACTACCTGGAGTGCAGACATTAATGTCCCGCCCACTCCTCGCATACCCGCGAACTTTGTCTCCTGTTCGGTATTCTGGCCCAACGTGATTTCTTTGGACTGGCAATCAATCATAGCATGCTGCACCGCAAGCCAATCCATCCCAAAAATCACGTCGAATTCCGATATTGGCAAAACAAATGCAGTTAAACAAAAATCCCGACTTCCTACGTGAACAGCCACATCGCAAGCTTGATCCGCAAGCATCCAACAGCCATTTGGCAACACTACTCTGACGCTATCTGTCTTTGCACGACTGGGTATCCCAAGCCGCATCATAAACTCACTAGACAGAAAAGAATGCGATGCACCTGTATCAAACAGTGCTCGCGCCAGCGTGTCCCGAATCATCACAAAGCCTATGACAAACATGTCACACATACAAACCACAAACATAGGGGTACTAAGCAAAGCATACAACCAATAGCATATGCAAAACTAAACTCATACCTGTGACCACGTCACTCTGCTTGATGGCCTCTTGCAGGCCAAGATTGTAGACCCGGGGTTGCGCCTGCGAGGCAGAGGAATCCACCACCGCCTTTCCTTTTTCCGCATAAGATGCTCCCGCCTTCTTTTCACTCTTTGGCGGCATCCGACAATCTCGCGCAATATGCCCCATGCGGCCACAATTGAAGCAGACCCGAGTATCTGGCTTGGAGGTAGCCCCTGACGTTGCTCTCGTTGCAACGGATGAAGGAGCTTGTCCACTAGGCTTGGACTTCTTGCCCCATCTCTTCTTATAAAATGGTTTCCCCGATCGGGGCGCCTTCCACTCCTGTTGCGACACAACCAAAGCTCTCTTCCCTTGCACCCTTTTCATATCCTTTTCCAACGCGGTCGCGGTGTCAACCAACGCTTGGAAACCTTGGTTCACAGAACTTGACACAAGGAACCTCAGCTCGTCCCTCAGTCCTTCATAGAACCTGTTGGTCTTCCGCTGCTCATCAGCAAATACAGAACCCGCATACCGCCCCAAGCGAGTAAATTCATGTAGGTATGCATCCACACTGCCATCACCTTGTGTTAACCTTTGGAACTTATTTTCCATGGCTATCCGCTGAGCCGCAGGAAGGTGCTTCGCGAGGAAGAGCCTGGAGAATTCTTCCATCGATACTTGGGTTAACGGACGACCCGCCAAATGATGCAACTCCATCTCATCCCACCACAATCGAGCTTCTCCTTCAAGCAAGAAGGTAACTAACGTAACTTTCGGATGCTCCGCCGTTCCTATCGCCGTCATCACTCGCTTGACGCGCGATAACCAATCCTCAGCCTGCGTCGGCGTTCCCGCTCCCGAGAACGTAGGCGGATGGAAACTCATAAACCGCATAAGTTGCTTCTCAGCCGCTCGAGGAGCCACAGCCACTACAGGTTCCGGCCTTGCCGCCACCTGTTCTGGTCTCACAGCCGCTTGCTCCTGCCTAAGGGGCTGGCCTTAGATCATGGTAAATAAGGCCTCCGCAACTAAACGCACATGTTCCGCAGACGGTGGAGGAGTAGGCACCTCGGCTGGTGCCGTACTTTCATCAGAACGCTGGGACTCAGACGGCCCAGCTCCACTTTGAGTCACCTAAGGTGGACAAGACACACACATTAGCGGTCGTACCCAAGCAAACAACACAAGATAAGAACACGCAGGTTCCTCAAACACACAAATATGCATTCCTATCATGGACATTCAGGAGTTCATCGTAGACTTTGGTTTGCACAAACACGTGCTCGCCACCCCACAAAAGAAGGCGGCCACGACTTCGAGAGGGAAAGACCAAGACAACTGATACCAAAAATGTAACAACCCCATCCGTTCATATGGTATATTCTAGAAGGTCCGGCTGGGGCCCCACAGTATATATCACAAAATAGGCAGTGAAGGTACAGGATGATACCAGAGTAGCGCATCACACCTATCACAAATCATTCTAGCGGAAGCCTAGACTACAACTTGAACTCCTCATGAATGAAAATGTAACAACCCCATCCGTTCATATGGTATATTCTAGAAGGTCCGGTCGGGGCCCCACAGTATATATCACAAAACAGGCGGTGAAGGTACAGGATGATACCAGAGTAGCGCATCGCACCTATCACAAATCATTCTAGCGGAAGCCTAGACTACAACTTGAACTCCTCATGAATGTCCAAACATAAAATTCCACATTTTATACCATATAGGAATGTCTTACAATAAGTACAAAGCGTTGGCCTTATGGCCTTACAGGGCTATCAAACAGTGTCCTAAACAAATTGGCGCGCAGACCGGCCACAATAAAAGAAAACGCACAAAAACACAGATAGCCTTTGAGGGCTAGCAGCAGTAGCAACAACAGCAGCAGGAACATCAACCTCTATGCGTCCCGCTCGGCTCTCCAGCACCTGTACAGGGACAATCCACCCAACGGTGGCAAACAAGAGCAACGGTCAGCGTTCAGCTGACCAAATTATAACGACCCTACCCCTTCTCTCGGGGTAGCGGTACTTCCCTACAAGCATAGCAAATCACAAGGATGGCAATATATATAGATATCATCAAAATGTGCTTTCACGCACACAAGCCATCACAACCGTTCGCCACCCGGCCCAACGGTTCGTGCACTCAGGGCACATTCTTGGTGTTCTGGCAAATCTCTTGCCCACCACCGTATTAGGGTCACAACCCAACGGTAAATCTCTTGAGCATTTACTCCATGGAGTGCAGCCGGAGTTAGTCTTCCTACACTGAGATGGCCCGTAGCCCCCCATTGTGTCATGGCGCGCAGGCCGAAGACTCTTGCTATGTGCTCCAACAGACCGCACCTTTGGTCTCACATCGGACGGACATAGCGCAGGTCGGATCCTCCACCCCCCGTTGCTCAAATCGCCTTGCCTTCTCCGATTACAGCGTACTCATGGCTATATCAAAGGCGTGGGTCGGTCTCACCAATCCTGTTCCTGGCATTCAAGCCTGGGTATATCTCGATACCCATTTCCTTAGCACAACAGCGGGTCTTTCCTGGGCCTCCCAGTACTTCCTGTGACTCTCTTCACAGGTGGACACCGCACAAGCACAAATGTCAGGGGTCTTTCCTGGCTAACATGCCAGTACTTCCTGTTACTCGTTTCACAGGTGGACACCCTACGACATCAAGCACCACAAAAGGGCATTTCCTGGTCACACCAGTACTTCCTGTGCCTCATTCACAGGTTGGACCCAAAAACATCACATGGCTATTTTTCCTGGGCTACCACCCTAGTACTTCCTGCTACTCCTTTTCGCAGGTATAACCCGTAGACTCCTTACACTACACGTTATCATGGAGTCTTCTCCGGTTCGTATGCAACATCACCAATCCAGACCAACCTGTCCAGATGGGCTTCACACAGCATGCCTATTCCGTACTCCATTTTCGGATCTATATGCCAACAAAGGGGATGTCAAGCATCCACCCAAGGATTTCCAAAATCAGCCACCTCTTGGTGGGGGAAATCACAAAGCTATGCCAAAAAGAAGCCTTCACATGGCTAGAAAGAAGAGTCGTTACCCTTGACGACCGCTTCGGTGCCATGACCACAAAGCTTGCTTGCAAGACTCGCAAGAGCGTCTCCTCCGCAACGCCGGCTTCGGAACTCTCGTCGGTAAACCGCAGCACCACCAGAAGCAGCCCCCTTTCCCTCTTCCTCTTCCTTTCTCTCTCTCTCTTTCTCTCTTAACTTGAAGAAACTCAAGGCCAAAGAAAATGAGAATCCTTCTCTGATTTCGGCCTTTAAGGAAAAAGAGGAAGAGGCTTCAGCCCTTGGATCCAGACTGAAGGAATGGACGGCCACGATTCTGCCAAAAACAC
This sequence comes from Platanthera guangdongensis, assembly GCA_039583875.1. NCBI lineage: Eukaryota > Viridiplantae > Streptophyta > Magnoliopsida > Asparagales > Orchidaceae > Platanthera > Platanthera guangdongensis. The sequence continues at coordinate 107,150 of JBBWWR010000138.1, forward strand.
AGATTTTGACCCGACACGGCCTCGGACACGGCCGTGTGCCAGGCCGTGTGCCTCAAGCGGTGGTCAACCGACTTATCCAAACTAGTGACACGCCCATGGGACACGCCCGTGTCATGGGCCGTGTCACCAACACGCCTTCGAACACGCCCGTGTCTGTGGCCGTGTGCCTGGGCGAAAAAAATCCCAAATCATCCCGAGACTTCACACGGCCTGTGACACGCCCGTGTCCCAGGCCGTGTGCCAAGACACGGCACAAAGACACGCCCTGTCGAAATCCTTCGGAGGGCTGAGTTTGTCGACCCGACTTGACACGCCCTGTGACACGCCCGTGTCACAGGCCGTGTGCAACTCCTCGACACTCGACACACACGTCTAGACACTCGACGATCGTCGAGTAACAATCGTCGAGCATGCAACACGGCCTTGGACACGCCCGTGTCCTGGGCCGTGTGCCTCCTCTCGACACATCGTCGAGCGAAAAAATCGTCGAGACAAATGCCGATCGTCGACACACCTCGACATGCCCTGCGACACGCCCGTGTCGCCGGCCGTGTCAACGGACACGCCCTGGGACACGCCCGTATCCCAGGCCGTGTCACCCAAAAATTCCTGTTTTAGAAATTTGGACTGTTACAAGTATGACCTGGCTGAGCGTATTCGGCAGGCTCTGGATTGCCACATGAAGCAAATCATGGTTGAAGCTTTGGATGGGTCAAATTCCTAATTTGATGTTATGGATGGATTGTTATGGAAGGACAGTCATCTATGCGTCCCAAATATGGGTAAACTGCGCGTGGAATTGATGTACGAGGCTCATCATACCAAGTACTCGATTCATCCAGGGGGCACAAAAATGTACCGTGTTATGAAGAAGTTGTTCTGGTGGCCAGGACTTAAGAAGGATGTGGCACTATATGTGGCGAAGTGTCAAACATACGCCTTAGTGAAGGCGGAGTTCCAGAAGACTGGAGGTTTCTTGAAGTCCTTGCCTATCCCAGAGTGGAAGTTCGACGATATTACAATGGACTTTGTGCATGTTTGCCAAGGTCGCAGAAGCGAAATGATGCCATCTGGGTGATCGTATTCGTTTGACGAAAGTGTCGCACTTCATTCCGAATAGGAAGGATGATTTGGTGGAGAAATTGGCAAAACTGTATGTGGATAACATTGTTCGGCTTCACGGTGTGCCCCGCAGCATCGTGAGTGACCGAGATGGGAGGTTGACGTCCAATGACCGGAGGTTGGTGCAACAAATGTTGGGAACCAAGCTGAGTTTCAGCACGGCCTTTCATCCGCAGACGGATGGTCAGACCGAGAGAGTCAATAGGACGATGGAAAACATGCTTCGTATGTGCGTCTTGGATTTAGGGAAGTAGTGGGAAGATCACCTGTACTTGGTGGAATTTGCTTATAACAATAGCTACCAAGCGAGCATTCAAATGGCGCCCTTCGAGGCCCTTTATGGTAGGATATGTCGCATGCCGTTGTAATGGTTGTAAACGAGTGAGTCGAAGCTGTACAAGCGGCAAGAAGTGCAAGATGCAACCTCGTTGGTACGAACTATTCGAGAAAGAGTGCTAATCGCTCAGGACAGACAAGTTAAATACTATAATACGAAGCATATGAACGTTGAGTTCTCTGTTGGCGACTGGGTGTATTTGAAGATTAAGCCGTTCAATGGCATCTCATGGGTACGTCGCTTGAAGAAGCTAAGCCCAAGGTACCTGGGACCGTTTGATATTCTGGAGAGGATTGGCGAAGCAGCATATCGATTAAAGCTATCGGTGGAACTGAGTGGTCTATACGATGAATTCCACATATCGGTGTTGCGAAAGGCAGTGCAGGAGCCTTCACAAGTGATTGTGGTCGATCAAGTACCGGTTGTCAATGGGTTGACGACGAAGGTCAAGCCCGTTCGTATTGAGGACTCAGAAGTCAAGCGACTGCGTAACAAAGACATCAGGATGGTCAAGATCCGTTGGGACAACTGCAGTCGGGAGGAGCTCTCGTGGGAGCGAGATCAGACCATGCTTGAGGAGTTCCCATAGTTATTCCACTCAGGTACCGTTTAAGTTTTGAGTACCTTTTCCTTTCTGTAATTTCGGGATGAAAATCGTTTAAGAGGGAGAGAATTGTAACGCCCTGAAACTCAAAAGAGGGACGAACAACATTTAGAACCAAGTTTGGGACTTGGTAGGGGTCACACGGCCTAGGACACGGGTGTATCCCAGGGCCGTGTCGTGCTCGGGTTCGACGATCTTGCCGTATGGTCGACGAAAATGAAGTAGACAATCGTCGGACAGCGAACACGGCCTGAGACACGGGCGTGTCCCTTGCCGTGTCCTGCTCGCGCTGTTAGCAGGGCTGTGTCGGGGGAGGAACACGACCTGGAGGCCACGCGTATTCGAGTTGACACGGACATGTCAAAATCGACACGGGCGTGTCGAGAACCCATGTTATCTTCGGGTTGTTTTGGTCCTGTGTCGATGGAGGAAAACGCCCCACAACACGGGCGTGTACTAATTGACACGGTCATGTCAAGTTTGACACGGGCGTGTTGAGAGCCCATGTCCTGGTCTGGATGCGACAGTTTCGCCGTCGATTGAGGCATCTGGCCTTGGACACGGGCGTGTCACAAAGAGTGTTCGGCCCAGGAAATTGATTTTAAGTGCGTATCGTGGCCGTCCGTTTCCTTCTTTTGGGATCCAAGGCCCCAGGCTGGTTCTTGCTGGGTTATACCTGAGAATAGGGTTTGAAACCCTAATTTCCCTTATAGTTTCTCTTTTTAAAAGCCTTAGAGAGAGAGGAGAGCAAGGAAGAAGGAGGAGGACAGATCCGACCATCGGTGGAGCTTCGAAGCCCCAAATCGCAAGCCGAGTTCAAATCTACGGAGTCGAGGCCGTTGCGGTGCTTTTCATCCGTCTAGATCTGTATGGAGCCAAAGAGAAACACTAGGGTAATGATTCTCTTCTTGGACATATGAAGTACTCTTTCCTTTTTGCATAGGAAGCCCGCTCTCGCGAGTATGCAGTGAGTGTGAGGTCTTCCTTCGGGTAGACATGAATAGTCCACGCTATTTTGCATGTAGAGTCCGGAATCATAGTACGGACATAGGCATGGTGTGTGAAGCCTACCCGGACAAGTTAGTCTGGATCGGTGATTTTGCATTGCATGAATGGCCAGAGAAGACTCCGTGCCGATGGTTGTTTTTCGGGTTTTCTACGCGGTAGATTCCAACAGGGAATCTTGGGGACTAACCCTAAGGTGCACCCGGAAAATTGGGCAGATGCGTGATTCTGCCATCTTGGTGGCCTGGGAGCCAACTTGCATATAACCGGGTTATGTGAAATTTGGGTGATTGACTTGGAACTCGGGAACGCTTGACCCGCACATATGGCTTAAATTGACGTTGTGGTGTGAGCAACAGGTTAGGTGGAATCGTACTCGCTCTATGTCGTTCGGTACAAGCGACCTAAAGTACGTGGGACTTGTCGTTGGCATAGATGGAGAGATTCTTAGGCTTCAGCTGAAAAAGACTAAAATGCTCACGAGTTTGCCGTCCAAGTGGCGGTGGAGGACCGAGTTCACCGAATAAGTGCCCTGAGAGCACGAGGTGTGTGCCGTGTGTGCCTACGCCTGTGGTGAAGTGTGCTTAAATTGTGCTTTCACTATCTTATTTTTTTATGCTAATAAAGTGCAGTGAAGGAGCATCACCGCCTCGAGTTTAGGGGCGAGGTCGTTATAATTTGGTCAGATTTAGGTGACCATTGCTTTTGTTTGCCACAGCTACGATGGATTGTTGCTTGCAGGTGCTGCGGAGCCTAGTGGCAAATAGCGGGCAAAAGCCCTTATTGCTGAGCCGGCCCTCGAAGCCCTATACTAATGTTTACTTCAATTTTCATGTGTGACCGTCCTGCGTGCCAATGTATGGAAGACACTATTTGTATAAGTAAACTCTTGTAAGGCCATAAGGCCTTGTACTTTGTGTATTTTCTACGTTCATTCCTTTTGGGTTACTGTTTTAGTGGACATTCATGCTGTGGCTGGGTTCTTTCTTTACAACTTTTAAAATGCTTCCGCTATAATGTGCTCTGTGTAGGACGTTGGTTATTGGAAAGATGGTTTCATTGTGCTACCGTTCGGTCTGTCTGTGGTATATGACATCGGGCCCCGGACGGACCTACTGCTATATGCTATGTGACGAATACGGAGTGTTACATGGCGCACCTCCGTCCACATGGGAAGATGGAATCCCACCTTGAAGTGTTTGAATGGAATGGTGAGATCCCCTTCTGGCAGGAAGTTGATTTTGATAGAACTTTCAGGGTGGCGCGCGAAGAACCCCGACGACACGTAGTTGGTGACGGTGGAGAGATACTCTTCCTTGATAACCTTGTAGAGGTAGGGGAATTCATGATTAATGATGCCTTGCACGCACCAAGTCCAACCGTCAATTTCTCCCGACATCTCGCAAATGTGTGAGGGGAGATAGGGTTGCGCATGCACATAGCTTCGAAGTCGCGAGTGAGAAAGGAAGTAAGACGGATACTTAGAATCAAAATAATAGTAAAAGCGGTATATATGGGGCCTAATTATAGAAAAATTCAGAAATTATGGGTTCCCATGAGCTATGGGTGCGGATAGCAATCCCATTATCTTGACGGCTCATAATCAGTCCGGCCCCACTGCCGCCCCTCTCACGTGCAAATGGCGAATGCCTCTAGGAAAGACCCTGGGTAAGTAGAAAGCACAGCGGGACAGGTATAAAAAAAGATAGACACAATGCGGGAGTTCAATATTCGACATGACATCAAATATTTTGCAAAGCGAAAGCATTGCTTAAAATATGAAAAGCTCACTCACCAGGTGAGAACAAACCTCAGTGTTTATTTATTACAAAGCAAAAAGAAAAGAAATACATTTTGAAGAAGACAAGCGAATTGAAGAATAAGTTGAGAGGAGGCGAGTGTTGACAGACTCAGTACTGGATCCACTACAAATGACCTCGACCTTGCCTCCCCGACCTCGGGGGCACTCGCGAGTAGTAGTAAACGTTCATGGTAGTCAACTTATGGTGGGCCAATCGCATCTGGTCCATCGCTCACCGATGTGCCTTCCGAGAGAGGTCACTTTGCACCTACCACCTTGACGCTCCATCTCCCAAATAAGGTGCGAGTAGTCCCTCTCAAGAACATTTAGTCATCGCTCAGTGGATGCCGATGCTCATTCGCCTGGCTAGCAGCTTCCCGCTGTGTCCAGATAAGTTTTGATATAACCTCTACCATATGATATTTCATTGTCTCGGCATCCCAGGGTTGCCATGGAATTTCGTAAGCTCACTGGGCGGGGGGGGGGGGGGGGGGGGGTACTCCTCGTTAGCATCAAGGCCGACCACTGGTACCGTCCAAAAACCTTGCGAGGAAATTCAGCCTTTAATAGAATTGATTTCGAGCGAATAAGGGAAATGCATCCATATTTAGCTAGCACAGGGACGGAGCCTTTGCGTGGCTACTTGCGAGAAGGACCAGGTCTCCCCTCGAAGGTTCTCTTGGAGAAGGATTGACACGATTTCCCCTGTCCCGGACGAAGTGGTGCTTTCCCTAAGTAATGTAACTCGGCCAGTTGGGTGGTGTCGGTTAAATTTTCGATCGAAGGTCAGGAACTTGACCCGAGATCGTGAGGGTTCTCTGTGGCTAGGCTCTTGGTTGTTGGACTGACCATACCTGTAGTCTCGAAGGGAGGAGCTGCAAGAAATAAAGTGAGTGGAAGAATATAAACTAGGAAATGTGAGAAGGTAACAAGTCGATTTCCAGTAGTGATTGGCGGTTCGGCCCGGGCAACTCGATTGTGGTGGGGGGTCTCCTGGACCAACTATTCCTTCCATCGGAGTGTCGGGATGCCTCAACATTTTCCAGGGGGACCCCAACATCCCTTTTTGTCAGTGGTTCCTGTGAATGCTCCAATTGCTCAATATCACAAGATTTTTTGGGTTATTGACAGGGTGGAGGTGAGTAAAGTACCTTCGATAGTATGGAGAGGTTCTCACGGTGAGGGGTTGGGTTCGGAGATGCGGACTAATCAGCCATGAGGTTCCATCGAATCATCTTGGCTCTTCTCGGATGATATGGAGAATCTGTGGGTCTCTTAAACTTTAGCAAGGGAGCGTAGGATGACATTTTGGATCTGGTCCTCTCTTACGCAGGGGGCGAGATATTCCAATATCTCTTGTTAGAGTGGATTGGAGGTCAGCTTGGTAGACATCATAGGAGTGGCGAGAGCTCAGGTGATGAGCAGTGAATGAGCAAACGATATCATGTTAAGGCCAGGTCCTAAGATATATATAGAGCCATGGAGGGACCCCCCAATGATTCTCTTCCAGGTCAGCAAGCACTCACCAAGTACCGGGGGTTGGACTCTTCTTTCCGAGCTTAGAGTTAGCTTTAAAAGTGCGGGGATTGTGTATAACCCCGTATTCGCTGAATGGGACCCCCCGATGAAGCCAAGGGCCCTCAGGTTCAAGTTGGTCAAAGTAGGCGAGTAGGGCAGGAAGAGCCGCACTCGCCCAGAGAGAATAAAGGCCTTTCGCCAAGTCAAGCGGAAGGGCTTTTACCAAAGGAGGAAAGCTGTCGCCAAGTCAGGCGAATGGCATTCTAATCCCACACACGCCCATTGAGGCGCTATGGGAGAATGCGCGACACACCCCAACATTTGCTTCTTTAGGCGAGTGGTCCTTTATGGACCACTCGCAGGTGAAATTACCTAGATGCCCTTGGGGGTTTGCAAATATCCTTTCAAAACATTGGAGTTACGCTATTGGCAGACCCAATTGGGCCGCGTATAACAAAATGGGGCAGCAGAATCACGTTATTTGCACACCAAGTTTAAGAATCTATAAATAGACCTTGTGGGCACCTCTGGAGGGGATCCAGTTCTTTTGTCTTCTTCCTCCTTGGGTTATTTTGGTTTGGCTGCGAAATCCCTACAAGGTGCCCAACTTAGCTTTTGTCTTGGGAGTGGAAGCACTCTGAGATCTTCCAGGTGGGTGGTTGGTCCTCCGCGCTATAGCAAGAGTCATTTTCTAGTTCCGCGTGACTAGTCAGGAGATCAAGCTCGGGAGAAGTAAGTGTAAGCTAACCCCTTAGGTCCAAACTCTTATTGAGACCACGTTTTGGCCTCAACAATATACTCACATTATAGAAGAAGAAAAGAGAAAGAAAGAGATATATTTATGTAATACACAAAGTGAACAATAGTATTCTTCCTTCTTCACTCATTATTCTTTATTGATGCTACAACAATAATTCTGAAAAAGATAATTAGAGAATAACATTTGATCAAAAGCTTATAATCCGTGCAACTTCTTCAAGCAAGGATACAACATCATCAAGAGGATCTAATACACTTAGTGTCTTATAGTACTTAGATTCCTGCTGAGAGGACTCATCTAGAAGACAAGTTTTATATTATTCTACTTTTATATTTTCTCATCTTTTCTTGTACTGATTGAGTAAGGAGTTTTAAGAATTCCTTTTAAAGGATTCAGTCTATGGTTCTAAGAGCCTCTTTATCAAAAGACTAAGTCTGGTGTTGGTTGAAGATCTCATTATCAAAAGATCTAGTTGTTAGTTTCAAGAGTCTTCTTATCCAAAGTCTCAGGCACTAAGATAATGTAATCCTAACAAAGTGGTAGAAGAGTGGATGTACCTGGATTTTTTGGAACCATTATAACTTTGGTGTTTTCTATGTTAGTATTTTTTGTGATTATTTTGTTGTGTTGTGCTTGTACTTACTACAATACTTTTCTGGTTAACTTTTTGTGTATGAAAAGTATGAGCTAAGATTAAAATTGGTAACTTGTTTTAAATCAAACTTTTAAATCTCTATTCACCCCTCTAGAATATTTTAGAAGGATTTACACAATTGTTCACACTTCCAGCTTCCCATTCCATATCTCATATGGTGTTTTTTTGAACTTTTTTTATCGGAACATGATTTAGTGTGAAAGCAATCATATCTAAAATATGTCACCAAAAGGAAAAAGGAAAATCTACATGGCATATCATCGATCACACCATGCCTAACAAAGTATGATTTCTCTTAAAAACATCATTGTGTTTTGGTGTTCTAGGTATAGTGAGTTATGTCACAATACCACACTCTTTCAGATGATCTTAAAACTCCTGGCTCAAATATTCACCACCTCGATCAGATTAGAATACTTTAATTATCTTTCATAGTTGGTTCTTTACTTCATTCTAAAACTCTTTGAACTTTTCAAAGGATCCAGACTTATTCTTCATAAAAAACATGTATCTGTATCTTTTAAAATCTTAAGTAAATGTAATAAGTAGTAGTACCTACCTCTAGACATTGAACTTCTGGGTTTGCATACATCACTATGTAATATACCCAAGAGATCATCGCCCCTCTCATTGTGTCTAGTGAAAAGGGCTTTAGTCATCTTGCCTAATAAGCAAGACTCACATCTATCAAATGATTCATAATCAAATGTGTCCAATAGTCCATCTTTATGGATCTTAGCTATACACTTATCATTAATATGACGTAAATAATAATGCCAATGCTATGTTGGATTTGAGTCATTTGTTTTTAGTCTGTTAGTATTTTCTGTGTTATAAATCGGTAGTTCTAAGTTCAAAACATACAAATCATTAAACATCTAAGCTATGACATAACAAACATCTTTCTTATAAATAGAACAACTTTTCTTCTTAATTATAAAAAATCCATTCATATTCAAACATTAAATAGAAATAATTTTTCTAGTTATAGTTGGAACATAATAATAATTATCCAGGTCAAACGTTAGCCCAGTGGGCAAAGAAAGATGTTAAACTCATATGACATTGACCGAAACTCTTGCTCAATTTTCATTACATGGGTTTATCTCTCCTTTACCCAACAATCTTTTCCTTCTCAATTCCTGCATATTTTTACAAATATGAGAATCACATTTAGTTTCCAATACTTAAGATGAAGGAGCAGAAAGGTTTATCTCTATAATATAAATATCTAAAGAAAAAGTCACACTTCACTTCTTCTTCTTCTACAGATCTTCAAAATAAATAAGATAGTTCCTGTTAGATCTGGTGGCCAACATTAGAGAGGGGTGGGGGTGAATAAGGTTTACAGATAACTACTTGAGATTGAAATTTATTCAGAGGCAAGAGGAAAATCTTTTGGAGCTTTACCGAGTGATATTGAGATATCTCAATGATATTAATAGAAACTTGGTTCCTTGTTTTTAAAGATCATATAATAGTTGGCATGCAAAAAAAGATCAAACTTTCAAAAATAAGCACACATGACCTAAGATAAAACAAGAATACATAATTTCATTTTATAAAAAGAGAGTTTATAAAGTTCAAAACTAGATCTCCATGACGTTGGAGATTGGAGGCAGTGAATCAAATATTTCTTGTAGTTTCTATACCGACCCAACCCTAGGACCGGTTGGCTCTCTCACTTCTTCCCAAGAAGATCGACGAACCTACTAGATCTCCTAGATCTAGATGTACTCGCAACATGATTTCCACATATTTCTCCCAGAAATCCGATGACCTCCCAGGCCATTTCCTACGAACTTATCTCAGGAATTCGACATCCATACTAGACGATTTCTTTGCACAGAATACAATAAACAAAAGAAAAAGAAAGAATGAAGATCAAAGAAAATTAGTGCACCATCAAAAAGTATGCCTCTGAAGGTGGTGAATGATTGGTGATTTTGATTCTCGTGGTTAGGCCACGCAATCGTCTCCTAAATCTTGTTTTGGCATTTAGTCACCAAAGATCTCCTTTATTTTTATAAGAAGTAAAGTCTTCTTCTTCTTAGATGGTGGCTCTCAATAATAGGGATAACAAGAACCCCTCTAAACATTTTAGAGTTAAAGCACACGCCACTAGAAGAAACAAATCGCACTTATATTAATTTTAACGCTATCGCCTTGCAATATCCTATTTTGGCACCACCGCCGCCAACTGTCCTGCACCAAAAAGGAAAGGAGGCAGCTGTTTCTAAATTGATGGCCGCTATTGCTTGGCGATAGTCACTATCGTCAGGTGATATCCCAATTTATCGCTTCCTTTTCTAGCATCCCACACGTTCCACCAGTCTATGGATTGCTGACTTGTGTACATCCAAGCTATCGCCAGTGATAGTGTCTATCACCTGCAATATTGTAAATACTCACTGATCCTGAAAATCTTCACACCTATAAACCTACACACTATACCCAAATGTGTATGATCAAATAAAACTTGAGATTTGATATTATTAAACCTGAGAGATACAGAATGTATGTTCCAACAAACTCCTCCTTTTGATAATAGCAAATTCCTTTCATGAGATATAAATCACATAGAACAATAAGTAACTTGGTATAATATAAACAACTATGGTCAATATAAACAACTATAGTCAATATAAACAAAATAGGTTTATAAATCAAAACAACACGACGAATTTTCATGGAATAGTAATCAGTGTGATTGTGCACGTGTAATATGACTCCCCCTACATGTGTACTACCCCTATCTATGTGCATGATAGCTGCATTTTGACCCTACTTATGATCTCTCTCAGGTAACTAACATAGGACTAGCTCATGAACATTCAAATCTCCCCCTTTGATATTATCGAAAGGGCCGAGCATGATATAAATTGAATTTTTTTATTTAAAATGAGAGATACAGTTTTTAATAAGTATGAAAAATAAGAACAATACATGAGATAAATTTAAGCATAAAAGAGATAGGAGTGACAAAAACATATTAGAGAATTAAACATTTGGGTCAAAAGTACGAGTGGGGCACAAAGACTACACAATTAGATGACATAGGAAAATCTTTTGATTTATAAACTAACAGAGCATATGAATATTAGACAATGCATACAAAACCAAATACAATAAATGTCGTACAATGTTAGGTGATTTATAAAGTTAATACAACATAACATTGTAAACATCACAAATTTCAATCATGTACTAGTACAATCATGCAATAAATATAAAGTGAAGTTTAAGTCCAATTCTTATGCATGTAAGTATTAGATAGAATAATGACAGGTGTAGGTGTAGTATCGAAGAAAAGCAACAATTAAAAATAAGCATTACTACATGCTATATCACAGTAAATCTATATGCTAACAATTGAGTGATGAAGTGAAAAATCATGTCACATTTTCTATCAACATAATACCAAGAATAGAACAAAGGGCACTAACTCATTTGATTGTCTTTACACAAGATTGAAACGATTCGATAGACAAAGGTGCTCACATCCTCCCAATGCTCATATAGCCTTATTAGGAGAAGTGAGTAGCGCTTGACGGGTATCTTTGACATAGATTTTGATATTATATATATATATATGATCTATTTTCACTTTTAATTTTATAATAATTTATTTTTTTTTATTTGTATCCAAGGTCCCCGACTCAATCAAAATCTACCCACATAGATAGATACACTTTAACTTGTATATAAAAGACCTTACTAATTTAAATTTTGCCCAACGTTCTAAGCTCTATATTTTAAAAGGAATAACATATTATTGATTTTTCAAGTCATTCCTAGCATGTTAGACACAACATCACCAGTTATAACTTATAAGTTTTGTAATTTGTACAAGAGTCCATTTTTTAGAGATGTGTGACATGTGAGATGTTCTTATTTTACCTAAATCCTCACACATACATAGAGGCATATTAAACATACATTATCCTATTTAGTCACACTCAGTAGCTAAATACCAATAGGTTAGACACATATCATGACAAAGACATACAATATTAAAAAGAGATAAACAATTCTAAAAACAAATTTGAGCAAAAAACTCATGCCGAATGCCTACGTTATTACAGAAAGAGGTAAAATTTTCATTCTCAAATTCACCCCCATGGTCTTACGTTATACATTTAATTTTTAATTCTATTTCATTCTGAATTTTAGTGCACAGGATGGAGAATTTAGTGAAAGCATCAGATTTATTTGAAAGGAAAATAGTCCAACAAAAACGTGAGTAATCGTCTATTATCACAAATGTGTACCATTTACCACCTAGACAACATGTACTATGATGACCAAACAAATCCATGATCAATTGTAGTGGTCTAGATATGGTAATATCAAATTTTGTTGGATCCCTAGTTTGGATTTGGGCTAGGTTCAATAACTAGGATGAGTTTTTGACCCATATTGGCAAGCCATTTCCAAAATGCTCAACCTTCATGGACCAACATGTGTACTACCCCTATCTATGTTCAATTTTTGTCTGATTCTTAGAGTTTAGGCTAGTCATTAGTTTCAACCTTCATGGACCAGCCAACAGAAGACTTCAGGAGACTCAAGACTTAGAAGAATTCAAGTTCAAAATTATCAATTCGAAACTCTTCGAACTCAGCTCGACGATCGTCGATCTCAGATCGACGAACTTAGAGTTATTTCTCTGAGTTGAGCTCGACGATATTCGAGCTCAGGTTGACGAAGTCTGGTGTTCAGCGTCAACAGATTCTTTCCAGATTATTTTCGCTGAACTCAGCTCCACGAAGACAAATTCTCTGCTGGACGAACTTGGACCGCAGAATTGGCAAGCCATTTCCAAAATGCAGTTCGTTGAGCGCAGGTCAATGAACATTATTTCTCAGCTCGACGAACTTGGATCTCCGGTCGACGAAATCTGTTCAGAGCTCGACGATTTATGTCCAGCGCCACACTTAGAGTTTTTCACTCTTTTCTGTCCTTATTTCCATATATTATTTTGCAGTGATTTCCTGAGTAATTAATGCATATATTCTCTTGAATATAGCCGTTATTGGCAGCATTAATTATGGTCTTCATCAGGGTTAATTACTTGCTTAATTTATTGGGACAGTTGGGGAAACTCATTGAAGCCAATATTTTCCAGCCGTATTTCATTCTCCAGGCAATAAGCAACCAATGCATAGAATTCAAAATTTAAAGGAGAATTCGACAGCAAAATATAAAAGACTTTTTCTCTTTTCAGATACATAAAAGCAATAATACAGAAACATACAGAAGATCATCTGCTTCTTCTCTGTGCAGAAAACATCCAATTTTCTCCTTGTGCTTACTGAAGACTGAAGAAGAACAACAAACAAAGATCAAGAGTATTCTTCAACTTCAACTCTAGGAATATTTAAGAATAACAAAATCTGAATCAGTCAGAAGATTCCTGGATCATTTCAAGATAAGGCTGAAGACCTACACCCTGAGCAAGGCTCCAAGTGATTTCAGAAGGAGCCCTTGACAACAGAAATCCACTAGTCTTCTCTGTTGATTATAGAAAGAGAAGACACCATCAAATCTCTCTCCTCCTTTGTACAAAGGGTTTATTAACTCCCTTCAAAAGTTTATTCTTGGTTTTTGGGCACCTGATCAAAAGCCTAAAGGGTTGTGAGATCTCCCTGGAAATAGATCTTCTGATGGCAGTCACCTGATCAAAAACCTACTAGTGTATTCCTACCAGGGTGGTAGAAGAGTGGATGCACCCAGTTTGGAGAACCACTATAAAAATTCTTGTGTCATCTGGTTGCCTATTTTCTTTCTGTTCTTGCTTTGCTGTGATAGATTGATGTGCTGTGATAGAGTAGATTAGCTTACTATTTTTCTATTTATATTACTACTCTAGTATCACCTATTTTATTACTCTGATATAATTAAAAATAGCCAAAAGTTTTAATTACTCTATTCACCCCTCTCTAGAGTAAATCAGATCTACCCCCTTTCTTTTAATTGGTATCAGAGGGGTGTTCCTTTGGTTGTACAAGCTAATACCTGAACCAAAAGATCCTTGATAGATTTATTTTCTGTTCCCTTAGTTTTTTTGTTTAGTTCACATCATGGCACAGAACAAGGATTATGCAAGCACCAGACCTCCAGTTTGCAACTTGAATAAGTTTGCCATCTGGAAGGCAATAATTATGCTTTATATGAATTCTATTGATGAAGACATATATAAATCTATTTTGACAGGTCCCCCTCAACCTACAGGTGCTACTACATCTTCAAGTACACATGCTGTTCCACCACCTGAGTGGACAGATGCTCAAAAGAAGGCCAAAATAGTAGATGCAAAGGCCATGAATATCCTAGCACAAACTATATCAGATGACATATTCCAAAAAGTGGCTGAGTGCACATCTGCCAAAGCTATCTGGTACTCTGTCAACCAGATGGTTGCCGGTACTGCCGATGAGAGAATAGACAGGAGATCAACTCTCATCTCACAATATGAAAATTTCAAGAAAGAATAATCTGAGTCTATCAGTGATATGTATAACAAACAAAGCTCAATCGTCAATGAGCTAAAGACTTTGGATAAGGATATCACTCTCACTGAAGTGAATGACAAAATCCTCATGTACTTCCCAAGCTCATGGGATTCCAGAATATGGCCAATCAAGGAGGCCAGAAGTCTTAATGAGATTTCCACTGAATCTCTTCTGGGAAAGCTCAAGTCATATGAGCAACTCATAAAGTCAAGAGAAGCTGCAGAGCAGAAGACTCCTCCAACAGCAAGAAAAGAACAAAACATAGCCTTTAAAGCTTTAGAAGAATCAAAAGCTCCAACAGCAAGTGAAGAACTCCTGAGTCTATTAGCAAAGAGATTCTACAAGATGGCAAAGAAGGACTTCAGAAGAAAGTCATCTAGGCAAGATGACAGACCCAGGTACGACAAGACACCCACTAAAGAGGTTGTTTGTTTTGGTTACAGGAAACCAGGACACTTTATTTTAGAGTGTCCAGAAAACCAAAAGAAGGAGAGAAGAAGAGAAAAAGAAACTAGGAAGTATCACTACAACAAGCCTTCCTCCAGCAAGCATAAGAGAAAAGAGAAAGGCTTTGTGGCTGAGACCTGGAGTTACACTGAAGAAGAATATTAATCTTCTAGCTCTAGTGAAGATGAAGAAGAATTAAAGATAAAGGAGATTTGCCTGATGGCCATTAATGCTTCAAGCAACAAATCTGAGGCTGAGCAGTCAGATAATGAAGAATCAGAATCAGAAGCAGATCAGGTACTATCTTCTTTTGATTATAATTCAGATAATTTTAAAACTGAATTCAAATCATTATGTATTGATTTAGTCAATTCTGAAAAATAAATTAAGACACTTAGAGAAAAATTAACTGATCAAGAAAACTTGATTTCTAAAAACATTAATTGAAAGATGAACTAACTTTAGCCAATATCATTAAAAATTGAATTGGCTGAGGCAAGGCAACTTGAAGAATCCCTAAATGGGAGAAACATCAAGTTGATGGACATCACAAGCACAGTGAATGCTAGAATAAATGACAAGCTGGGGAAAAGAAAAGATAGATAATAATAATAATGTTAAACAAACCGAGTTAAAACAAAAGAATAAGAAAAAGAAAAAGAATAAGAATAATCCTAATTATAACAATGTTCAACAAATTTCATCAAACTCTGATTGATTAAATATGCATAGTTCGTCGAACTCAAGTCGACGAACTTCGAACGTAAACTTTCACTATAATTATTTGTTGAACTACGATCGACGAAACCAGTATGGTTTGTCGAACCGAGATCGACAATTTTGGGGTCCAGAAAATGAATACTTCCATTCTCTGAATGGAGTTCGACGAACTCATCCCCATTCGTTGAACTCAGATCGACGAACTTACTTGAATTCGTCGAACCCAGTGTACTTTAGCAGAAACTTTTATTTTGCTAAAACTCATAATCAACCAAGATCTTCCATCAATCAATTTAATCAATGGATTATTCCAACTAGGAGATATCATCTTTTAGGTTATAAATGTCAACCTAAATATTCCTACATGTGCAGTTTTAATTATGTAAAGAAAGAAGTACCCAAGGTAACCTGGGTCAAGAATAGCTAATCTGTTTTGTTGCAGGTGAAAGACTATCTCACCATAGAGCAACAGTGGTATTTGGATAATGGTTGTTCAAAACGCATGACTCGAAACAAGGACAACATAATTCACTACAAGTCAAAGCTACGACCCAAAGTAATATTTGGTGATTCCAATTGTGGCCAGACTGAAGGATATGGAAAGGTCAAGATTGGAGCAATCACCTTCAGGAATGTTGCTTATGTAAATGGACTGAAGCACAACCTTATCTCTATAAGTCAGTTATGTGATGAAAGATTTTAGGTATCGTTTAATAAAACTTCATGTATTATTACTTCAGTAGATAACCATGTAGTATTGACTGACACAAGAGTAGGAAATATTTACATAGTTAACTTTAAGTCTGCCAAAACTGAAATATGTTTATTTAATCAAACTACTAATAATAATGACCTTTGACATAGGAGATTAGGACATGTTAACTTGAAAAACATTGCAAAACTCTCTATGGACAGCCTTGTTAGAAGATTGTCTTCTTGACCTACAAGAAGGAAAGCCTTTGTAGGGCTTGTCAGTTAGGCAAGAAAACTAAAAATAGTTTTAAATATGTAAATAAAAGTGACTCACCTAGATTATTGTACTTGCTAAAAAAGGACCTTTTTGGCCCTATTGCAGTACAAAGCCTAGGAGGGAAATCTTATACTTTAGTGATTGTAGATGACTTCTCAAGATTCACTTGGGTATTCTTTCTGAGATCTAAATCAGATAACTTCAAGGTTCTTACAGATTTTCTCAAGAACATACAGATTGAGTACTCTACTCCAGTTGCATTGATCAGAAGTGATCATGGTACTGAGTTTGAGTCTATTCTTGTGCAAGAGTTCTGTGAGAAGGAAGGTATCAGACACTACTTCTTAGCTCCTAGAACACCTCAACAAAATAGGATTGCTGAAAGGAAAAATAGAACCCTAATTGAATCTGCAGGCACATTACTTGCAGATGCTCACTTGCCCCTATCCTTTTAGGTAGAGGCAGTGAGCACAACAAATTATGTACTGAACAGAAGTTTGATACACGAGCTCAAGAATAAGACTCCTTATGAGCTACTTAAAGGGAAGAAATATAAAGTAGATTACTTTAAATTTTTTGGTTGCATTTGTTATATTCACAACAATAATAAGAAACACATTAGAATGTTTGATGCCAAGGCTGAAATGAGAATTTTTCTTGGATATTCCCAAGTAAGTAAGGCTTATAGGGTTTATAATAAATCAACCATTAAAATAGAAGAATCCATTCACATTTCTTTTGATGAAACTAACATGTTTTACAAGGAGAAGATTCCTTCTATCAATGAGACTTTGTAGGAACCAAATTTGTGTGAGAAATTGGATGAATTGACCCTCACCAATGAGTCTGTTAGCCATCCTTCTCCACATATTGCTAAAGATAGTGAAGATGAAGACACTAAAATCAGTATAGAGCCAACAACAGTTATAATTCCACAAGAGTAATTAATTCCCCAAGTTGTTGCTCAACCAACTCCTCCTACTAAATTTATCACACTTAGAGACCACCCTGTTTCTCAAGTGATTGGAGACATTTCAGTTGTTGTGAAGACAAAGGCATCAACTCAACCAGGACATGATGCATGCCTGCTTCATATCTCAAACTGAGAGTTAGAACCCGCCAAACCATTAGTTCATCTCAAAACCCAGGTGTTGAGATGAAGGATGGCGGGGTACTTGAACACAAAGGGGAGAAGTCTGCAGACGGTGTGGGATTAACCCCAACAATAGGACCGCGGGGATATTCCGCCACAAGGGGGCCCACCGGGGTCAACCGCCAGACCTGGAACGTGATGGGGAAGCCAAATATGTGGTCCCACACACATGTGTCCTTCTGGCTAATATAATCTCAACACACCACCGCAGTAGGACAACCTGCTCTGATACCAAGTTAGAACCCGCCAACCCATTAGTTCATCTCAAAACCCAGGTGTTGAGATGAAGGGTGGTGGGGTATTTGAACACAAAGGGGAGAAGCCTGCAGGCGGTGTGGGATTAACCACAGGACCACAGGGATATTCCACCACAAAGGGGCCCACCGGGGTCAACACTCGGACCTGGAATGCGATGGGGAAGCCAAATACGCGGTCCCACACACATGTGTCCTGCTTGCTAATATAATCTCAACACTGAGCCCCAATCCATTAAAGATGTTGAGCAAGATCCACAATGGATTATTGCAATGCAAGAGGAGCTCAACCAATTTGAGAGATGCAGAGTTTGAGATTTAGTTCCAAGACCCAAAGACTATCCAGTCATTGGAACTAAATGGGTATTTAGAAATAAGGTAGATGCTCAAGGTCTTATCATAAGTAACAAAGCTAGACTTGTTTCTCAAGAATACAGATAAGAGGAAGACATAGACTATGACCAGACATTTACACTTGTTGCAAGGATTGAATCAATCAGAATTTTTCTAGCCTATGCAGCCTACAAAAAGTTCACTGTATACCAGATGGATGTCAAGAGTGTATTCCTCAATGATGAACTCAAATAAGAGGTCTATATAGAACATACACCAGGTTTTCTTTCTCCGACTTATCCCTCTTATGTTTTCAAATTGCATAAGACTCTCTATGGTCTAAAGTAAGCTCCAAGAGCTTGGTATGAAACCTTAACTAGCTTTCTCTTAGAGCATAGATTTTCTAGAGGTATAGTAAATAGGACTTTATTTATTAAGCATCATCATGATAAAATCTTATTAGTACAAATATATGTAGATGACATCATATTTGGTTCTACAGATTCCAAACTATGCAAAAGGTTCTCCAACCTTATGCATTCCAAGTTTGACATGAGTAGCATGAGTGAGCTCTCCCACTTGCTTGGTCTCCAAGTGAAGTAGTCACCTGATGGAATCTTCTTATCCCAATCCAAGTATGCTAAGGAGCTGATTAAAAGGTTTTGGATGGTTGATGCTTCAGCAAAGAAAATACCTATGGCTACCAATGCTGCAATTGATTCTGATGAACATGCGAAACCTATAGATTAGAAATTATATAGGGCCATTGTTGGGTCCCTGTTATATCTTACAACAAGTAGACCAGATAGTATGTTTGCTACATGCCTTTGTGCTAGGTTCTAGGTGAACCCTAAAGAATCTCACCTTATTTTTCTTAAAAAAATTTTAAGATATATAAACAGTTGCCCTAATCTAGTACTCTGGTATCCAACTGAGCCAGAATTTGAGTTAACTGGATACTCTGATGCTGACTTTGCTGGATGTAGAGTAGACAGAAAGAGCACATCAGGGACATGTCAGTTCCTTGGTGATAGGCTAGTGTCATGGTTTTGCAAGAAACAAACATCTGTGTCTACCTCAACAGCAGAAGCTTAATACATAACAGCTGGCAGTTGTTGTTCACAGATCCCATGGATTCAAAATTAACTAACTCCTAGATTATGGTGTCAACTTAAATAATTCAACTCTACTGTGTGATAATACAAGTGCAATTTATATTGCACAGAATCCAGTGCATCATAGTAGGAATAAGCCTATAGATGTAAGACATCATTTCATTAGGGAGTGTGTAGACAAAAAGAAAATTAATCTCACCTTTGTCTCTACTGATTTGCCAAAGGAAGATATCTTCACCAAACCATTGGATGAGATGAAACATCTGTTCTTTATGAATCAGCTAGGTATGATCAATGGTGATGCAATAATTTAATTTTCTGTCTGTGGTCGAAGAATTTGCCACAGTTCGTCGAATGGAGATCGACGAACTGAGAAACGTTCTTGAGAAATTCGTCGACCTGAGATCGACGAAATCTCTGTATGTGAAGTTCTATTCGTTGAACAGAGAATGACGATATTGCTTCAGAAAATTTTTCGCCGACCTGAGATCGACGAAAACTCTTCACTTCTTCTGACTGATATCGATGATCTCTGAAAGATATAGTACCTAAACACCTAGAGGGGGGGTGAATAGGTGACCTAATTCTTTTTAACTTTTTATGGCAGCAATCAGTTAATTTCACAGAATTCTATCTACTATAACACAGCACATATGCAACAATCACAACAACTCAGCAAATACAGAAGACACAGAGTTTTATAGTGGTTCCCCAAGCTTTGGGTACATCCACTTTCCCCCTTCGCCTATCTAGCAGTGTACTAGATTCGGCCAAAATCCTTCACTATCTCAGAACCCAAACTGGTTCCTACACCTCAGGCCCAAGGCCCTACAACTCAGCTTTTTCACAAAGCCTACACTCAGCCACAAAGGCCTACACTCAGCCACAAAGGCCTACACTCAGCCACCAAGGCCTACACTCAGCCACCAAGGCCTACACTCAGAGATTTCACTCTCCTACCCTCAGCCTTTATAATTGCAGGCTTACAAACTCAGATCCAAAGGATCCTACAAGTTATAATGAATACAAAATGTATAAACTCAACAACTTAGATGAAAGAGAGATAAGTTGTGAGATTCTTGATGAGTTCTTGGAAGAACTCGGCTGGAATCAATCTGACTTAGCTTTCTTCAAAGCTTCTTGAAAGTAGAACTCAATAAGATTGACTCCTTCTGCAGTTGATCCTTGATCTTTGCTTCTTAAGATTCAGACTAATCTGAATCCTTCTTCTCAGCTGGGTTCCAATAGCTGATTTCTTGGATGGAGCTCTCTCTCTCCAACTTCTTAGATCTTCACTTGATAGCTAGATCTTCTTTAAATCTGAACTTGGACTTGTGTTCAATCTCTTCAACAACTTGTTGATCAATCTCTTCTTTAGACAGTATAAGCCTATTTATAGGCCTTCTTCATGGTAACCGGCTGGTCCGGTTCATAACTGAATTCTGACAACTCTGACAGGTGCTGTAGACCGGCTGGAATGGCAGCTGTCAAGTCATCCAGTCAGTTCTTGAAAATTCTGTAACTGTCTAGAAGTATCGAGACTTTCTGTCTTTAAGTGTCGACACTTATAGACCAAGTGTCGACACAAGTTGTCTAAGTGTCGACACTAGTCTACAAGGTGTCAACACAACTCCTTGTGTTGTTGATTCTTTATCTCGACACTACTTCTTCTTCATGTGTCGACACTGAGATTGAGTGTCGACACAAGTACTTGTTCTTCAGAATTTTGCTGAATTCTTCTAAGTGTCGACACATCTCCTTTGTGTCGACACATCTTCATGTGTTGAAACTGTTAAGTGTCGACACTACTTCTTGGTGTCGACACATGTCTTCAGTGTTGATACTTGCTGTGTGTCGACACAGCTCCTTGTGTCGACACATTCTTCTTCTTGTTGAGACTTCAGCTGAGTGTCGACACATTCCCATAGTGTCGACACTTGTACTTAGAATAATTTGTTGAATTTTGCTGTTCTTTGCTAAGTGTCGACACAGCTCCTTGTGTCGACACTTTCTTCAAGTGTTGAGTCTTCAGCTAAGTGTCGACATATTGTTCTGGGTGTCGACACTTACTTCAAGTGTTGACTCTTCTGCTAAGTGTCGACACATTGTTCTGGGTGTCGACACTTACTTCAAGTGTTGACTCTTCTGTTGAGTGTCGACATATTGTTCTGGGTGTCGACACTTGTACTTAGTCTTTGCTAGCTTTTGCTGAGTGTCGACACAGCTCCAAGTGTCAACACTTTCTGATGTAGACACAGCTTCACTGGGTGTCGACACAACTGTTAAGTGTCGACACAGCTTTACTGGCTTTTCTTCATTGAGTGTCGACACAGCTCCTTGTGTCGACACTTTCTGTCTGGTGTCGACTCAGCATCCCTGGTGTCGACACAATGACTCCAAGTGTCGACACTGCTTGCCTGGGTGTCGACACAAGTCTTCTTAAGTGTCGACACTTTCCCTCTGGGTGTCGACACATGGACTTAGAAACTTTTTCATCATTTCCTGCAAATACTTAACCTGCACATGTAACTCAAAATACATCAAATACATTTTGATGTATATCATTGAGTTGGGTGAGGCTTCTTCAAATCAGGTACATTTGAACCAATGTACCCAACAATCTCCCCCTATTTGGAGAAGTCATAACCCTTAGTCAATGATAGACACCATTCATAATAAAATTACAAAATGATGTAAAGCAGGATTATATATAGCAGGGAAAACATAAACATGTATCAATCACACATGTATACATAGACATCATTACAGAACAATTATGAAACAAATTTATTACACAACAAATTTATCACACAAAACATTGTTCCAATACTTTGTCATATACAAAATTCTAAAGTTTACAGAATGTTTTATATCAAAAGGATTACAAAGTAAACTTTAAGAAAATTCTAGATCTATTTCTATTCAGGCTCCTTGATCACAATTCCCTTTCCAGCTTGTACTTTTGCCTGAACAGGAGCTTCAGCAATTTCAGCATCAGCAGGCTTCTTGCCTTTCAGATCTTTCTTCTTAAGTTCCTCAGCCTTGATCTTTTGCCTCTCAAAGTAGTGATATGGCTTTGGAAAGTACTTGCTAGGCTCCTGGGCAGTAGGAGGTAGCTTTCCCATCTTGGCCTTCCTTCTATATTGAACTATGGCCTCCTGCCTGATCTCATGTTTTCTCCATTCAGCCTCAGAAAACCATTTATTCCTGTCAGGCACATTATCTTTTGCAGCTTTCCAGGCAGTTAAAATGATATTCCTAGAGGTAGGGCTCCACTGTTCAAAATCTGGTCTTTGTTCAGCTTGTTCCCTAAACCTCTTCTTAGACAATCTTGTCTCTTCTTCTTTCTTCTGTGCCTCTTGCATGGCTTCAGAAATTGGCTGAACCACTTTTTCTAGAATGACATTGGACTTCCCTTCAGTTGGGCTATACATGTGATGAATATCAGCTTGCACCATGTCAAAATCTGGAGGAGGATATATAACTTGAGCCACTTCTGGTTGCTCCCCTCCTAAATATGGAGGATGAATTCCAGATTCAGCAACATTGTCATCATCACAAAGAGGAGGATAACCCAGTGTAGCTCTGATGAAATTAGATATCCATTTGGCATGATCAGAGCTAGCTTTAACTAAAACTCTCTCCCCCTTTATGACTTCTCTAGCCATGTGATCTCTGACATCATCCTTCTGGAATCTGATTTGACTATCCAAGTATCTGACTCCATCTTTAAAGAAAGGTTTGAGCTTTGTAAGTTGTTCAGATATGGCCTTCTAGGAGTCTTGAATGGCAGTCTTAACAGCAGATATTTCTTCTTGAAATACTTTGTCAAATTCAGCTTTAACAGTAGCAGTAGAGGTAGAAGGTCCAACACCTATGTTCTGTAATTCTGTGACAATTGCATTATGAGAGGCTGTCAGATTATCATTCATCCTTATTTGGTTTTCAAGTACATATCCTTGCTTCACAACTATGTCATCCACTTGTGCTTTTATCTTTTCTTGGTGTGTAGCCAAGTACACCACTGCATTGCCACCCTTGTGAAAACATTCAGTCATCTCCTTCTTGTTTAGATTCATCTCAAATCTTATGGATTTAATATCCTGGGCCAGATCAAATTGCAATGATTTCTGCCCTTCATCTACATACTTCTCAATTGCCTGCCTGTGCTCATCCAGTTTAATTTGCATTGCCACCATTAAAGCACTATAATCCACAGTTGGAGCTGGCTGTGCTATAGGCTGTGGAGCAATAGATTGTAAGGCCTTCTTATAACTTTGGCTCCTTCTCTTGAATACATAAAGTTTCTTTTTCTTAGCTCTTTCTATCTCCTCATCTTCAAAAGCTGAGGAGCTGGCTATATCTACCCTTTCCTTAGGGCTTGGGGGCCTCTCAGTCTGCACATCTGGTGCCTTCTCAGTGTCTTTTCTTGCAGGCTCTTCAAGAATTACAACTTGCTCCCCCTGAACTGGAGCATTCTCCTCTTCAGCAGCAGTTTCCTTATCAAAATCTTCTTTATCTAGATTTAGAAATAAATCTTCCATGGTGTATTCTGTTGGAGACTGAGCTGGAGAAATGCTTGGCTCTTCAACCACTGGATCAGTAACATCTTGAACAATAGTAGATGTGTCTTCTATGACAGCATCTGGGACTTGGTTATCCAGCTGAGTTTGCTGATGAACATCAGACAAATCAGTATCTTCTATAGGAAAAACCAAAGTATTTAGTTCAGTGATTACCTCTGGTATTGTGTTGGTTGCTTGTTCACTTTCCAGTGTAGTAGGTTCATCTACAACTGGAAGCTCCCCCTGAATGTGATCCTTGTGGATGGGGCTAGCTTGTGGTAGCTCCCCTGGATTTCAGCATCCACTTGAGGAGCTGGAGACTTCACAGCAGGCTCTTCCTCAATCTCATCTGGTGTGAAGACAACTTGTTCTTCACTGTCTGAACTGCTAGTGGAAACCTGTGCCATTGGAGCAATTTTCCTCTTCTTCTTGGGGGGTGATACTTTCTCAGGAACTTTCTTCTCAGGGGTTGGCATCTCTTTAGACAACACCTTGTCCCATCTAGAGAACAACCTCATGTCCATTTTTCTCATGTGATTTATTTTACTTCCAGCAGCTTGTTGCATAACCTCTGGTATTACACCATCAAGGTAAAGACTTAAAATCCTGCCCAGGTTGGGCTTCTTCAGGCTTTCTTTAATTTTCTCAAACATAATAACAGACCAGTCAGTGTTTAGAGTGAAGATTATCCTTGTCATAATACTAAACATATGGGCAGACACTCTGTCATGCCCTCCTGGCTTACTGAGGAGTACTTTGCCAACTATCTCAGAGAGGAATTTCCCCTGGCTATTCATTCCCTTCCTGTTAAACACAGATCCTATTTTCATTGTAGAATCTAGACCACACCAGGTCAATGCTTCTCTTGTCTTAGAAGCAGTTACTTCATCCTCTTCCTTAGTTCTTGGTAGCTGCAGAATCTTCCTCAAGCTCTTAGGTGATACCTTCACCTTCTCACCATGAACCCTGGATTTGATCTTAAATCCAGTTTCATCTATCTTAGCTCCATTTAGGAATTCCAAGACTTCCTTTTTCCAGATTTTAGTAGGTTCAGAAACAAGATATTCTAACCCTGAATCGGCTACTAGGGTTACGACAGTCTGGATTTCTTGATCAGCATCATCGAAAGCATTCCGCACCAGCTCGTATCCTTCGTTGACGTTCTCCTCTAGCTTAGGCGCCATTAGGGTTTGTAGAATTTGTCTTGAGAGAAGAGAGGTGTCGACACAGAAGTTTGGTCTCGAAACTTTGAAAGCGTGTCGACAAACTAAGACAAAACCCTATTTATACCTTTCTAATTTTGAAGATGAACAGGCGGGACAGCTAACTTAAATTGTGTCGACACTGGCAATAAGTGTCGACACTAACTTATAATGTCTCGACACATATGTGTCGACACAAGTTTAGTCAACAGATTATATGTGTCGACACTTGTTTATGTGTCGACACCACTTTACTCGACATTTAGTCGAGACTTTACTTAGAAAATACTGAGTAAACACTAAGTGTCGACACCACCTTGGTTGTGTCGACACCTACTTATCATGTGTCGACACTATTATTCTGAAGTGTCGACACCAACTTCCTAGATGTGTCGACACCTTTTCCCTGAAGTGTCGACACCTACCATCTGTGTCGACATAGAAATCTCTATGTGTCGACACCTTTTTACTTAGCCAATTTCAATACTATAAACTTACTCTAAGTTTATCATTCCTAGTTCAATCTTAAACCTATTGAACTTAGCTTCTTCTAGGGGCTTAGTATACATATCAGCTAGTTGTTCATCTGTTTTAACATATTCAAGTAAAATATCTTCTCTTTTTACATGCTCCCTAAGAAAATGATATTTAATTTCAATATGTTTTGTTCTACTATGGGATACAGGATTATTAGCTATTGAAATAGCACTAGTAGAATCACAAAAGAGTGGAGTTCTACTTACCTGAAATCCATAGTCCTCTAGCTGATGTTGTATCCAAAGAAGTTGAGCACAGCAACTTCCTGCAGCCACATACTCTGACTCTGCAGTGGAGATAGCCACACTTGTTTGCTTTTTGCTACTCCAAGAAATCAGTCTTCCACCTAGGAATTGACATGTTCCAGTAGTGCTTTTTCTGTCTTCTTTGCATCCTGCAAAGTCTGCATCTGAATAACCTGTTAGATCAAAATCCACATTCCTAGGGTACCAGAGGCCTAGATAAGGAGTGCCCTTTAGATATCTCAATATTCTTTTGACTGCTGTCAAATGAGACTCTTTAGGGCAGGCTTGATACCTTGCATTGACATATGTAGCATACATGATATCTGGTCTACTTGCAGTCAAGTATAATAGGGAGCCAACTATCCCTCTATACAAGGTTTCATCTACAGGTTTCCCTGCATCATCCTTGCTAAGAGACATACTTGACCCCATAGGAGTCTTCATGGTGCTGGATGAATCCATACCATACTTCCTTATGAGTTCTAGGGTGAACTTGGACTGGCATATGGATAAACCACTCTCAGTCTGTCTTACTTGGAGACCCAAGAAGAACTTTAGCTCTCCCATACTACTCATCTCAAATTGACTTTGCATTAGCTTTGCAAACTTTTTGCAAAGGCAACTTTCAGTAGACCCAAATATAATGTCATCTACATATATTTGGACTATTATTACTTTGCCTCTAGATTCCCTAAGGAATAGAGTCTTATCTATTTTCCCCCTTGAGAACTTGTTCTCAATGAGGAAACTAGATAGGGTTTCATACCAAGCCCTAGGGGCTTGTTTTAACCCATATAAAGCTTTCCTAAGTCTATAGACATGATTAGGTAAAGTTGAATCAACAAAACCTGAGGGCTGTTCCACATAGACTTCCTCTTTAAGATTACCATTTAGAAATGCTGACTTGACATCCATTTGGTAAACTTTGAACCCTTGAAAAGTTGCATAGGCCAGGAACATCCTTATGGCTTCTAGTCTGGCTACTAGAGCAAAGGTTTGATCAAAATCAATACCTTCTTCCTGCCTATATCCTTTAGCAACTAATCTTGCTTTATTCTTAATGATGACACCTTGTTCATCCAACTTATTCCTGTAGATCCACTTGGTTCCTATTATATTGTGGTCTTTAGGTTTAGGAACCAGTTCCCAGACCTTGCACCTCTTGAACTGATTCAGCTCTTCTTGCATTGCTTCAGTCCATTGTGGATCTAGTATGGCTTCTTCAAACTTCTTTGGTTCAACTTGAGATAGAAAACTGGAGTAGATTGCTGCATTCAGATTTCTGCTCCTTGTTTGTACCCCTTGTCTTGGATCTCCAATAATCTGCTCTACTGGATGATCTCTAAGATGCCTATTGGCTGGAGGCATCCTGACTTCTGGTTGAACCTCTTCAGTTTCATCATCTTGCTATACTCCTTGTACTTCTTCTGTATTTGGTACATGTAGTACTCCCCCTGGACAACAGCCACTGTCTTCTACTTGCTGTCTTGCAGTAGATTTTTCTTCTAGAGTGAGCTTGTCCATCTTCTTTGTTAAACCTGTGGGGCTGCATACACTACTAGACAACTCATTGTTAATAAGTTTAGTCTCATCAAATACTACATGTACAGTTTCTTCTACAACTTGAGTTGACAAGTTGTAGACTCTATAAGCCTTACTGTTGTTGTTGTACCCAACAATAATTCCCTCTTGGGACTTGGCAGCAAACTTAGTCAAGTAAGACTTTCCATTGTTAAGTATGAAGCATTTGCAACCAAAGATCCTGAAGTAGGATAGGTTTGGTTTCCTGCCTTTCACAACCTCATAGGGGGTCTTGTTGAGGCTTTTAGTTATGGTAGCCCTATTGATAACATGGCATGTAGTATTTACTGCTTCAGCCCAGAAGTATTCTGGTAGTGATGTATCACTTAATAGGATCCTACCAGCCTCAATCAAGGTCCTATTCTTCCTTTCAACAATGCCATTTTGCTGAGGTATTCTAGGTGAAGAAAACTCCCGAAATATCCCAAAGTCTTCACATAGTTTTGTCATGCTATCAGACTGAAACTCAGTACCATGGTCACTTCTTATTTTGACTACTGTACTATTTAGTTCATTCTGAATTTGCTTGACAAAGATATAGAGGACATTAGGTGTTTCAGATTTCTGTCTTAAGAAGAACACCCAGGAAAACCTTGAGTAGTCATCTACAACTACAAAGGTATAGACCTTCCTACCCAGGCTGTGAACTGGCATTGGACCAAAGAGATCCATATGCAAGAGGTATAAACACCTCATAGCATCTTTGTTTTCTATGCTTCTAAAGGTGGATCTAGTCTGCTTGCCCTTTTGACAAGCTGAGCAAATACCATCTTTAACACACCTAACTTGAGGACCATTCCTCACTAACTCTTGGCTAAAGAGTTTGTCAATTGTCTTGTAATTTAGATGAGCTAGCCTCTTGTGCCATTTGACACAATGAGAGACTGTCTCATCAGCTACAAGACACACTTGAGAACCATTGGTCTCACACATAATGTCTAGGCAGTAGACATTCCTCTTTCTATAACCAGTCAAAGTGATCTCTTGATCAGTTGACCTCTTGATATGACAACCATTCTTAACAAATGAGATGTCATACCCTACATCACTTAATTGACTTATACTTATTAGGTTGTGTTTCAACCCTTTAACATAAGCCACTTGAGTAATGGTAACTAAGTTACTAGAAATGTTACCAAATCCTTTGATGATTCCTTTTTCAGAACCACCAAAGGTGACTTTTGGACCATCTTTGATTGGAATGTAGTCCCTTAGTAATCCCTTTGTTCCAGTCATATGTCTGGAACATCCACTGTCCAAGTACCATATTGGGGCATGGCAACTTGGACTCACCTGCAAAACAGATTAATGAACCTTAGAACCCAAAGTATTCTTGGGTCCTTGGTATTTGTTAGTTTGCATTCTGACAAAGCTACCTGCAGGCTTTCCTACAGGCAGATTGCTACTCACTTTGGCACTAGCATTGTGCCAACAGTCCATTGCAAAGTGACCAACCTTGCCACAACACCAACACTCAAACTTATTGTACCTTTGCTTAGGTACAGTCTTAGTTGTTTTATCCACATCTGGCTTGTTGAGTGTTGGGGCTTTACCCTTGGACATAGACTTGGACTGAACAGTCCTTGCAGGTCTTATAAAACCCAGTCCAGCTTTACCTCTGTGATGAATAAATTCATCAATTAAGGGTAGAACTGGCTTAGGTTTAGAAAACCTAGCAACTAAGTCCTTCTCCTTCTGGAGATTAATCTCCAGACTCTTGATTTGATCATTCTTAAATGATATAGTTCCCATTTGAATCACAGTTATGTGCTTCAATCTGGCTATCTCATTAAGCTTTTGATCAAAAGACTTCTCAAACTCAGTTGCAGCAGCTTTAAGAATAGCAATTTCCTTTGCCTGACTTTTGGCTAGGGACTTGCTCTTCTTGTAAGCTTGCAACAGAACCTTATATTCATCTATCAGCGGATGAATATCTTCTTCAGACTCAGATGCACTCTCATCATTTGATGAAGATGAATCTGATTCTGTACTGGCACAAGAAACTGAACTGGAAGTTGAACTTTGTACCTTACTGGGTCCTGGCTGCTCCAGGATTTTGTCATTTTCAGTCAATGCCATTAGTCCTTGGCACTGACAGTCTTCTTGTTCATATATAAACTCCATAATCTGCATGAACTCTTCTTCTTCTTCAGCAAACAGCCCTATATATGCCTCAGCATCTGACTCAGTTTCTGAAGAAGAGATATCTGACAGGGTCTTCTCCTTTTTGGAAACAAATGACTTTTCTTTCTTGCCTTTGAAATGAGTCTTCTTCTTGTCACTAGACTCCTTTCTCTTCTCTGGACAATCTGCTATCACATGACCTTGTCTATTACAGCAATAGCACACAATTTTTGATAGTGTAGCTTTGCTAGACTTTGACTTTTTCTTGTCTTTCTTTGAAGACCTCTTTTGCTGATAAGAATCTTCCTTTCCCTGTGATGTAGAAGGCCTTGTCCTCCACTTTTTCTTCTTCAAGAACTTCTGAAAATGTCTAGTGAAGGCAGCAAAGTCCTCATCACTTTCACTGCTTTCAGACTTTGTACTAGCTGACTCATCTGACTCAGATTCAGCAACCTTTGGAGGTGGAGTAGGTGACTTACATCTGTACCTCCTGGGGGCTTCTGTCTTGAAAGCTACTGTTCTTTCCTTATGTTCATTTCTTGTTGATTTCTCCTCCTCTTTCCTCACTGTCAACTGCATTTCATATGACAACAATTTGCCAAACAGTGTAGGTGGAGGAATTTCTCCCAACTTAGCCATTTCTCTAATGGCACAGATCTTGGTGTCCCAATCTTTAGTTAGGGACCTTAGGAACTTGTCATTTAGTTCATAATTACTGAACTCTCTTCCATAAGACATGAGTTCATTCACTATCCTATAGAACTTCTCATAGCACTCAGTTATGCTATCACCCTTTCCTTGTCTAAAACTTTCATACTCTTGATTTAGTAAGGATTTTCTGTCTTGCCTTACTTCTTCAGAACCCTCCATATACACAATAAGAGTATCCCACATCTCTTTGGCTGTCTTACAGTGTATTAGATTCTGAAAAGTTGCATCATCTATGACACTCACTATAATGTTTTGAGCCCTTTTGTCCATGGTGGCTAGGACAATCTCATCCTTTGTCATTTCAGAGAAATCCTTTGGGGTTCTCTGATTTGCATCTAGAACTTATATCTTCATGGGCACATAAGGCCCTTCCTTTACTGTGATATAAATCCTAGGGTCTGAGGCTTCCATAAACAGCCTTACCCTTTCCTTCCAGATCCCAAAAATCTCTTTCCTACATATAGGTAATTTCATGGATCCCAATTCCTTGTGATTATCTGTGGAACCCATGGTTCTTGATTTTCTTGAATCTGTAATTCGACTTAGACTGAAACTGCCAATCAGGATCTCCTCAGACTGTTAGTCCTTTTTGAGTAACCTGGCTCTGATACCACTTGAAAGATATAGTACCTAAACACCTAGAGGGGGGGGGGTGAATAGGTGACCTAATTCTTTTTAACTTTTTATGGCAGCAATCAGTTAATTTCACAGAATTCTATCTACTATAACACAGCACATATGCAACAATCACAGCAACTCAGCAAACACAAAATACACAGAGTTTTATAGTGGTTCCCCAAGCTTTGGGTACATCCACTTTCCCCCTTCGTCTATCTAGCAGTGTACTAGATTCGGCCAAACTCCTTCACTATCTCAGAACCCAAACTGGTTCCTACACCTCAGGCCCAAGGCCCTATAACTCAGCTTTTCCACAAAGCCTACACTCAGCCACAAAGGCCTACACTCAGCCACAAAGGCCTACACTCAGCCACCAAGGCCTACACTCAGCCACCAAGGCCTACACTCAGAGATTTCACTCTCCTACCCCCAGCCTTTATAATTGCAGGCTTACAAACTCAGATCCAAAGGATCCTATAAGTTATAATGAATACAAAATGTATAAACTCAACAACTTAGATGAAAGAGAGATAAGTTGTGAGATTCTTGATGAGTTCTTGGAAGAACTCAGCTGGACTCAATCTGACTTAGCTTTCTTCAAAGCTTCTTGAAAGTAGAACTCAATAAGATTGACTCCTTCTGCAGTTGATCCTTGATCTCTACTTCTTAAGATTCAGACTAATCTGAATCCTTCTTCTCAGCTGGGTTCCAACAGCTGATTTCTTGGATGGAGCTCTCTCTCTCCAACTTCTTAGATCTTCACTTGATAGCTAGATCTTCTTTAAATCTGAACTTGGACTTGTGTTCAATCTCTTCAACAACTTGTTGATCAATCTCTTCTGTAGACAGTATATACCTATTTATAGGCCTTCTTCATGGTAACCGGCTGGTCCGGTTCATAACTGAATTCTGACAACTCTGACAGCTGTTGTAGACCGGCTGGAATGTCAGCTGTCAAGTCATCCAGTCAGTTCTTGAAAATTCTGTAACTGTCTAGAAGTGTCGAGACTTATAGACCAAGTGTCGACACAAGTTGTCTAAGTGTCGACACTAGTCTACAAGGTGTCGACACAACTCCTTGTGTTGTTGATTCTTTATCTCGACACTACTTCTTCTTCATGTGTCGACACTGAGATTGAGTGTCGACACAAGTACTTGTTCTTCAGAATTTTGCTCAATTCTTCTAAGTGTCGACACATCTCCTTTGTGTCGACACATCTTCATGTGTTGAAACTGTTAAGTGTCGACACTACTTCTTGGTGTCGACACATGTCTTCAGTGTTGATACTTGCTGAGTGTCGACACAGCTCCTTGTGTCGACACATTCTTCTTCTTGTTGAGACTTCAGCTGAGTGTCGACACATTCCCATAGTGTCGACACTTATACTTAGAATAATTTGTTGAACTTTGCTGTTTTTTGCTAAGTGTCGACACAGCTCCTTGTGTCGACATTTTCTTCAAGTGTTGAGTCTTCAGCTAAGTGTCGACACATTGTTCTGGGTGTCGACACTTACTTCAAGTGTTGACTCTTCTGCTAAGTGTCGACACATTGTTCTGGGTGTCGACACTTACTTCAAGTGTTGACTCTTCTGTTGAGTGTCGACACATTGTTCTGGGTGTCGACACTTGTACTTAGTCTTTGCTAGCTTTTGCTGAGTGTCGACACAGCTCCAAGTGTCGACACTTTCTGATGTAGACGCAGCTTCACTGGGTGTCGACATAACTGTTAAGTGTCGACACAGCTTTACTGGCTTTTCTTCATTGAGTGTCGACACAGCTCCTTGTGTCGACACTTTCTGTCTGGTGTCGACTCAGCATCCCTGGTGTCAACACAATGACTCCAAGTGTCGACACTGCTTGCCTAGGTGTCGACACAAGTATTCTTAAGTGTCGACACTTTCCCTCTGGGTGTCGACACATGGACTTAGAAACTTTTTCATCATTTCCTGCAAATACTTAACCTGAACATGTAACTCAAAATACATCAAATACATTTTGATGTATATCATTGAGTTGGGTGAGGCTTTTTCAAATCAGGTACATTTGAACCAATGTACCCAACAATCTCTTTTGTGAATAAAATATTTCGTCGAACGCAGATCGAAGAATTTTTATTTTTCGTCGGACGGAGTCTGCCGCTTCATATTCTGAATACCATATATCTAGGTTTTCTTCGAGCTCCGTCCCGCACTTTCTGTTCCCTATGCACTTGATCTCTCTGTTTTCCTTTGCAGGGGAACAATGGCGATTCCAATAAGCTCTCTTACAGCGATGAAGTTTGTTATGGGATTCAAGATCGATTTTGAATCCTTCCAACATTCAGAACAGATATTTTTGGATATACTGAAACTGTTTGAGGAAAAAAATCTGAAGAAATTCATGACACACCGAATCAAGATAGCAGTGACAGAGATTAAAGAATGGGTGTTCACTTCCACCACTCCAGATGCAGATACAATGACCGGGACTATATCTAGTAATCAGATTGCTTTAACCCCCACCGTATTATCTGAGATTTTCGGTTTGATGAATGGTATTGAAGATATTGAGATGGATAATACTGAATATGATAACATGCTGATAAAAATGGGTCATACTGGAGAAAACCCTAATAAAATAATAAAGAAAAATTTATCTTCTGAGTATAAATTCTTGGCTTATGTTGTCGGGAAGGTTCTGTTGGGAAAACACACAGCCCATGACTACATTACCAGGCACCAGTTCTTGGTGATGTGTGCCTTCATAAATAAGAAAGCAGTTAACTGGGGAAAACTGTTGTTTGATTTAATAAAGAAGAAAAATAATAAGAAAGAAGTCTGTTTTGGAAGAATTCTGGGAATATTCCTACAGGAGAAAGCTACTGAATCCCTGGTCTCCCAGACCATATTCATCAATGCTTCCAAAAGACTGACATGTGCCTTGTTTGGAAGGTGGGAGAGGACCATCTCTAAACCATCCAGGGCTTCCTCCTCTTCCAGGACTTTTGAGAGCACCAGGGCAGTGACAACCACTCCACGTCTAGAAGATGTCCTTCCCTCCAACAGAATTCCTTCACCTCCTCCTCAACAACAACCGTCCTCTTCTCCAGCTCATACTCCACCAATTAAATCTCCTCAAGATCTACTCACACCAGTTCCAATACCAGTTCCATCTCCAGAACATACTACACCACCTCCATCTCCACCTCCTCATTCTCCACCTCCAATTAATATATCTGACATTTCATCTACCTCTCAACCCACTTTCAATCTAATGTCTCCGCAACCATCTCCACATAATTCTCCAATTCAGCAACCCATCTCCTCACCCACAACCATAGTTCTCCCTTCTACCACTACAATTCCTTCAATTGATATTCCTTCAGTCATCAACACTTACATTCCATCTATTACTCCAGACTACACTCACACAGATTTTGCCAATGCATTCTCCGTGTGTTCAAATTGTGGACATCACACTCCCTACTCCTCCTCTACTCCTGAACCCCTATACCTAAATTTTTCTTATATAGCAAAAGATCTTCTTGCTTTTATTTCTCCCACTCTTGAGAAACTTATAGCTAATGCTATTGCCCCTCTCTCTGCTTCCATCATCTCTCTCTCTTCCAGAATTGCTGCCCTGTCTTCTGTCCCTTCTTCTGGAGGACTGACTTCAGGACCCTCTGAACCCAGTCAGGGGGCGATGTTCTGTGAAGAAGCTCCAGCTCCTCCTTGTACAATAGTAGTAGCAGTAGATTCTAAGATGTATGATGATTCAGCAGAAGCAGCCCCTCTAGCAGAAATAATTGATTTGTTTACAGATTCTGATATAGACATGGCTGACACAGTTGTGGCAGCAATAAATACTGTTGGTGATTACATTATAAATCCCACAGTTAATCTAGATTCTTTACTAGATTCATTCAATTCTATTTACAGAAATATTCTACCTAGTTTTTCTTATCGGCAGTCTAGGGCTATAGTCCCCTATACTTCTCCAATAAGCCTTGCAGTTGCTAAGCAACTCAAGGCCAGTTTTGCAGCTCCAGTGTTCACAGAAGAACATATGATTGAGAACGTTCTTGAACCAGTATCAGCCTCTAAGGCTATTTCTCCTCCAAAGGCTATCTCTCCTCCTACTTATAAGACGGATGATAGTCCTTTACCCAACTTAGATTATATTATTCTGGCAGAAATAGAAGAAGAGAATAAGATAGTTACTGAAAGCATTATAGAGACAGATATTCCAGCACATCTTCAAGCTGAAAAACAAATATTCAAAGATATTTTGAAAGAGATTGATGACTTGTATGCAAATCCTCAAGGATCATTTGATGATGATGATGATGATTCTGATGAATCTGACAGTTCTAAGGCTAAGAAGAAAGTTGCAAAGAAAAGGAAAGTTGTTCCTAAAGCTACCCCCAAGCTAAATCCAAACCATGATACTCCATACTACATACTTCAGAATATCACTCCTTACCCAGGGATGCATTCATGGATGTGGCTATCCAAAAATGAGCAGAAAGCCAGGAAGAAAAGCAGAAGGTACTCTCCTTGTCCTACTTCTCAAAGGAATTGGAGAGGACCTCCTCCTCCTCCTCCTCCAGCTGCTGGTGCTTTAGGAAACATTTCTCAGAGATCTACTTCATATACTCAAACTTATCAAAGACAACATGATAGATCTTCAAGATTTCATGGAAGCAGTCAAAATAGACATACAAGCAGCAGCAAACAGCAACAACAACAACAAAAAGTATCAGAAGTTGATAAAGCTGAAAAAGATGACAGTCCAAAAAGGCCATAATCACCACCAATTCCTTTTGTAGATCCTGAACAATAAACCATTGCAAGAATGGCCAGATTTCAAGAACTTGTTGGACTCTCCCTCATTAATAAAGCTAAAAAGGAAGGCAAGGATCCATCACAGTACACTACCGTGTCTTCCTACAGGCGAGAAGAACTGAAAAGGTATGATAAAGCTAATAAGTTTTTCAATGTAGATGATTACATGAATTTGCATCCAGAGGCTATAGTACCAAGATCTACCTTTGTCAACATCATTAGAGCTACTGGCATGATAATGTCAAGAAGAGAAGCAGCCAATCCAAATAGAGAAATTATATTCAGACAGCCCTCTGAGCAAACTGACAAAGCTGATAGAGAAAAGCAAAAGAAGAACAAATGAATATTTTGTTTAGTTTGTCATTTTCTGAACTCTAATTGTTAAATCATGAAGCATCTATGTACATATCTGCTGAATGTTTTAATTTTCTGCCAGATATATTTTATTTTTGCTTTGTGATTATTTTCTTTTGTTTTTATTAGTGACCTCACCCAAATAAGGGGGATTTTGGATCGCTAGTTTGGATTTGGACTAGGTTCACTAACTAGGATGAGTTCTTGGCCCATATTGTATAGCCAGGGTAAAGTGTCCGAGTCTTAGAGTTTAGGCTAGTCATTAGGTTCAACTTTCAAGGACCAGCCAGTAGAAGACATCAGGAGACTCAAGACTTAGAAGAATTCAAGTTCAAAATTATCAGTTCGAAATTCTTCAAACTCAGCTCGACGATCGTCGATCTCAGATCGACGAACTCAGAGTTAATTCTCTGAGTTGAGCTTGACGATATTCGAGTTCAGGTCGACGAAGTCTGGTGTTCAGCTTCAACAAATTCTT
This sequence comes from Platanthera guangdongensis, assembly GCA_039583875.1. Taxonomy (NCBI): domain Eukaryota; kingdom Viridiplantae; phylum Streptophyta; class Magnoliopsida; order Asparagales; family Orchidaceae; genus Platanthera; species Platanthera guangdongensis. The sequence continues at coordinate 143,697 of JBBWWR010000138.1, forward strand.
TCCAGATTATTGTAGCTGAACTCAGATCGACGAAGACAGATTCTCTGCTCGGCGAACTTGGACCTCAGAATTGACAAGCCATTTCCAGAATGCAGTTTGCTGAGCACAGGTCGACGAACAGGATTTCTCAGCTCGACGAACTTGGATCTCCGATCGACAAAATCTGTTCAGAGCTCGACGATTTCTGTCCAACGCCAGACTTAGAGTTTTTCCCTCTTTTTTGTCCTTATTTCCATATATTATTTAGCAGTGATTTCCTGAGTAATTAATGCATATATTCTCTTGAATATTGCCATTATTGGCAGCATTAATTATGGTCTTCATCATGGTTAATTACTTGCTTAATTTATTGGAACAGTTGGAGAAACTCATTGAAGCCAATATTTTCCAGCCGTATTTCATTCTCCAAGCAATCAGCAATCAATGCATGGAATTCAAAATTCAAAGGAGAATTCGACATCAAAATATAAAAGACTTTTTCTCTTTTCAGAGACATACAAGCAATAATACAGAGAATACAGAAACATACAAAAATCATCTGCTTCTTCTCTGTGCAGAAAACATCAAGTTTTCTCCTTGTGCTTACTGAAGACTGAGACTGAAGAAGAACAACAAATAAAGATCAAGAGTCTTCTTCAATTTCAACTCGAGGAATATTCAAGGACAAAAAAATCTTAATCAGTCAGAAGATTCCTGGATCATTTCAAGACAAGGCTGAAGACCTACACCCTGAGCAAGGCTCCAAGTGATTTCAGAAGGAGCCCTTGACAACAACAATCCACTAGTCTTCTCTGTTGATTAGAAAAAGAGAAGACACCATCAAATCTCTTTCCTCCTCTTGTACAAATGGTTCATTAACTCCCTTCAAAAGTTTTTTCTTGGTTTTTGGGCACCTGATCAAAAGCCTAAAGGGTTGTGAGATCTCCTTGGAAATAGATCTTGTGGTGGCAGTCACCTGATCAAAAACATAATATTGGATTCCTACCAGGGTGGTAGAAGAGTGGATGTATCCAGGTTGGAGAACCACTATAAAAAATTCTTGTGTCGTCTGGTTGCCTATTTTCTTTTTGTTCTTACTTTGCTGTGATAGATTGTTGTGTTGTGATAGAGTAGATTAGCTTAATATTTTTTGTTTATATTACAACTCTAGTATCACCTATTTTATTACTCTGATATAATTAAAAACAGCCAAAATTTTTAACTACTATATTCACCCCCCCCCCCTCTAGAGTAAATCAGATGTACCCCCTTTCTTTCATTTTTGTTTTTAAAAGATGAATTTTCTGTTGGATCTGGTGGCCAACCTTAGAGGGGTGGGGTGAATAATGTTTTTAAAATTGTTCAGAATTAAAATATGGTTTATTAAGAAGACGAGTTCTGGAAGCTACCACAGGCGGTAAGGCTAGCGCATGGAGGTAGGTCACAGAGATCATTTACTGTGTAAAACTTTATTTTAGAATTTTCCACACAACACTCAAACCACTAGTAACATGCAACCATGAATTTTAGATAAAATAAAAGAAATGAAATTTTATTTAAAATTAAACACAAGGGTTTACAACAATACAACTTGATCTCGATGATGCCGAAGATCGGAGGTGATGAATAGAATCTTGTTTTTGTTTCTATACCGACCCTTGTGGACCGGTTGGATCTCTCTCTTCTTCCCAAGGAGAATGACGAGCCGAATCTTCACCTTTCTCCCATGAAGGGACTTATGGCCCACTAGATCTCCCAGATCTTAACATCCTCCTAGGATGATTTCTATCGATTCCTGTCAGAAATCTGACAGCCTCCCAGACCGATTTCTCACAAACTCCACCCAGGAATTTGACATTCACACTGGACAATTTCTCCGCCCAATACAAATAGTGTAAATTAAAATACAAGAATAAGATAAAACTCCCCTATAACTAGACCCTTGATGTTGATGTCGATTAGCTTGCAAAGTTTTGATCTTTATGGCTGTAGAGTATTCCTCTTCAATGTCAATTAGATTCGTGAAGGTGTGCGCTTGATGAGAGTTTTTCGTAGCTAGGATCCTCCCCTTGAATATTAGGAAGAAAGCTTCTTGATCATCGTACTGATAGCCTTCAATCCTTGCTTATGAATTCCTTTTGATCTCTTATGAAGAAATCTCCCCCACAATAGAGAAAAATTGTTGCCTGAACTCCCTCCTTCCCTCTAGACGTCTAGGGCGAACTCCCCTTTCAAATTTCTTGAAAAACCATCGCCTGAAACTCTATTTCGGGATGTTTTAAATAGAGAAAGCTGTGTTTGAAGTTACCACGCAGTGATTGCTTTGTATGCACTACACCATCATAGATCTTTCCTTTTTTGTTCCTCAATAAACTGAGGATTTGCGGGCTTTTATAGTAATTTTAAATATACTACTGTCGACGGTAGAGATAGCGCCTGGCGGTAGGTATTTTCACATGGTGATGACAACTGTCCATTAAATTAGGAAAAATATCTAAAATATATATGTGCCACTTTTAATTACTGCAGCGTGGTAAAAGCTAATGACTGGCGGTAGATCTCTCCTTTCAATGAATTGCCTTGACGATAGTCGAATTGGCTAGCGCCCGATACAATGTAACAGAGAAGACACCTTGCACGCAATAATTAATTCTTCTGAGCTAGCACCAGCTATTGTTGGAAGAAATGCGCCTCCAACACAGCGTTTGAGTAATGAAATAGGGGACGAAGGGAGGAGATGAGACTGCCGAATAGCTGGTTACTTTGAGTGGTGAGTGACGAAGAGTGAAAGAGAGATGGAGTTTGTCGCTAGCATACAGAGATACCAGACTTCACCCGCCATGACAAATGCCTCTATTGTGGAGGGCTTTCCCTTGATTATAAACCTATATTACAGCTTAGGTCAAGTTCATTTACATAGAAAAGCAAATAAAAAGTACAAAGGAAGCTGGCGAATAGATAGTGGAAGTCACCAAGGCCATGCTATTTGATTCCTCATGTCACCAGGCTGTTGATGTATTGTGACCAGTCAACTCGCCACCTTAGGTCGCCAAACCATGCGGATAGATGTCTTAGGCAGTCAGGTCGCGCAGGTTTCTTGTCCACAGAAATAAAAGTCTTGTCTAACTCCACTTCACTTAACTGTGTGGTCTAATTGGGGAGGTCTCCATGGTCTCCTTGAGACACTATAATCCTCTTTTTAACCACTGTTGTGCTGGAGTTGACGGTTGTCTGCCCTTTGGTCTCTTGATGGAGATGACGTCCCCCAACATGTGGAAGATGATGAAGGCTTGCTCGCAAAGGATCCTTCTCCGTCTCCAACAAAAGACTTGCATTGCCATGATGATCATGTGGAGCGTCGCTACAACCTCCGCCCACGACAAAAGACCACCTAATATTATTTCGTTGTATAATTTTAGTATTAGTTGAATTTATTATGTTATTTGTTTTGAGCATTTTATAATTTCACTTTGGGTTTGAAAACATTAGAGTTTGTTTTCAATGTTGGGCTGCATGTAGCCAAAGTATGTTGTAAGCCTATATATAGGCATGTAATGTTTTCATTTGGTGCAAGTTGAATGAATGAAAATTTGAGAAACCCTAATTCCTCCTCCTCCTCTTAAAGTTCGGCCAGCCCTAGTCTAGCCGCCACCTTCTCCTCCTTCCCCCTCCCTCTCTCTCTCTCTCGGCCAAGCCCTCCACTCCACTCTAAACCGCCACCTTTACTCTCTACAACCCCCTCTCTCTCACTCTTGGCCAAGACCTCCCCACCCGAGCCCCCTCTTCCACACCCTAAGCCAGCCGACCACACAAATCCCAAAGCCGATCAACCCTCTTCAAGGAGAATTTCGACCACCCCTCTCCCTTGGTTATTGGGCTTAGTGTTTGCAACAAGCTTTCATGGATCTCGGCCAAGGCGTGAAGCGATGAAGGAGGATGAGTTTCCTCTCTCTCCAGTGTAACTCCGGCGGAACCGCGAAAGAGCGATTCAAGTTAGATAATTGGAATCATCTATTCCGGTTTGGGTAACGAAAATCTCTACCTTTGTGTGATTCCTTCCCTAGATAATTTTGTGGTGGAAATTCTTGGCGTTGAATTTAGAATCGTTGAATAATCATGGTTTCTTTGATTATTTTTTTATGTTCATCTTAATTGAATTAATTTTTGAAAAGGTTTGGCGAACCTCGTAACTTTTTGTTGGGAGAGATCTACATTTTTCGAATCGTACTTTTGGTAGATCTCTTTTGGTACAACTTTCGTTCGCTCGGAATGGGTGGGTCCTTTTAGCTGGAAAGGATATTGGCGTATCGCCTCTATTCGATCCTAAACGGTTTGGCTACCCGTACATTAGCATTAAAGTGATAATATTGTTTGGAGTGTGCGTGGTGAAGAAATCTGTGCGAGTGAAAAATTCGAATCGTAGAGAGACAAACGTGTTAATCCGTAGTTCTCCCGGTGTCAATGCTTACGCCTGCATCAATTTGGTATCAGAGGGAGGTTCACGTCAATTTCTTAATTGGCACCCTTCCACTGGTTTTTGAACGTCGGCATGCACTTTTCTTGCTCGTTTTCGTGTCAAAAATTTTTAAAAAAATTTATGCTGGTATGTCAATAGTGACCTAAATTTCTTATTTTTCAGCAAAATTATTTTTTTTTTAATAATCTCCTTTTTATTTCCAGTAAGAAAAACAAAAAAAAATTACCCTAGCCATTAAGTGGGAACAATTCCATCTGTGGTGTTTCCTTGAGTCAGTTTAATTCATTTCTGCATGTGCACTAGATTGGGCACTAGGTATTCCCCATCTTCCTCCCAAATGGCGGACGAGTGGGAAGTGGGTCACATTCCCGCAGTGATTGAGGTACTCCGTCAGGAGTTCACCGATCAGTTGACGGAGATTAGGTAAATGCTACATGAATTAAGACTGAATCGAACAGCTCCCCAAAATCAAGCCGACAATCCGCTTGATGAAGGGAATAATAATAATCAAAACAACAACTTTAACAACGAAAGAGACCCACGTGCACCGTATGAGTTTGACATTACTAGAGCCGTCCGGGTCAAACCCCCATCTTATGATGCAATGGGAGAACCCCAAGTCTTCCTGGACTGGGTGATGGAAATCGAATGCTACTTTGAGTGGCAAAATTTGACGGACGCGGATAAGGTGCGAGTGGCGGGAATGAAGTTGCTAGGTAGAGCCAAGATTTTTTGGTTAAATGAGGAACGTCGTCTGAGGGCTGACAATGATGACTTACGTATTGGTTGGGCAGGCATGAAGGCCATGTTGACAGACCAGTACGTCCCTTCGTACCATCGAACGCAAATGTTTGTTGATTTGGCCACCCTTAAGCAAGGGAGTCGATCGGTCTCAGAATACATGAGTCTTCTTAAGGACATGATGGTTAGGTGCGGTGTAAGAGAGATGCCTGAGATCACCCTTTCTAGGTTTCGCAAGGGGCTAAACCCCGACATCCAGGGTAAGTTGTTGCATTATGGTCACACTGACCTAAACACCACTTTCAATGCTGCACTAGATATCAAAAAGCACAATGTTTTTAATAATAAGTCTCGTTCGTATCAGAAGGGAAAGTCCATCTTAGGACCGCCTCCCACCTCTACCGATAAGGATAAGGGCAAGTTCCGGCCCACAGACTCGAACTCCATAGTAGTGACTGCCAGGAATATTAAAAACCCAACGGGTGAGAGAGTGCATGTAGGAAGAGTAAACAAAATGAATGCTACTTGCTTCGCTTGCGGGATTCAGGGTCACTACGCTAGTGAATGTCCTACTAAGCCCAAGCCCTTAGCCCAGTTAGATTCCACATGTGAGTCAGATGACCTTATATATGAGGCTGGAGACGATAGCGAGTCGGAAGGAGTGCCTAGTGATATGGAGGACGAATCTCATATGATGGTCATGTGGTGTATTCTGGCAACTCCACGGGCATTAGATGACTGGAATAGGACTGTTGAAGCCAGGAAAAATCCCAACCTCAGAATTCGGACCAAAGCCGCCTAAGCTTACTGACTTAGAAGCCGGATCAGACGGCAAAGGTGACTAGAACGAGGAAACAGGTCAAACAGGACCCCAGATGTTGCGGCAGGAAGGACCCACCACGTACCCGGATGCTCGAAAGGAGCAGCCCCTTCTCAACCAAGGATGGCCGAACTGGATACGAGGGAAGCTAGCTGGCGAGGTCGCAAGGTTGCAACTTGCTCTCCAATGAAAAAGAATCCAAAGATTTAGCTAGTATCCCGAAATTGAAGCACGCGAGTATCCTGCCAAGGATTTCAAGTGCTTCATCTCGTACCCCTGGGGTCCTATTTATAGGCAAATGCAAGGGGAGGGGGGGAATATTTATACCCCACCCCATGGCGACTAGGCGACTTCCAGGGGAACACACACGAGCTGGGCGAGTATCTCGCCTAGTCGCCTACCTGGCGAGTATGCGAGGGGAGCTCGCCTATACTCGCATAGGCCTTCCACGATCTTGAATGCTGACTTTGACTCCTGCCTTGATTTGTTGGCCTTGACTTTTGCTGACTTGGCTGTGGTAGGACCCACCCTCGACGAATACGGGTTATACACAATCCACGCTCTTTCAGAGCGACATCGGAGCTCGGAAAGAAACATCCAACACTTATTCGGCGAGTTGCGTTACCGAGGATCTGGGTTGCTCGCCTCTTGTGACTACCTGCCGATCTCTATAAATAGGGGGGCCTAGTTCTTTAGACGGTCCTTCATAACTCGCACATAATGTCGAACGCTGAGAAGTTTCTCCATGATAGTCTCGCCGTGCTGACTGGTGCTATTGGAGTCACTAAACCGAAGCGACCGCGCGAAGAGGATGTCGCCGCCGACTTACCCCCCCTCAAGAAGAAAAAGATTAAAAAGCCTACGAGCAAATCCGCCTCTGGTGATGACATCTCGCAGCCACCCCTTTCTCGACCCGCGGCCTCCACCAGCAACCCCGTGCGCTCTGCCAGCACGCAACAGTTGCTGAACGACTTGGGACTTGAAGACATTCCCAATATCACCATCTCTGATGCGAGTCTCCTCGACTCGCTTGATGTTCCGGAGCTCGCCACGACCCTGGCCCCGGAGCTCGCCTCCACTCCAGCGCCGAAGCAGGTTGAAGTCATTGACCTGCCAGGTTGTCGTTTTGCCGAGATGATTTCCCATTCTGATGGTCGTTTCTATTGCTTGCTAAGTGGACCATGATGCTCGCGGATTCTCCCTCGGGGGGTGTTGGCGCAGTTCTGAATGTCGCCCCATTGAGCTCCGTGCCACTGGTCGCCCTTCCCACCGGGAGACAAGTGAAGTCCGCGCACACGGTGCAGATCAACCTCGGCGCCAAAAGGGCAGTTGAGGGCTCGGTTCCTTCGGCGAGCAAGGAACTGTTGTCGAAGAATCCTCCGCCGAGGAAGAAGACTCTGGCGAGCAGGGATCCTTTGCCGAAGGAGCCTCAGTCCAAGAAGGATCCGCCGGTGAGCAAGGGTCTTCCGGCAAGTTCTGAGCTCCTGCGAGTTCTGCTCCGCCCGCCGCGAGTTCTGCACTGCTTCAGGCGAGGTCTTCTCTGCCTGAGGCGAGCTCCTCGTTACCCCCGCCTCCGCCGCTTACCAACGTCTCCACCATCCAGTCGGTGACCATATCCTTGCCGCTGCCGCCGCCTCTCGCCGCGCCTACTCAAATCACCACTACGCGACTTCCTCCGCCTCCTCTGCTGAAGAATCCTCAGCCACCGGCGAGTTTGTCTCTTCCGATGCCTCCCTCGCATCCCGCGGTCAGCAAGTCAGTCAAGCCACGGCCGAGCTACTTTCCGCCAAGAAGCGCGGATTCTGGACAAGGGGGCGTGGGCGAGGCAAGGCGGCCGAGATCGCTGGTGGGCCATCGACAAGCCAGCGAGATGAGCCAGCTCGCGGACCCTCTCCTCGTTGATCTAGATCCCCTCGTCGATCGAGATCTCCTCGCCGATCTAGGTCTCCTCGCAACGGTACGTAATGCTATTGATATCATATAGGGCGGCTAAATATCTGTCTAATCTGGCAACTTTCATTTGATGTCAGATCGACCGGCGACTCACGGGGCCGCTTTCATCGATGCCATGGGCTTACCGGGCATGGAATATCACTGTGCTGCTGCTCGCGCCTACTTGGAGCTGGAGAGCAAGTTTGACCAGCTGGCGATCTGCGAGCCTCATCGCCGAATATCATCGTTGGAAGTGCGGATAGCGAAGATGGAAGAGCTCAAAAGTACGTTGGAGAGCTACGAATCCGGGTTCCACATGGTAAAGGAGAACGATCGCCAGCTGGTGATTAATAACCATCACCTCCAGCTCGTCCTTGACGAAGTCTCCGGCATTCGCGCGAGTATGGGTTCTGTCGGCCTTTTGACGAGGATGGAGGAGCAGTTGCGGCTCGGCGATGACGCGATGGAGATGGCGACAGAGCATTTCCGGCGAGCGCGCGAGATGGGTTGGGCCGGGCGACATCCTCATCCCCTAGAGAGGCCTAGGCCTTAGATTTTTTATCTTTTTATTCTTCTTCTATTTGGAACTCGCCAAATGCGGCTTTCATGGACTATTATTGATTGTAATAAGCGAGTTTGGATCTCGCGTTTTTACCATATTATTTTCTTCTCTGTGTTGTTTGTGCGATATCCTGTATGGTCTCTGCCGAGTTTGTTCTGTAGGTTGCGATCATGCTTTATCTGTTCTGTGCGACCTACGCAATGGAGTCGTCTTCTTTTCTTAATGCGCGACTTGGTTTGATACTCGCCGTAAGGATGCTATACCCCCCCGGCGTCTATAAATAGAGGGGGTAGGTAGGACATAAGTACGCTGTTGCGCTTTTGACCCCCTAGCTCGCGAGTATCTTTTCCTGCTCGCGTGCTGCGATTTATTTTTCTCCTCGCTATTTCTTCCTCTTCTCTTATTTCAAAACTCGCAAGATGGTTGGAGACGACGCAAGTGCTCGCCGCCAAGCCCATGCCGCCAACTTTTCAGATGCGGCTTTCAAGAAGTCGATCACCACCGAGCGCAACCTAGAGAACTTTAGGGAAAGACTCCTCCCCGAGGGATACTCGGCCAGACTCCCGAGCCGTAGCGAGCGACTCAACACCTTCATCGAGGGCGTGCTGGTCCTTCCCCTTCGCCACTTCGGCGCCGGCCTGCGACTTCCACTATGGCCGGATTATTGCGATATTATCCGATACTTCGGCATAGTCCCCGTGCAAATCAACCCCAACGGATTCGCCATCATCATGGGGTTCCTTTGCTATCTGCGCGAGGAGAGGATCATCTTCGATCTTTCTGTATTCCGTAAGATATTCGCCTTCGCCGCGACCGCCGAGGGTGTGGTCTATTTCAGCAGCCATGTCTGCACCCTAGTGGGGACGACGAACAAAGTACATCGGTGGAGCGAGATGTTAGTCGTCGTCGAGGGAGACTTTGGCGACGTCCAGGGAAGGCCGCACCAGCCTGCTGATGTCGCTTTCCTTCCGCCGATACTGGAAGGTGCGCGCGAGCAACTCGTCGAATCGTTCCGAGGTCGCCGGTTCGATGATTTCGTTTGGTGACTAAATGTCAACACACTGTTCGAGATCCACTATAATGAAGGTAAACCTTAGCAAGGAACATTTGTTGCATATTCGTCACGATAGTCGTCTGTTTACATTACTCGGCCTTTTGTAGAGAAAACGAGCTCCCGGTGAGGCCGCTTCCTCCAGCCAAAGAAGTCGCCACCTCGCTTTTCGAGCCCCACTCGCCGGCTGATATCGGCGAGAAGAAGAAAATCGCCAAGGGCAAAGGCAAAGCCAGGTCGCCAGGCCCAGCGACCAAGAAACAGAAGGTGTCGTCGCCGCAACTTGACAACCAGGATTCGCCGCTCCATGCTCGGCTTCCCCACTTCCACCCTAATTTCAACCTGGGGTTGGGCGCGGTGGACGCCTATGGTCGCTCGTTGGTGACCTGGGCGCCGGACGAACATCTGGTGATGTTGAGCACCAACCTCCCCTCCTGGGCGGAGGAAGGGGAGGATAAGGGGGAGGACTTCGCCGTCCTCCACGCGTTGTATGGGCGAGGCGATGCCGAGTCCATGTTGGAACTCAGCGGGGAGGAACTCTCCCAACAGGCGGCCTGCTCGCTCTCAAGGGCCGTTGAATTAAATCACTTCGCGGCGAGTAGGATGCTGGAGAGGACAAAGGCCTTGAAGATCGTCAGTAAGAAGGCGATCGATCTCGGCATGCAATCTACTTGCTGGCGAGATTATGAGGTAAATCGCCTCTACGCGCGGTGTCAATGTCGCCATGTGTGCTTCTTTGGCTGACTCCGTTATTTGTTGCAGGCTGCCGAGATGGAAACCGACAAAAAGCTCTCTGAGTACGAGGCGGAACTCGCCAAAGCTTGGGCTGAGTTGGAGGCAGCCCAAATCCGCGCGACTGAGATGGAATCTCGCCTGGCCATTTTAGAAGCCGGCGCGAGTTCCTCTGCTCCCCCGCCACGGCCGGAGGACGATCCTCATTATGCCATCAAACGATCTCGCATCCTGTGGGAGGAGAGGTCGTCGGTTCTCCATGAGATAGCCCGCACGGCAGGCAACGTGGTCCTCCCAATGCTGAGGATTAGCGGGAAGCTCGACGAGGGGGAGAAGGCGTTCACAGTCGACGAACTCATCCCTGAGTTACTCGCTAAGACAGTCTCACCAGATCGCCTTCCTTCAACATCGTCGGGCTCTGGCAGCAGCGGCAGCGGTGACAGCAGCAGCGATAGTGGCAGCGGCGAGGAGGAAAGCGATGAAAGCGACGAGGAAGAGGACACCGACATTGGAGATGAGGAATATCAGCCTGATACTGGCGACGATGAGTCCTAGTTGCTCGCTGATATTCCTCATACTCGCATGATATAGTTAGCCTCTTTTTTGTAACAGATCTCCTGTAACTTATAATTGTTTGAAAGAAATATATATACAATTTTGAATTACCACATTGTTGCCCTTTTTCCTTCTCGCATTCTTGTTGATTGATGATACTCGCTAGGCTCATTGGCTCGGGGGAGAACGAGTGCTCGCGACGTTTTACTCGCACGTCGATATCGTTGATAATCGCGTAGTTGATACTCGCACGACCGTAGTCATTCTTCATAATTCGCACCCCGACACTCGCTCGTAGCTACTCGCCATCCAATACTAGCACTTTGCTATGTCGTACTCGCATATTCGCCGATGCCTGCGTGCATACTCGCCCCAATGCTGCTCGCATTGTCCCACCGGGAAACTTGGTCTAACTCGAGGAGGTCGTTGGCCAATGCGCAGGAGAGGGGCTCGTGCAAGAATTTGGACTTACTAGGACCTGGCACTCGAGGACTTGAACATTGGAGTCGACAGCTCTCAGGAGCCTTGCTCAACTGGAGTTGTGTAGGTCGACTCGGGGAGGCAAGTAGTCGGTCTGCAGGAGAGGAGCTCATACAGAGGTCTCGGACTATGACATCGCTCCAGCGAGGAACATGATCTCACTCGAGGAGGTCTGCGTCCAATATGCAGGAGAGGAGCTCGTGCAGGGACTTGGACTTACGGGGACCTACCACCCGAGGACTTGAACATTATTGGAGTCGACAGCTCTCAGGAGCCTTGCTCAACTGGAGTGGTGTAGGTCGACTCGGGGAGGAAGTATTCGGTCTGCAAGAGAGTAGATCGTACAGAGATCTCAGACTACGGCATCACTCCAGCGAGGAACTTGATCTCACTCGAGGAGGTCTGCAACCAATATGCAGGAGAGGAGCTTGTGCAGGGACTTGGACTTACGGGGACCTACCACCCGAGGACTTTAATATTGTTGGAGTCGACAGCTCTCAGGAGCTTTGCTCAACTGGAGTGGTGTAGGTGGACTCGGGGAGGCAAGTAGTCGGTCTGCAAGAGAGGAGCTCGTACAGAGATCTCGGAATACGGTATCACTCCAGCGAGGAACTTAATCTCACTCGAGGAGGTCTGCGGACAATATGCAGGAGAGGAGCTCGTGTAGGGACTTGGACTTACGGGGACCTACCACCCGAGGACTTGAACATTGTTGGAGTCGACAGCTCTCAGGAGCCTTGCTCAACTACAGTGGTGTAGGTCGACTCGGGGAGACAAGTAGTCGGTCTGCAGGAGAGGAGCTCATATAGAGGTCTCGGACTACGACATCACTCCAGCGAGGAACTTGATCTCAATCGAGGAGGTCTGCGGACAATATGCAGGAGAGGAGCTCGTGCAGGGACTATAACTTACGAGGACCTACCACCCGAGGACTTGAACATTGTTGGAGTCGACAGCTCTCAGGATCCTTGCTCAATTGGAGTGGTGTAGGTCGACTCGGGGAGCCATGTAGTCGGTTTGCAGGAGAGGAGCTCGTACAGAGGTCTCGGACTACGACATCACTCCAGCGAGGAACTTGATCTCACTCGAGGAGGTCTGCGACCAATATGTAGGAGAGGAGCTCGTGCAGGGACTTGGACTTACGGGGACCTACCACCCGAGGACTTGAACATTGTTTTTCCTACTGCTTCAAGAGTTCGAAGATGTATTAAGCGCATCAATATCTTTGAGGAAGAAAATTGAAATCGAATGACGATCTCGTCGACGTCGAGTTGGGAGGTTGGTGTCAAACCTTGTTCCTGATAGTTCCTCCAGTCGGAGGAGAGATGCAATCGGGGGTAGCTTGGCCGACATGCAAGGGAGGAGCTGATCACGGTCGTCAGTGCAGGGGTCCGGTCTTACAAGGGCTCTTATATCCCGAGGCATCGTCCCATCGTCCGAACTGGGCTATCTACGAGAAACAGGTCGAAGGCACATTTCCCAATCCAACCGTTGTGATCGTTCTCAGCTCTGCCAACTGGCTATGAGCGCAAATGCAAGATCAAGAGGCTATGTCTTTCCGAGGGTCCTCCATGACACACTCGCGACTAACATACCCCCTTGGGCCTATCCCTGCTTCCTGGTTATTGGAGGGAAAGCCTGGACAGGTTGATCCTTCCTCAAATCCGAGAGGTTGGGGTCCAGACCTGTTCCCGCTAGTTCCTCCAGTCGGAGGAGAGATGCAGTCGAGGGTAGCTAGGCCGACGTGCAAGGGGGGAGCTGATCTCGACCGTCAATGCAGGGGCTCGGTCTTACAAGGATGCTTATATCCAGAGGCATCGTCCCATCGTCCAAACTGGGCTATCCAGGGGGAACGAGTTGACTGCCAGCTTCTCGGATCGATCTTGAAGTAAAACCTTGAGTTCCCAGAAAGCTTACGATAAAAAACAAGATGAACAGAAGAAGAATAGCTGCCATTGCATATATGTAAAAGGTAGGTATAAACAAACTACATCATTGGATGCTAAGGATAGAACCGTTTCATGTCATCCCCACTCCAAGTACCTCCCAGCTGCTCTCCAACCTAATCCTAGAGATAATAGCCCCCGGTGGCCAAGGCTTCCTGGACAATGAAGGGGCCTACCCAATTTGGATGCAGCTTGCCCACTATTGATCCCCTTCCTGCGACGTCCACCATCTTCATAACCAGATCTCCGGCGAGAAAATGCTTTATGCGGACATTTTTGTCGAAGTGCTTCGCCATGCGCCGCTTGATCTCCTCTTGGCGGATGGAGGCCAAATCGCGAAGCACTTCTACGAAATCCAGTGAGAGTCTTTGGGCGTCCTCGTTTTCCAAATGCCATTCTTCGCCGCCATCTAAAGCTGCTATAACTCTCGGGCTCCAAACCTCGAATTCCACTGGGATGAGTGCCTAAGACCCGTGGGATAACTTGAAAGGAGTTTCCCCCGTGACCGAGTTTGGAGTTGTCCTCAAAGCCCCGAGAACCGAGGGGAGCTGCTCCGCCCAGTTGCCTTTTAAGTTGGTGACTTTCTTCTTCAGAAGGTTGATAATCAACTTGTTGGCGGCTTCCACCTATCCATTACTGCGAGGATGATGCACAAAGGTGAATCGAAGATCCATCCCTAGCCGTTTGCAGAAGTCCTCTAACTCTAAGCTGGCGAACTGCGGCCCGTTGTCGGTGACGATGGCTAGGGGAATCCCGAATCTGCATGCAATTTCCCCCCAAATGAAGTTCTTCATAATCTGTGACATGGTCTTGGCTAAAGCTTTTGCCTCGATCCACTTGGAGAAGTAGTCAATCATGACAAGAACGAACTTCCTCTGCCCGCTGGCCTGAGGAAAGGGGCCGATCAAGTCCATTCCCCAGATGACGAAGGGCCATGGAGCAGTGATCGAGCGAAGATGTTGAGCTGGCTGTAGTTGAAGGGGCGCGAAGAGCTGGCACTGGAGACACTTTTTAGAGAAGGCCTCTGCGTCCTTCCTAATGGTGGGCCAGAAGTACCCATGCCTTAGAATCCTTTGTTCAAGAGTCCGAGCCCCCGAGTGACTGCCGCACTATCCTGAGTGAATCTCCTCCAGGATACGAGGTATTTCAACCTCTGACAGGCATCGAGCCAGAGGGCCTGAAATGGTCTTGCGGTAGAGTTCTCCTTCTTGAAGCAAATAGTAGGCGGCTTTGTAGCGAAACTTCCTCTGGTCTCCTTCGCTGGCAGGTATCTGACCCGTTTCCAGGAAAGAAACGAACGGATCCCTCCAAGATGCCCTCTGCTCGATCTCCATCATCTCCCCTTCCTCGATGGATGGTCGGAAAAGTTCAGTCATGATCCCCCCAGCTCGGGGGTCGTATTTGGAAAGATAGTCATCTTCTGAATTCTCCTCTCGGGGTACGTGCTCGACAAAGAAAGATTGAAACCCCCCGATCAGACCTTTCACCTTGATCAAGTACCGCTGCAAAATCAGATCATTCACCTCGAACTCGTCTCGGATCTGGGATGCGAACACAATCGAGTCGGTGAAGGCTGATATCTCGAATCCCCAACTCCTTGGCGAGACGCAAGCCGGCCACCATGGCTTCGTACTTCGCCTTATTATTGGTAACTGGAAAGAGTATCTCGACCGTCTGCTCGATCCTGGTTCCCTGAGGGCTTACGAGCACGACTCCGGCTCCCACAGAGTATCGGCCCGAAGCCCCATCCACAAACATCTTCCAGGATACCGTGCTAGAATAGCCTTCCTCTCCCTCCACCTCGGCCGAGAAGTCGGCAAGAACATCCGCCACCGCCTGCGCCTTGATTGCTACTCCTGGAGAGTAAGAGATATCGATTTTGCTAAGCTCCACCGCCCACTTTGCCAGCCTGCCATAGTGATCCACTCCATCCAGGATACTCCATAGATGATGATCGGAGATGACCCTGATGGAGTGAGCTTGAAAATATGGGCAGAGCCTTCGAGCCGAAACCACCAAAGTGAACACCAGCTTCTCCAGAATAAGATACCTCGTCTCCTCCTGCCGTAGCACTCTACTAACATAGTAGATAGGAAGCTGTCTCTTGCCTTCCTCCTAAACCAGCACCAAACTAAATGCTTCTGCCCCGACTCCTAGGTAGAGGAAGAGATCTTCATTACCCCGCGGCCCCTGGAGGAGGGGAGCTTGGGTTAGCTGGTGCTTGAGCATTTTGAAAGCCTCCTCGCACTCCGCTATCCACTCAAACTTCTGATTTCCCCGAAGGGTCTTGAAGAATGGAGAGCACTTCTCCCCTACCTTGGACAAGAAACGGCTGAGGCCTGTCAGCCTTCCAGTCAGCCTTTGAACTTCCTTAGGATCCCTTGGCGACGTCATCTCTAGAATGGCCTTCACCTTGTCTGGATTAGGTTCCACCCCCCTGGGAGTAAGGAGGTGACCTAGAAACTTTCCCCTTCCTGCACCGAAGACGCACTTGGCCTGATTGAATCGCATCTTGTACTTCCTTAGGGTGGCAAAGGTCTCCACTAGATCCGTTATGTTCTCTGCGACGCTTTTGCTCTTGACGAGGAGGTCATCCACATAAACCTTCAAGTTCCGCCCCTTCTGCCCCTTAAAGATCTGATCCATCATCCTCTGGTAAGTGGCGCCTGCATTCTTGAGCCCAAAGGCATCATCTTGTAGCTGTAGCAGCCATCACTGGTTATGAAGGAGACGTCCCGGCAGTCGGGGGGATGCATCCGGATCTGGTGGTATCCTGAAAAGGCATCAAGAAAACTCATCATAGAAAACCCGACGGCGGAATCAACCAGTGCGTCGATTTGAGGCAAGGGGTAGCAATCCTTTGGGCAGGCTTTATTCAACATTGAAAAATCGATACATAAATGCCAGCCCCCTCCAGGCTTTTTCACCATTACAACATTGGAGACCCAGCCTGGATACTGGATCTCCGAGACAAACCCTGCCTTCAGTAGCTTTTCCACCTCTTCCCTGATCGGCTCGGCCAGCATGGCGGCGCTCTTCCTCTGCTTTTGTCGGACTGGGGCCACCGCGGGATCCAGGTTGAGTCGATGACAAGCAACATCAGCGTCCACCCCCGGCATCTCGGCGGCGCTCCATTCAAAGACATCGACGTTGTCTTGCAGGCAAGCAACCAGCTCTATCTTCCCTCCAAGCGGCAAGAACCCTCCTACCTTCAGCAGTCCCGGTTCTCCCCCTCGAGAGATCACCTCTATCTCCTCCACCTCCTCAGCAGCACACAACCCTTTTTCCTTCTCCAGCAACTCCTCCAGCTTCTTCGTGTCACCCATCCAGCTGATGGTGCTGATGGCATTCAAGTAGCACTCCCTAGAAGCCTTAGGATCTACCCTGATCCTGATCTGCACATCTCCGCGACAGTACTTCAGGCACTGGCGATAAGACGACGGAACGGCCCTGAAGTAGTTGATAAGAGGCCGCCCGAAGATGGCATTGTAACTGCTTGGTGCGTCGACGATGATGAAGCGACATTGGATCGACGTCCCACCGAGTGTAACCAGTAGATCCACTGCTCCATACACCTCTTTATTCTCTCCTGAGAAGCCAAAGAGCGGTCCATCTGCAGCTTGGACCCGGGATGCTTCCACCTGAAGCCCGACGGAGGTTCTTTTGAAGATAACGTTCACCGAGCTACCGTTATCCGCGAGGATTCGGTCGATGGTGAAGTCCTCGATGGCGGCTTAGATCACCAGGGCACCATGGAAAGGGTTCTCATTCCCCAACATATCTTCCTCTGAAAAGGTGATCTACTCCAACGGTGGCGGGTTCTGTGACGTCAAAGCGACGTTCTTCTGATACATCTAGTGGAGACTCCCCTTTCGGGAAGCTCCAAGCCCGGCCCCTCCATTGATCACGCCTACATGCCCACCTCCCGGGCCATGTAACAATTCCCCGCGAGACCCAAGGTCAACTCGGTCTTCATTCCTCCTCCTTGCTGGAGCTTGGAGTACCACCTACCCTACCGGGGCCTCCTTCCTCTGCTGCTGCTCTCTCTCCACTGCTCCTGCCTCCAGCCTCCTCCTGGCTTCCCAGAACTCGGGGCAAGCCAAGGTCCCGTGCCCCTCTACCCGATGAATATCGCAGTAAAGGGGAATCACCGCCTCCTGGCGCATCGCTCGCTGCTCCCTCCGACGTCGCTTGTTGTCGCGGCGAGCGATGGCCATTGTCTCCCTTCTACCTCCTCCTCGACCTCCCTCTTGCCAATTTCCACTACTCCTCTCTTCTTGATACTGCTGCCTCGCTGGTCTCCATTGGGGGCGATTCTTTGGATACTGGAATCGCCTTCCCTCCCTTCCTCCTTCTCGAGCTTCCACCGGACTTCACTCTTCTTGTATTCGAGGCCTCTCCTGCCTCCTTTCTTCAACCCTCCTGGGTTCCTCCCTCTTCCTTCTCTCTTCCCTCCTTGGCTCTTCTTTCTTCTTCTCCTCCCTCCTTTCTAGCGTCCTTCTTGACCTTGACCCCGAAGGTCCTGCTCTTCCTTTCTCCACCGCGATCTCCTCATCTAGCCTTGCTAAGAAGTCCTTGTTCTTCTCCTCTCCGCGAACAAAAGTGTTCGCCTTCTCTATCATCTCTTCAAAGGATCTCGGGGGATTGGACCCCATCTCCAGACTGAACAAACCTTGCTTCAACCTGAACTTGAGAGCTACCATCAAGGTAAAACTGTCCACCTCCTCCACCTCCAAAATCTCCTCTTGAAAACGGTCGATGTAGTGCCCCAAACTCTCGCGTTGCCCCTGGACGATTTTGAAGAGGGCTGTCGCTTCCTTCTTCCTCTTCTTCGAAGTCGCGAACCTTGCCATAAGGCCCCGATGCAAATCTGAGAAGTAGTACACAAACCCTACCGGTAGTTGATGGAACCAATCCCTAGCATTTCCCTTGAGGGTGATGGAGAAGAACCTGCACTTAAAGGCAGCGGACATGTTACGAATGGAGACGACGTCCTCAAACCACTGGAGGTGTATGACAGGATCGTCTCTGCCGGAGTAGTAAGTAAGAACGGGCTCCCTGAACCCTTCTGGAACTGGAGCAGCAAGGATCTCATCATAGAAGGGGCTCCTCCCTCCCTGGCGGTGACGGGTTTCATCCTCGCTGGAGACATCATACTCGTTGTATTGGCGGGTATATCTGAACCTTGCCGGCGACATTGGATCCCGAAAACGGACCCCCTGGCTGCTCGCCGGATAAAGTCGCGACTGCATTGGTCGCTCTTCCCTTGCCCAAGCGGGCTCCTTTCCAGCTCGCCTCGACAGCGCTTCCTCTTCTAATGGCGTCAGGCGACGAGGAGAAGTCGTCGTGACCTCTAGGCGCTGAGCGAAACCAGTGAGAATAGTTTGCTCGATATTCCTCGTGAACTCTTCAAACTCGGCCACTATTACAAACTCGCCACCTCGCGCGGCGTCTACTCCTACTGCCGAGTTGCCGACCAACGCTCCGTGATCACCACCTATGGCCATCTCACTCAACTTCCAAACTTTCCTCCTTGGCTACGTTCCACGCTCACCGCACCAAGTGTTGAAGCCAGGAAAAATCCAAACCTCAGAATTCGGACCAAAGCCGCCTAAGGCTACTGACTCAGAAGCCGGATCAGACGGCAAAGGTGACTAGAACGAGGAAACAGGTCAAACAGGACCCCAGATGTTGCGGCAGGAAGGACCTACCACGTACCCGGATGCTCGAAAGGAGCAGCCCCTTCTCAACCAAGGATGGTCGAACTGGGTACGAGGGAAGCTAGCTGGCGAGGTCGCAAGGTAGCGACTTGCTCTCCAAGGAAAAGGAATCCAAAGATTTAGCTAGTATCCCGAAATTGAAGCGCGCGAGTATCCTGCCAAGGATTTCAAGTGCTTCACCTCGCACCCCTGGGGTCCTATTTATAGGCAAATGCAAGGGGAGGGGGGGTCATATTTATACCCCACCCCCCTGGCGACTAGGCGACTTCCAGGGGAACTCGCACGAGCTGGGCGAGTATCTCGCGTAGTCGCCTACCTGGCGAGTATGCGAGGGGAGCATGCCTATACTCGCCTAGGCCTTCCGCGATCTTGAATGCTGACTTTGACTCCTACCTTGATTTGTTGACCTTGACTTCTGCTGACTTGGCTGTGGTAGGACCCACCCTCGACGAATACAGGTTGTACAAGGACGAATATTTTTTCGTTGCATTCTAAGAGTGGAGAGAAATGGTGTAGGTTGATCATAGATAGTGGAAGTTGTATGAATGTCATTTTTGAAGCTGCGGTGTCCTGAATGTCTTTAGTTACTGAGCCGCACCCTGACCCTTATAAGGTGGCATGGGTAGATAAGTCATCCATCCCAGTGTCAAAGCATTGTTTGGTACCCCTTACCATCAAAGCTTATGCTGAAAAGATTTGGTGCGACGTCATCCCTATGGATGCTTGTCAAGATTTATTAGGTCGTCCATGGCTTTACTGTCAGAACTCGCATTTTCACCGCATATAAAAACTTATCAGAGTAAGGGAAAATGCGCGTCATGATGCCACTTCAGCAGGGGATAACTGCGGACGCTCAGGCAGACACCAACCTAACCATGAAGAAAGATTCTTTGAGTTATTTTAAGGAAAAGCAGTTAAGTGCAATAGTTAACCGTATCCCTCGGCTTAGTGGCTCACTTAGTCCACGAATCAAATTATAGTTATACGCTGCGGAAAAATACTTGTTTAGATTGACTCAAACATCCAACATCAGTATAAACGTCCCCAATGGACAACTCATGCAATGCAAGACTATAAATTTATAATAGTATAAGGATAGCTTTTACGGTCGCCAAATATAACAAGTTAGAGCTTTAAAATTATGCAGTGCATGAAGTAATAGTAATATATTTTATTGTTGAAAATACCTAACATGCATTCATAGCATAAATCATCACAGAGAGTAAGTAGTCCACATCCACATATAGAGAAATAAGCAGCTAGCAAGTATCTAAAAGAATAACAATTCTGTGGGCGCCAACAAACTGACACGAACCCACTAACAGACAAGTATGTCCGAACCAGTAACTAATAAACAACAAACTACCTTGCCGAGATGAGGTAACAGCCACGGCCAACACTGCCGCCCCGAAACTCTAAAACTTGCTTTGCTATCTGCTACTGCTCTGAACCTGAGACAATCCAAAGACAGAACACCTCAGCAAGAAAGAACAAATGGTGGCCGAAAAATAATAAGCTAAAATAAACAAAGGTCAACAGGAGTACCAGCCCAAGACCAAAAACACTGAATTAAGGTACAAAAAGAAAACAAGCATCAACAGAAAAAGAGTACTTACGTAAATCGTCACGTATAATAGGAAATCATCAGATGCACGAGGCCATAAGGTGACAACATGAATAATTCACAAGGAAGAAATATAAAACCTTTATTAGGCACCTGTGGTCGACTCTACCCCCAAAAATAAGCACGGGCGAGGTGGCCACTCGTGGACACACCACCCAAAAATACAGGCGAGGTGGTCACTTTTGGATACACCACCCAAAAACACGAATATAAAATCCGTCCAACTGCGAGGGAGTCTCATACTCTCCACCATACACCGTAGACACCCAAAAGCCGGGTAGACTTCCACAGGACACTAATGAAGGAAACAACCACTGCGGAGGTGGAATCGTCCGCTAACTCCCGCAATCAAGAAACCCAAAGAAACCACAACACAAATATCTCGAGATTTGGCTCGACGGATTCTACTTGACATTACCAGACTCAAGACACGGTTGATTAACCTCTAGGAGCAATTTACAATCCTAGATAAACTCTAACTCGTTTAATAACGAAAGCTAAGGCATTTATAGTCAGCATTAATACACATCAGGAACGATTAAACATAACCAGACAGGATCGGGTTTTCCATGACAAAACCTTACAACATCATGTGATCGTTGAAACGATTAATCATAGCAATAATTTGGATGAATAAGCACAGAAAATTTTAAGGAACATGAAAGTATAGCCGTTACCATCAAATCGGTCAAAGAGAAACGAGGGGAAACCACCACTTACCTTGGTTTAACCGGAAAAGTCCTCTGAATCACTCCACGTTGTAGATCGGGGCAAAAAGATGCGGGAGGAATCGAAATCTGAACAAGAACGGCCGAAAAAGAGGTTAGAGCCGAAAAACTCGAACGAGAAAACTCAAGAAACGGGGAAGATATTACCACGATGGCGTATCTCTCTGCGAGATCTTTCCAGACCTATGCTCGGATGAAGATTTCGAGCACCGGAGCACCGTCGGCGGCCACCGGAAGGTTCACGAAATATATTCTCTCACGCTCACGTCGCTCTGGTTCGGGAGACAAGAATCGGAGCAGAAGAAGGAATTTTTTTTCTTAATATGACTATCAGAGTATATAAATATACATATATATATATATATATATATATATATATATATAAATAAGGACATCTATAAGGACATATAAATGTATATATAAATATATATTTATAAAATCTTTTGTCTAAAAAGGACTTCTTTACGCGCTGGTGCGCAGAAGACGAACATAAAGATTTAGGATGACTTCAAATCAAAAATTGTCCAACATGAAAGTTGTAGATCTCGTCGAGTCGAACAAATTTCATGTTAACCATTTTTGCAAATGACATCGTTTTGACCCTTAAAAAGGCTCCCGAATGAAAACTGCAGCGCACTACACAAGAACAAGCTTACGGGTACTCGAGAGGTAGAAAACAGCTACTCGAGTAGTTCAAATGACTACTCGAGTAGTTCAGAAAGGCTACTCGAGTAGTTCAGAATGACTACTCGAGTAGTTCAAAATAACTACTCGAGTAGTCGAGTAGGAACAGAAAATTCACTCGTGTAGGAAAAAAAATAATCACTCAAGTAGGTAAGTAATCACTCGAGTAAAAATGAAGGATCACTCGTGTAGGCTTAAGACGACACTCGAGTAGGTGAAAAAGGATTACTCGAGTAATTAAAAAAAATCACACGAGTAATAAAAAGGCACTCGAGTATACAAGAAATTAGGACCCGAGTACACAAGAAATCAGGACCCGAGTACACAAAAGGCAGTACTCGAGAGAATGGAACAATACTCGAGTAAAACAACCATGACCACTCGAGTAACTGAAAGGAATCACTCGAGAATATGTATAAGCACTTAGAGAAGAATTTAAAATTTGCACAATAGTAAAAATCTTTACAGATATATCCAATGAAATTAAACTATACGAATGAATAGTGTTTTTCATTTTTGAATAATACTTTAATATTAAAATATTCATATTTTATATATTTTTGTATAAGAAAACTATGCGATCAAAACGGAGGCCCGAACAAGTGCCGAATCAAACGAAATTCGCACCGTAGGCGAATACTGACGCTACGAACACAACGACGAAGTCAAAACCAAAATCCGACGAGCCATTCCCGAGATATTAATCTTCAAAGTATACGGTGAACATAAACAAATCCAAAACTTCGATCACGCGCCGAGACTCTAAAAATGCTCGGATTGAGACGAAACTTGACGATCAAGTCCAAAATTGCTTATCTTAAATTCCCAGCACAAAAATTTCCTATTACCGCAAGAATTCGGCCGACTCGACCGCACAGACGCGAAAATGCCTTAACGGCATTGCGTCATCAACTCGACGTTAAAAGTAACGCCACAACGTCATAAATCTGACGTCCCCCAATCAAATAAAATCATCGAAAAATCGGGGGCGTTACAGTCACTCCCCCTAAAAAGAAGTTTCGTCCCGAAACTTAACACAACTCCAAAACCAAATTGAAACGATAAAATCAAACATAACTGAAAACATAACGACATACCCGAAACTAAGAGAAGATGTGCGGGTGAGATTCCCTCATCGCCGATTCCAATTCCCACATCGCGCTCTCGACGTCTTGATTTCTCCAAAGAATCTTGACCATAGGGACTGTCTTTCTCCGCAACACACGCTCTTGCGAATCCAGAATACGAATAAGTTCTTCCACATACGTAAGGTTGGGCTGAATCTGGGGCATCGAGTTGAGGACTTGACGATCATTACAACACACTTCCGCAACTGGCTCACATGGAACACATCATGGACACCAGAGAAGGTCGCAGGCAAATCCAGCCTATAAGCTGACACTCCTATGCGCTCAAGAATCTGGAAAGGTCCTACATACCGGGGGTCTAACTTGTGGTTCCTTCCAAACCTTTTAACGCCAGACATCGGAGAAACCATCAGAAAAACCAAGTCTCCAACCGCAAACTCCAGATCGACCCTTCGTTGATTAGCATACTTCTCATAGCGCTCTTGAGCCACACAGAGCTTTTCCGAAATATGAGTCACAACACAATTCATCTTTTCAAGGGCTTCCGGACCTAGCAATTGTCTCTCACCAACTTCAGCCCAAAACAGAGTTTTACAACGCCTCCCATATAAGGCCTCAAATGGGGCCATCTGCAGACTCTCTTGATAACTATTATTGTATGCAAAGTCCATGAGTCTGAGACGCTCATCCCAAGCACCACCATGATCCAAAATATAATACCTGATCATATATTCTACGATCTGATTTACTCTTTCCGTCTGACCATTCGTCTGCGGATGATAGGCGGTGGAATACCTTAAATCGGTACCCAACCCCTCCTGTAAACTCTTCCAAAAGCGAGACGTAAATCTAGAGTCCCGATCTAATACAATGCTAACCGGCACTCCATGCAACCTGACGACCTCTTCAAGATATAACTCAGCTATCTTCTTCATCGAATACCTAATCTTAAACGGAACAAAGTGAGCACACTTTGTCAATCTATCGACTATCAGCTAAACAGAGTCGTGCCCACGGGGAGATTTTGGTAGACCGGTGATGAAATCCATTGAAATACTCTCCCATTTCCAACTTGGAATATCAAGCGGTGTCAACTTAACACCAGGCCTTCTATGATCAGCCTTAACACGCTGACACGTATAACATTCTGATACAAACTTCATGATATCACTCTTTATCCCTAACCACCAAACAATTTGCTTGAGATCTTTATACATCTTAGTGGAACCAGGGTGGTAGGCTACACTGGAATTATGAGCTTTGGCACAGATCTTAGCTCGAATGTCGCCAAAGGCGGTGACGCATAATCTACCCCGATACCTCAAGGTATCCAACTCATCCAAGGAGAAATCCGGTAGCTCTCCCTTCACGTTCTATTCCTGAGGTGCAACAAATCAGGATCATCCTTCTGATGTGCTCGAGTAAGAGAAATCCAAGAGTGTTCTTCCGCTTCCAAACTAGTAGGCACATTACGACTCCCAACCTCAATATCCATCAACAAGAATTTTTCTACCAAGGAATGTACCGATAGATTAAAATTTTTTGCGGTCTTTCTACTCAAAGCATCGGCTACTACGTTAGCCTTTCCTGGATGATAAAAAATTTCCACTTCATAATCAGCCATATATTCTAACCACCGATGCTGGCGCAGATTTAGTTCTTTCTGAGTGAAGACGTACTTCAAACTCTTATGGCTCGTATAGATCTTGCACAACGTGCCATACAATAAGTGTCGCCACAGCTTCAGCGCATAAATTATGGCAGCAAACTCCAAATCGTGCGTAGGATAGTATCTCTCATGAATCTTTAGTTGCCTCGATCCATACACGATCACTTTACCATCTTGAATTAAAACACAGCCAAGTCCGATGTGTGATGCATCAACATACACAGCATACTCAACTCCTTCAGTAGGTAAGGTTAAAATTGGGGTAGTACACAATCTCTTCTTCAGTTCTTGGAAGGCCTCTTCACACTTATCACTCCAAATGAATGTAGTATTCTTCTGAGTAAGTCTAGTTAGAGGAGCAGAAAACACCGAAAACCCTTCCACGAATCTTCTATAATAGCCATCCAGGCCTAAGAAGCTCCTAATCTCCTTAGGTGTAGAAGGTCTCTCCCATTCCATCACAGCAGAAATCTTGGTCGTGTCTACAGAAATACCGTCCTTGCTTACAACATGACCCAGAAAGGACACCTGAGGTAGCCAGAACTCACACTTGCTCAACTTCGCATATAACTTATGATCCCTCAGGGTCGACAAAACCAAACGCAAATGTTGAGTATGCTCCTCAACATTACGTGAATACACCAAGACATCATCTATGAACACAATAACAAATAGGTCCAAGAAATCCTTAAACACCTTATTCATCAAATCCATGAAAGCAGAGGGTGCATTGGTCAAACCAAAAGACATCACCAAAAACTCATAACGTCCATGCCACGAACGGAAAGCGGTTCGGGGAATATCTGTCTCACGAATCCTCAACTGGTGGTAGCCTGTGCGAAGATCGATCTTTGAAAATACCAAGCTAGCACGAAACTGATCGAACAGATCATCAATCCTTGGTAGGGGATATCTATTCTTAATGGTTACCTTGTTCAGTTCCCTATAATCAATGCAAAGCCTCATCGATCCATCCTTCTTCTTTACGAACAAAATCGGAGCACCCCACGGAGAAGAACTTGGTATAATAAAACCACACCTCAGCAACTCATCGAGCTGAGTGCGCAACTCTTCCAACTCACGCGGAGCCATATGGTACGGTGCTTTGGCAATAGGACGAGTACCTAACTCGAGGTCTATCACAAACTCTATCTCCCTTTCAGGAGGAAGTCCTGGAAGGCTATCAGGAAATACATCTGGAAACTCTCGCACCACCGAGACATCCTCAAGATATGGCGTAACAAAAGCTATTTCCAGAGCAAAAATAGAAACTAAAAAGGCCTCGCATCCAGACTCTATAGAACGACAAGCACGTACCGCAGAAATGACTGGGGAAACTCTGTATTGAAATCCATAGACCCTCATAGGTTGACCGTCGTCCATCCTGAAATCCAATCATTTAGCCTTGCACTGAATGACTGCATCATACTTGGACAGCCAGTCCATGCCCAAAATCACATCAAAATCAGACAGATCTAAAATCATCAGATCCACAAAGGCCAGAAAATTGCCAAGATAAATAGGGCATCTCAGAACTCCTTGATTAGATATCACCGAATCACCGGAAGGGAGCTTGACATTGAAGGAGTCTCCTAATTGGTCCACACCCAAGCGTTGTTTATCAACAAATCTCTGGGCCACAAAGGAATGGGTGGCACCCGAATCGAAAAGAACGTGCGCCCACCTATTCCGCACCTTAAACTCCCCTAAAATCATAGCATACATAACTAAACGAATGATAACTTGGGCAACAATGATAAATAATAAGGATAAATTAAACTGAGGCTAACCTGATATCACTTGCGTAGAGGTTTGAGCTTCCTCGCTGGTCATCACGTTCAGCTTTCCTTTCCCTTTATCCAGGTTTGGTGGCGGCGACAGAGCTCGAAGTGGGGCAGGCTGCAGTGGGGACTGAGCTTGGGTGCACGAAGACTTCTGGTGTCCCTTCTGCCCACACTGGAAGCAAACCATTTCTTTCATCTAGTAGCGAGTCGCATCATGACCCTTCCTTGCACAGAACGAGCACACAAGCTCTCCCTTGGGTGCACCTTGGATGACGTGCACCTGCTGCCACTTCAGGGTGGTAGTCCTCTTGAAACACCTTTCGTAGGGGTGGCCAGGACGACTACAGAAGCTACACACTTCCTTACTTTTCTTCTTCGAAGAAGGGCCAGATGCCCTGGAGCTACCATCCTCAACGCCTTTCCTTTTCTCTCTCCTCGCCGCAGCACCGCGGTTTTTGGCATTCTCAATTGCCTCCACTTTCAAAGCATCTTCCACTGCTTTAGCATAACTTTCAGCCCGGTAAGCGCATGCCAACTGCTGCACCTCGATTCTTAATCCTCCCAAGAAATGTTTCACTCTACCCGCCTCAAAGGCTACCAAATCAGGATCAAACCTACTCAGTTTGCTAAACTCGATCTCGTACTCGCTCATGGTGAGCTGTCTCTGCTTCAAATGCAGAAAGTTATTCGTCAGACGGTCCTGCTCGACCTAGGGTTGGAACTTATTCAACAGCATCTTCTTAAAAGATTCCCAAGAACATCCTTCCTTTAGTCCCTCTCTTTCCCGAATCCACCAACTCTTTGACAGGCCTTTTAACTGATAGGCTGCAATCATCACCTTCTGGGCTTCTAAAATTCCGGAATACGAAAACATCTCCTCGATGGAGATGATCCAATCATCTAAAATCATAAAGTTGGCACTCCCATCGTAGGTGGGAGGTCCCAACCATTGGAAGTGCGATATGAAATTCATTTCTGGTGGTATCGCCATCGGGGAAACCAGAGGAACAGGGGTATCGGGCACGGCTTGGTCCAAGGCAGGCTCTTGTACTAAAGGTTGCTGCGCGGGAGCGGCAGACAATAAAGACTGAATTTGCGATTGCATTGCAACCACTTGCCTTGACAGAGCATCGTTGCTCTGACGCAGACTCTCGATAATCGCATCACTTTGCGCACCTGATGACTCACCCTCCGACTGGGGAGTCGACCTCGTCGCAGGACGCTTTGGCGGTATTTCTAAAAACGTAAACTGACTACTCATCAAAATCCTAGCTTATAACAAAGCCACACGACTTGTTCAGACCGAACTTAAAAGACACCTGCTTATACTGCAACTTGCTCTGGGATTTTATAATGATGCTATGTCTTACTTAGGAAGATATCCTCTCATCCTATTGACTCTTGTGCCTATGACATTAATGAATGGATTCTTTGTTCTTATTTAAAATCATGTGTGTACATGTGTCATCATGTAAACCTTAACTTAGCACGCGTGCTTATGCGATGATATGTAATGTATGTAGTGTTATCCGTTCTAAAAAGGCCCTAATGCATGTTATGAGAGGCATACACATGAAATGTTATGCATCTCATACTACATAACATCGCATGTAACGAGAAAAGAAAACGTGCTAATGGGCACCCATGTGATGGTGGTTATGCATCTCATACTACATAACCGTCACATGTTTCCACCTATGGTAGATCCATATACAAACACATATTATGCATCCCATACTACATAATATGCCCCCACATACTTCTTATCATGCTACGAGTGTAGTGACTATGCTTCGGCTAAGGCGTACTGATGACACATCGGTGTGTGTATGAAATGTCACTAAACAACCTACACTAACAAGGAAAGGTTGCCTGACCAATTGTCAAGCAACCTCCCTCTGATACCAACTATCACAACCCGCATTTTCACCGCATATAAAAACTTATCAGAGTAAGGGAAAATGTGTGTCATGATGCCACGTCAGTAGGGGATAACCGCGGACGCTCAGGTAGACACCAACCTAACCATGAAGAAAGATTCTTTGAGTTATTTTAAGGAAAATCAGTTAAGTGCAATAGTTAGCCGTATCCCTCGGCTTAGTGGCTCACTTAGTCCACGAATCAAATTATAGTTATACGCTGCAGAAAAATACTTGTTTAGATTGACTCAAACATCCAACATGAGTATAAACGTCCCAAAAGGACAACTCATGTTATGCAAGACTCTAAATTTATAATAGTATAAGGATAGCTTTTACGGTCGCCAAATATAACAAGTTAGAGCTTTTAAATTATGCAGTGCATGAAGTTATAGTAATAGATTTTATAGTTGAAAATACCTAGCATGCATTTCTAGCATAAATCATCCCAGAGAGCAAGTAGTCCACATTCACATATAGAGAAATAAGCAGCTAGCAAGTATCTAAAAGAATAACAATTCTGTGGGCGCCAACAAACTGACACGAACCCACTAACAGAAAAGTATGTCAGAACCAGTAACTAATAAACAAAAAACTACCTCGCCGAGACGAGGTAACAGCCACGACCAACACTGCCGCCCCGAAATTCCAAAACTAGCTCTGCTATCTGCTACTGC
Source organism: Platanthera guangdongensis (assembly GCA_039583875.1). NCBI lineage: Eukaryota > Viridiplantae > Streptophyta > Magnoliopsida > Asparagales > Orchidaceae > Platanthera > Platanthera guangdongensis. Next base: position 172,865 of record JBBWWR010000138.1, read on the forward strand.
TCTGAACCTGAGACATTCCAAAGACAGAACACCTCAGCAACAAAGAACAAATGGTGGCCGAAAAATAATAAGCTAAAATAAACAAAGGTCAACAGGGGTACCAACCCAAGACCAAAAACACTGAAGTATGGTACAAAAAGAAAACAAGCATCAACAGGAAAAGAGTACTTACGTGAATCGTGACGTACAAAAGGAAATCACCAGACGCACGAGCCATAAGGTGACAACATGAATAATTCTCAAGGAAGAAGTACAAAACTTTTATTAGGCACCTGTGGTCGACTCTACCCCAAAAAAAAGCACGGGCGAGCTGGTCACTTGTGGACACACTACCCAAAAACACGGGCGAGGTGGTCACTCTTGGACACACCACCCAAAAACACGAATATAGAATCCGTCTAACTGCGAGGGAGTCTCATACTCTCCACCATACACCGCAGACACCCAAAAGCCGGGTAGACTTCCACAGGGCACTAATGAAGGAAACAACCACTACGGAGGTGGAATCGTCCGCTAACTCCCGCAATCAAGAAACCCAAAGAAACCACAACACAAATATCTCGAGATTTGGCTCGACGGATTCTACTTGACATTACCAGACTCAAGACGCGGTTGATTAACCTCTAGGATCAATTTACAATCTTAGATAAACTCTAACGCATTTAATAACAAAAGCTAAGACATTTATAGTCATCATTAAGACACATCAGGAACGATTAAACATAACCAGACAAGATCGGATTTTCCATGACAAAACCTTACAACATCATGTGATCGTTGAAACGATTAATCATAGCAACAATTTGGATGAATAAGCGCAGAAACTTTTAAGGAACATGAAAGTATAGCCGTTACCATCAAATCGGTCAAAGAGAAATGAGGGGAAACCACCACTTGCCTTGGTTTAACCGGAAAAGTCCTCCGAATCACTCCACGTTGTAGATCCGGGCAAAAGGATGCGAGAGGAATCAAAATCTGAACAAGAACGGCCGAAAAAGAGGTTAGGGCCGAAAAATCCTAACGCGAAAACTCATGAAACGTGGAAGATATTACCACGATGGCATAGCTCTCGGCGAGAGCTTTCCAGACATATGCTCGGATGAAGATTTCGAGCACCGGAGCACCGTCGGCGGCCACCGGAAGGTTCACGAAATATATTCTCTCACGCTCACGCCGCTCTGGTTCGGGAGACAAGAATCGGAGCAGAAGAAGGAATTTTCTTTCTTAATATAACTATCAAAGTATATAAATATACATATATATATATATATATATATATATATATATATATATATATATATATATATATATATATATATATATATATATAAGGACATATAAATGTATATATAAATATATATATTTATAAAATCCTTTGTCTAAAACGGACTTCTTTACGCGCTGGTGCGTAGAATATGAAAATAAAGGTTAATGATGGCTTCAAATTGAAAAGTGCACAACATGAAAGTTGTAGATCTCGTCGAGACGAACAAATTTCATGTTAACCATTTTTTCAAACGACATAGTTTTGACCCTTAAAAAGGCTCCCGAATGAAAATTACATCGGACTACACGAGAACAAGCTTACGGGTACTCGAGAGTTAGAAAACAGCTACTCGAGTAGTTCAAATGACTACTCGAGTAGTTTAGAAAGGCTACTCGAGTATTTCAGAATGACTACTCGAGTAGTTCAAAATGACTACTCGAGTAGTAGAGTGGGACCAGAAAATTCACTCGTGTAGGAAAACAAATAATTACTCGAGTAGGTAAGTAATCACTCTAGTAAAAAGGAAGGATCACTCGTGTAGGCTTAAGACGACACTCAAGTAGGTGAAAAAGGATTACTCGAGTAATTAAAAAAATCACACGAGTAATAAACAGGCACTCGAGTATATAAGAAATCAGGACCCGAGTACACAAAAGGCAGTACTCGAGAGAATGGAACAGTACTCGAGTAAAACAACCGTGACCACTCGAGTAACTGAAAGGAATCACTCGAGAATATGTATAAGCACTCGAGAGAAGAATTTAAAATTTGCACAATAGTAAAAATCTTTACAGATATATCCAAAGAAATTAAAATATACGAATGAATAGTGTTTTTCATTTTTGAATAGTACTTTAATATTAAAATATTCATATTTTATATATTTTTGTATAAGACAACTATGAGATCAAAACGGAGGCCCGAACGCCCGCCGAATCAAACGAAATTCACAGCATAGGGGAATACTGATGCTACGAACACAACGACGAAGTCAAAACCAAAATCCGACGAGCCATTCCCGAGATATTAATCTTCAAAGTATACGGCGAACATAAACAAATCCAAAATTTCGATCGCGCGCCGAGACTCTAAAATTGCTCGGGTTGCGACGAAACTTGACGAACAAGTCCAAAATTGCTTAACTTAAATTCCAAGCACAAAAATTTCTATTACCACAAGAATTCGGCCGACTTAACCGCACCGACGCGAAAATGCCTTAACGGCATTGCGTCGTCAACTCGACGTTAAAAGTAACGCCACGACGTCATAAATCTGACGTCGCTCAATCAAATAAAATCATCGAAAAATCGGGGGCGTTACATTTATGATCATGACGTTACCCACTTTGGTTGAGCTAACACTTAAGAATTTAAATTTAATGGTAAGACCATAATTTTAAAACCCACTTCGCATAAGTATCCTTCGGTCCCCTCTAAGGATGCGATTGTCCCGGTCTAAAAGAAAGCGTTAAGTCTGATAGGTAAGAAGGAATTTGCACGGTACACCTTTATGGATGGTGTCATATATGCGTTAGTTTTTTTGCAAGCTAAGGAAGATGCTTCGTCATTTGAGAGTTTACCTCCGACGTTGAGGAAGCTCTTAGATGAGTTTAAGGATGTATATCCGGACGAGCTACCGTCCGAGTTACCCCCCATGTGGGACATCCAACATGCGATAGATTTCATCCCGGGTTCCTCTTTGGCCAACTTTCCTCACTATAGGTTAAATCCCTCCGCACACTTAGAATTACAAACCTAAATTTCAGATTTATTGCAAAAGGGATTCATTCATCATAGCAAGAGTCCATGAGACGTACCCGCCTTACTTGCTCCCAAGAAAGATGGCTCTTGGAGGATGTGTGTTGATAGTAGAGCCATTAATAAAATTACTGTTAAATATCGCTTTCCCATCCCTCGCTTGGACAATTTGTTGGACATGTTAGCGGGTGCCACGATTTTCTCGAAATTGGATCTTAGTAGTGGCTACCATCAGATCCGAATTAGGGAAGGTGATGAGTGGAAGACTGCTTTTAAATCCAAGGAAGGGCTCTATGAGTGGTTAGTTATGCCATTTGGGCTTTCCAATGCCCCGAGCACATTTTCTAGGATGATGACCCTCGTCTTCCAACCTTATATGGGAAAATTCATCGTAGTGTACTTTGTTGATATCCTTGTTTTTAGTACTTCTACGAGTGATCATGAGTCACATTTGAAGATTATCCTTACCACGTTGAGGTAGGAAAAATTATTCGTTAATATTAAAAAGTGTACTTTTCATGTGTCGTCTGTAGAGTTCCTTGGTTATATCATGAGTTCGGAGGGCATACATGTAGACCCTAAGAAGGTCCAGACCATTAAGGACTGGCCGGAGCCCGCCAATATTCAGGATGTTTGGAGTTTTCACGGTCTAGCTACGTTTTATCACTGATTTATTAAAGAATTTAGTATTATCATGGCCCCCATTATAGAATGGATGAAAAAAAAGGTGATTTTACTTGGACGAAATCGGCCGCTAAAGCATTTCAAATAATTAAATCCCGCATGTCGGAAGCTCCCCTTTTGAGATTACCAGATTTTACTAAGGTTTTTGAGTAATCTTGTGACGCATCTGGAGTTGGTGTTGGTGGTGTATTGAGTTAGGACAGTCATCCAATTGGATACTTCAGTGAGAAACTCGCGGGAGCAAAATTAAATTATTCTAATTATGATCGAGAGTTTTATGCGGTTATTAGGTACCTCCAACATTGGCAGCATTACATACTTCCTAAAGAATTTGTTATTTTATCCGATCATGAGGCTTTGAGATTTATTAACTCCCAAACTAAAGTGAGCCCAAGACATTCCAAATGGTTCTCCTATCTTCAGGAGTACACATTTATCATAGAACACATTTAGGGAACTCTCAAGCGCATAGCTGACGCTCTTAGTCGTGTATCTTTATTATTGTCTACGCTAGAAGTAAATGTGATTGAGTTCGATAGAATTAAGGATGAGTATGTCCATTGTCTGGATTTCAAGGAAATCTATCTATCCACTCACGGCAACTCACCCACGACCATTTTGTCCTTTTATATTCGTAACGGTTATCTATTCAATCATTCAAAGCTATGTATTCTACGTTCGTCCCTACGACACTTCATCGTGTGGGAATTGCATAGCGCTGGGTTAGGTGGACATTTTTGTCATGACAAGACAATTGCTCTAGTCGAAGACAAGTTTTATTGGCCCGGTCTTAAGTCAACGGTTAATAAAATCGTGGGAATTTGTCGAGCGTGCCAATTAGCAAAGGGAAACAAAACTAATGCGGGACTTTATACCCCTCTTCCGATTCCTTCCATTCCCTGGGAAGATGTTATTATGGATTTTATCCTAGGCCTGTCTGTCACGTTTAAACATCATGATTCTATTTTGGTAGTAGTAGATTGATTTTCCAAAATGGCTTATTTTATTGCGTGTAATACAACTAATGATGCGTCATATGTTGCTAAATTATATTTTAAGGAAGTAGTTGGACATCGGGACGTTCCAAAATCGATAGTGACCGATAGAGATGTGAAATTTACTAGTTATTTTTGGAAGACCTTGTGGAGGATTATGGGCACCAAACGTTTGTTTTATTCGGCCTACCGTCCATAGACGGATGGGCAAATGAAAGTGGTAAACAGAAGTTTAGATAGTTTGCTACAATGCCTTGTGGGAGACCACAAGGGTACATGGGACCTTACCCTTCCTCATGCTCAGTTAGCGTATAACAATTCCAAAAATAGGTCCATTGGCTTGTCACCGAATGAGATCGTGCACGGTTATAAAGCACTAGTGCCACTTGACTTGTTTCCGTTACCGCCATCTTATAAATCAAGTCAATTTGCACAGGATTTTGTCTCTCATATTCATAATTTGCATAAGCACATAAATGAAACGCTAACCACACAATACGCATCTTATCAAGTTCATGCTAACGTACATAAAAGAGAAGCTCACTTTAAGGTTGGCGATTTAGTCTTGGTGCATCTCGTCCCAGAACGGATGCCTTCGGGCACTATAAAAAAGTTAGCGAATCGGCGAGCTGGGCCTTTTCGGATCTTAAAGAAATTAGGAGAAAACACATGTCTTTTGGAGTTACCCACTGATTGGGGTATTTCACCTATTTTTAATGTTTCTAATTTAATGCCGTATGTTTCTCCACCATTGGATTTATCTAACTATCCATTTAGCTCCACTACATTTTCTAATGGGTTGGGGGGGTGAGCTTGTGTCTGGATCGCTCTCTCCATCGGTCTCCAATAGAGGTACGTTGGTAGTTGATGAAGAAAATTTTCCTCCTTTATTGCCTAATGTTTTTCCTAGGTTTCCCAGGACAAACTTTTTGCCAGACAGGATCATCAAGGATGAAGTGCTTTCCTCTCTAGGTGGTGATGTTCGCCACTACTTGATTTGTTGGTTTGATCGTCCGGCCTCCGATGAATCTTGGCTTCCGGAATCGGAGGTGGTTCTTTTAGGTGATGCTCTTCTACGGCGGTACCTTCGGGACAACTCATCGGTGATGAGTACTTTCGAGTGGGGGAGGATTGATGGAGACGATGGCGCCCAACATGTGGAAGATGATGAAGGCTTGCTCGCGGAGGATCGTTCTCCGTCTCCAACAAAAGACTTGCGTCGCCATGGTGATCGTGTGGAGCGTCGCTACAACCTCCGCCCACGGCGCAAGACCACCTAATATTCTTTCGTTGAATAATTTTAGTATTAGTTGAATTTATTATGTTATTTGTTTTGATCATTTTATCATTTCATTTAGGGTTTGAAAACATTAGGGTTTATTTTCAATGTTGGGTTGCATGTAGCCAAAGAATGTTGTAAGCCTATATATAGGCATGTAATATTTTCATTTGGAGCAAGTTGAATGAATGAGAATTTGAGAAACCCTAATTCCTTCTCCTCTTAAAGTTCGGCCAGCCCTAGTCTAGCCGCCACCTTCTCCTCCTTCCCCCTCCCACTCTTTCTCGGCCAAGCCCTCCCCTCCACTATAAACCGCCACCTTTCCTCTCTCCAAACCCCTCTCTCTTACTCTCGGCCAAGAACTCCCCACCCGAGCCCCCTCTTCTGTTGGGTACATTGGAAAATGTGTATCAGATTTGAAGAAGCCTCACCTTACTCAATGATATGCATCAAAGTGTATTTAATGTTGTTTTGAGTTTATATGTGCAGGTTAAGAAAATGCAGGAATGCAGGAAAAGTTTCTAAGTCCATGAGTCTACACCAGAAGAAGCTATGTCAACGCTTATGAAGGCTTGTGTCGACACTGGAGAAAAGTTGTGTCAACACCTAGAGTCAATTATGTCGATACTTGGAAAGGCTGTGTCGACACCAGAAGAAACTGTGTCGACACACAGAGGCAGAGTCGACACATAGAAAAGCTTAGTCGATAGCAATTGTGTCGACACACAGAGGTAGTGTCCACACACAGAAAACTTTGTTGACATCAACTGTGTCGACACACAGGACTTGTGTCGACACATAGCAGAGTTTCAACAAAGTTGATTTTTGTGAAGAAAAGAAGTGACTGTGTCGACACACAGAACTAGTGTCGACACATTCTACAGAAGCTGTGTCGAGAAGCAGAGTCAACACTAAGGGAGCTGTGTCGACACCAGCAAGGCTTGTGTCGATAATTAGTCTACTTGTGTCGACACATAATGAAGTTCAGTCTCGACACTTTGCTGACGGATACAGAGTTTCAAGAAGTGACTGGAAGACTTGACAGCTGCCATAACCAACCGGTCTACTGAAGCTGTCAGAGCTGTCAGAAGTTTGTTAGATGTCGGATCAGCCGGTTACCATGGAGAAAGTCTATAAAAAGACATTCTCTATCAATAAAACACACACATGATAGAGATACGAATACACAATAACATATAGAAGAAGATTTTCAACATAAGATCTAAGAAGACATTCTCAAGTGGTGATCTACACAAATTTTGCCAAAAGAATTCAAAGAAGAATTCAGAAGAGTCTTCAGAAGAATTTGGAGAGAGAGCTCCATCTATTCAAGTGAGGAAAGGGACTTACATCAACAAGTCTCTTAAGTGCAGATTCTGAACCAGTCTGCCAAGAAGAATTCAAATTAATTTCTGAATTTCAAGAAAGAAGCTGATTGAAGATTGACTTCAAAAGAGATCAACCATACTGTGTTCAGATTCAAGAAGCTTTGAAGAAAGCTAGGACATGTTGATCTCTATCATCAGATTTGTTTAAGAACTGATCAAGAAACCGTCCATCCTTTCTCTCTCAACCAGGGTGGTGGTAGATTTATAATTAACATCTATTTTCTGTAGGATCTTTTTAAGATCTGAGTTGTAAGCCTGAGTTATAAAGGCTGAGTTGTAGGAGAGTAAGTTCTCTGAGTGGTAGGCCTTGTTGAAGGCTGAGGTAGGGCTGAGAGCCTGAGTTGTAGGAGATTTTCATCTCTGAGTTGTAGGCCTTGTTGAAGGATGAGGTAGGCCAGATTGCCTGAGCTATAGGAGTGTGGACTCACTCTGAGTTGTAGGAGCCTTGTTTGGGTTCTGAGCTGTAAGATCTGTGGATCTGAGGAGAAGGAAAGAATTTGGCCGAATCTAGCACACTGCTAGATAGGCGAAGGGGGAAAGTGGATGTACCCAGACCTTGGGGAACCACTATAAATCAGTGTGCAATCTGTGATTATGTGTGGTATTATTATTTCTATGCTGTGATAGCTGTAGAACTGTCTGTTTTTGTTAATTAACTGAATTAAAAGTTCTGTTTTAGAATAAAAAGGAATTGCACCTATTCACCCCCCCCCCCCCTCTAAGTGTTTAGGAACCAATTCTTTCAAGCGGTATCAAAACGAGGTTCCTCAAAGAAAGACTTAACAGTTTGAGTTAGATCTGTAAGGCAGAATTAAGTTAAAGAAGATGGGTTCAGGAGACAACCATAAAGATCTTGGTTCAATGAAGTTGCCTATCTGCAGGAAGGAAATCTTTGGAATATGGAAGGAAAGGGTCAGACTATTTATGGAGGCATCTGATCCTAGAATTTATATAACAGTTCAGGAAGGACCATATATTTCAATGAAGGTTTATGTTCTTGATGCTAATCAAAGGACTCCTAAGGATTTTTCAGAAATGACTAAGGATGAGATCATCTTGGCTACAATGGATAAAAGAGCACAAAATATTATAGTGATTGCCATAGATGACTCAACATTACAGAATCTGATTCACTACAAAACCTCCAAGGAGATGTGGGACACATTAGTTGTCGACATGGAGGGTTCTGAAGAGGTTAGGCAAGATAGAAAGTCTATGCTTAATCAAGAATATGAGAGTTTCAGACAAGCTAAGTCTGATAGCATAACTGAATGTTATAAGAAGTTCTACAGAATTGTAAATGAACTAATGTCCTATGAAAGAATCTTCAGTACATATGAGCTGAATGACAAATTCCTTAGGTATTTGACTAAGGATTGGGATACAAAGATCTGTGCCATAAGGGAAGTGGCCAGACTGGTAGAAATTTCACCTCCAACACTGTTTGGCAAATTGCTGTCTTATGAGATGCAGCTGTTGGCTAGAAAGGAGGAAGAGAAAAATACAAAGACTGACCATAGAGATAAGTCAGTGGCCTTCAAGGTAGAAGCCACAAGGAAGAATAGGAAGATGTATCCATCTTCTCCAAATAAATCTACAGAAGTGAACTCAGAAAATTCTGATAATCACAGTTCAGACAGCAGTAATTCTGATGAAGAATTTGCTGCTTTCACAAGGCAGTTTCAGAGATTCTTAAAGAAGAAGCAGTGGATATCTAAGCCATCCTCATCTCAGTCCAAGGATGACTATTATCAGAAGAGGAAATCATCCAGGAAGGACAGAAGTGGGACAAAGCCTAGCAAGTAAACTACATCAAAGATTATTTATTATTGCTGCAACAGACCTGGACATGTTGTGGCTGACTGTCCAAACAAAAGGAAGGAGGCTGCTGATAAAAAGAAGTATCAGCACAAGAGCAAGAAGGAGAAATCCTTGGTAGCTAATAAAGAGGAAAGTTGGACAGATCAATCAACTTCAGAGTCTGAATCTGAGGCTGAGGCCTATATTGGTTTGTTTGCAACAGAAGAAGAGGATGAGTTCTTGAAATTACTAGACTCTATCTATGAGTAAGAAGACCATCAGTGAAAAGGACTGATGACTATATCTGAAGAAGATAAGTGTCAGGATCAACCTGGTCCCAGTAAGGTAAAAAGTTTATCTATAGATTCTGATTACTACACTGGGTCAAAATCAGATGCATCTGCATCAAGAGATGTGGATGGTCTGAATTTGAAGGAGATATTCATCAGCTTATAGATAAATATGGGGATTTGTTGCAGGCATTTAAGAGAAGCAAAAACCTGGCAAAAAATCTGGCTAAGGAAATTGCAGCTCTTAAGTTGGCTGCCTCTGATTCAGATAAGCTGCTGGATTAGAAGATGAATGAGATTGCCAAGCTGAAAAATATAACTGTTATTCAGATGGGTATAATCACATTCAAAAATGATCAGATCAAAATTCTGGAAAACAGACTTCAGAAAGAGAAGGAAATAGTGGCTAGTTTCTCTAAGCCAAAATCTATCGTACCCTTAATTGATGACTTTATGTCTCAAAAGGGTATGTCAGGATTAGGCTTTAAGGGAACTGCATGGGCTGCACAGTCCAATAATAAATGCAAATCCCCAGCACAAAATAAAAGATCTACTGCAAATAATACAGCTAAGGTTGTACCTAAAAAGCGGTATAATAAGTATGAGTGTTGGTGCTGTGCCAAGATAGACCATTATGCCTTAGACTGTTGGCACAATACCAGTCAGGAAGGATATCAGTCTACCTGTTAGAAGATCTGCAGGCAGATTTGTCAAGTTTCAAGTTAACTTGAACTAAGGACCCAAAAGTTATTTGGGTTCTAATGTTAAGTAATCTTTGTTGCAGGTGAGTCCAAGTTGCCATGCCCCTATATGGTACTTGGATAGTGGATGTTCCAGGCACATGACTAGAACAAGAGGATTGCTGAAGGACTACTCACCAATATTGAATGGGCCTAAAGTAATCTTTGGTGGTTCTGAAAAAGGAGTCATCAAAGGGTTTGGTAACATTTCTAACAACTTAATCACTATCACTCAAGTGGCTTATGTGAAGGATTTGAAACACAACCTAATAAACATAAGACAGCTGAGTGATCTTGGATATGACATTTCATTTATTAAGAATGAGTGTCATATCAAGAGGTCAAATGATCAAAAAGTCATATTGACTGGCTATAGAAATAGAAATGTGTATTGCCTAAACTTTGAGAGTGAGAATAGAAATTCCCCTATCTGTCTTGTGGCTGATGAGAAAGCCTCTCGTTGTGTCAAATGGCACAAGAGGCTAGCTCATCTTAACTATAAGACTATTGGCCAACTCTTTAGTAAAGAGTTAGTGAGTAATGGTCCTCATCAAGTTAAGTGCTTTAAGGATGAAATATGCTCAGCTTGTCAAAAAGGCAAGCAGACCAGATCCTCCTTTCATAGCCTAGAAACCAAAGACTCAATGAGGTGCTTATACCTCTTGCATATGGATTTATTTGGTTCTCTACCAGTTCATAGTCTAGGTAGGAAGGTCTACACTTTTGTGGTTGTAGATGACTATTCTAGATTTTCATGTGTATTCTTTCTTAGGCAGAAATCTGAAACCCAAAATGTCTTCTACAATTTTGTCAAACAAATTCAGAATGAATTAGACAGTTCAGTGGTCAAAATTAGAAGTGACCATGGAACTGAATTCCAATCTGAAGTATGACAAGTTTGTGTGAAGAATTTGGGATTCATCAGGAATTCTCCTCACCTAGAACACCTCGGCAAAATGGCATTGCTGAAAGAAAGAATAGGACATTGATTGAGGCTGGAAGAACACTATTGAGTGACACTACTCTCCTAGAATATTTCTGGGCTAAGGCAGTAAACACTGCTTGCCATGTGCTCAATAGGGCTTCCATCACCAAAAGCCACAAAAAGACACCCTATGAGGTTATGAAAGGCAGAAAACCAAACTTATCCTTTTTAGGTTCTTTAGTTGCAAGTGCTATGTGCTTAACAATGACAAGTCTCACCTAACTAAGTTTGCTGCCAAATCCCAAGAAGGGATATTTGTTGGGTACATCAACAATAGTAAGGCTTATAGGGTCTACAATTTGGCTACTCAAGTTGTAGAAGTGATGTAGGGTTATCCGGAAACGGAGATCTCCGCGAAGCTAAGCTCTCCCTACGCACAACACGTCGTAGATCTACCGCACCTACATAGCACCTATCGCCCACAATATTTCCTCGTCACAAAACGCAGCACAAACAACAAAGGAGGAATGGTCGACTCGAAAACAACGATCGGAAATTTGAGTCAGATTATTCCCCAAGAAAACACAAAGGTTGCCACTCCTTTTTGAGAGCAAGACCAAGGCTATAGGCCAAGATCCGCTCAAGTAAATAGGATCCACCCGATCCGGAAATAAAAGCCTTGCAACGGCGATTTCGATTCAAAACTTGCAGCGATTAAATTAAAGATCCGGAGAAAACGATGAGCGAAATCCACCACAACTAAAGAGAAGAAATCACACAAGGGAGGGGAAAGAGATTACCCAACCGGAAAACGTTCACACGAGATAACTGTGGGAGAATCACTCTCTACACAGATCCACCGGCATCGCACCGAATGGTTTGCAACCTTCTTCCAAGGAGTCGCACCGAAGGAAGCCACGCCGGAGTCGCACCGAACGGGGATGGAGGAGGCAAGGCTTGGCTTCACACCAAAGGGGAGGGGCGGCTATGGACTTCTCCATGGTGGCCGAAATTTCCACATGGGGGTTTTTTTAGGTTTCTTTTCCAATTGCTTTAACTCTTCATGATAGCCTCCTTTAAATAGGAGTTACAAATAAGCCTTAGCCCTTCATGATGGAGATTTAATCTCATCCATCCGAATGGCTAATAGGAGTTACAAATAAGCCTTAGCCCTTCATGATGGAGATTTAATCTCATCCATCCGAATGGCTAATTGCACACCAAAACTAAAATAGTTCAAATTGAAAATACAACAACACATGCAATGAATATAAAATTATCATATAAGCATAGGATAATTTTATATTCCAATTATAAAATAAAGTGCACGAAAAGGAAATAAATAAAACTAAGGCGTTGCCGTGGCGGTAGCACGACGCGGGCGGAGGTTGTAGCGTAGCCGTCCGTTAGCGTCATCGTGCCGCCTCACGTCCTTGAGTCGTATGGCCTTAGAAACCGGATCATCAACAGCATCATCAGCATCGTCTTCAACCGGTGGAGGAGGGGCCGCGCCATCAATCCTCCCCCGCTCAAATGCACGCATCTCCGTTGCGTGGTCCAAGCGATAGCGGTGAAGGAGAGCGGCATCCAAACTCTGCAGCTCCGTCTCGAGTACCCAAGAGTCATCCGAAGGGGGCCGATCACGCCAACGGATGAGAAAGCGGTGGGTGTCGCCATCAGCAGTGGTAACAGGCTCAGCATCAAGTATCATCTCTGGAGTGGAGAACGTCCGTGGAAACCTGGGGAACATATTAGCAGTAGGCAGAAAAGAAGGCAACTTACCATCCGATGATATACCTGTGGGGACCGAAAGAGAGAGATCATCCGTACTACCACTCCCCTACCCATGAGAATTTTTAGTGGGAGAAGAAGACGACAAAGAAATCAACTCTTGTGGTGGTGACACAAACATCGTTAAATCCGAAACATTAAAAATGGGGGAGATACCCCAATCAGCAAGCAAGTCCAAAATGAAAGCGTTGTCACCTAGCTTTTTAATAATCCGAAAAGGGCCGGTGCGCTTTGGTGCTAACTTTTTAACGGTGCCAGTTGGCAAGAGTTCGGGAACCAAACGGACTAAAACTAGATCGCCAATTTTGAAGTCTGATACTCTCCTATGTAAATTAGCGTGCGCTTGATAAGAGTCGTATTGCGTAGTCAAGGTGTCCCGTATACGTGCGTGTAAATCATGGATGTGCTGGGCGAAGGATTATGCAAACTGACTTGCCTTGTACGTTGGGGGCAGCGGCACCAAGTCAAGCGGCACAGGAGCCTTATACCCGTGGACAATCTCATTTGGAGACAGACCCGTAGACCGATTCTTGGAATTATTGTAGGCTAATTGGGCATGGGGAAGGAGAAGATCCCAAGTTCTCTTGTGATCACTCACGAGGAATCGTAACAAATTTCCTAAGCTCCGATTAACCACTTCCGCCTGCCCATCAGTTTGGGGATGATAGGCAGAGGAAAACAATAATTTCGTTCCCATTAATATCCAAAGAGTCTTCCAAAAATAACTAGTGAATTTTACGTCCATATACTCTTCCAACAGTACCCGTAACTCACTAGGTAGCTCATCCAAAATGCTAGAATCGGGCTTCGCACTTAAGAGGACTAGCGCATACATAATTCCATCAAAGAACGGATCTCTCTCAAACTCTTTCCTACCAACGAGATTCAACGTTTTCCGTTCTACCGGGATAGTGGTGTCCTTAGCCAAGACTACGGGCTCCTTTGGGATGGTCGGCTTCAAAGTGATGGTTTTGCCATTGAATTTGAACTCATAAGTGTTGGCTCTACCAAAATGTGTAACATCACGGTCGTATAGCCAAGGGCGGCCTAACAACACATGGCAAGCGTCCATCGGAAGGACATCACACCACACCTCATCAATGTAGGATTTGAATGAGAGTGGGACCAGGCATCGCTTGGTAACGGGTACAGAGAGCTTGTTGATCCAAGCGACCTGGTATGGGGTCGGGTGTGGTTCCGTGACCAAGGACATACGTGCTACGGCGTTCTCAGATATGACGTTCACGCAGCTACCACTATCAATAATCAGCTTGCAAAGCTTCTCGCCACTCTTAAAAATCAGAGAAAATATGCTCGTCCTCTTCCAATAATCTAATGGACGAGGAGTGGTCAAAATACAACGCATCACCATAAGGGGGTGATCGTCCTCTAAGTCACTAGGGACTCCTTCGGGGTCACTCTCCTCTGCGGCCTCGTATACGTAATCGTCAGGGTCGGTAGTTGGCTCTAATAAGGCTAGTGTTTTTGTCTTTGTTGGGCATTCGTAGGCATAGTGGCCTTGAATGCCGCAAGAGTAACAAGTGGTGTTTGCCTTGCTAACCTTCCCGATAGGGACACACTCACTCGAAGGGTTCTTGGAGTTCCTAGCGGTGATCACGATTGACTTCGACTCGGTAGATTTAAACTTTCCCTTATCAGGATATGTGGAAGAAGATGCCCCAGTGGTGGACTTGTTCTTCGCATGAGCGTAATGGGAGTGAGCCTTAGAGGCTAGGTGTTTTTCAATGTCCAAGGCGGCATTGAAATTCGTGCTCAAGTCCGTATGCCCATATCGCAAGAGCTTCCTTTGGATATCGGGGTTAAGGCCCTTTCGAAATCTAGATAAAGTGACTTCGGGGATCTCCCTAAGGTCACATCGCACCATTCGGTCCTTAAGTTCACCCATATATTCAGCTACCGAGCTTGAGCCCTGCCGCAGAGTGGCTAGCTCATCGAACATCTGTGTCCGATGGTACGCAGGAACGTACTGATCGGTCAACAGGTTCTTCATTACTGGCCAACCTATGAGGGGGGCTCCGTGTCCAGTTCCTAATCTTCGCTCCTCATTCAGCCAGAACGTCTTTGCACGACCTGTTAACTTCATCCGGGAAACTTGGACCTTTTGGGGATCCGTCAGGTTGTGCCACTCGAAGTAACACTCCATTTCCACAGTCCAGTTAAGGAAGATTTGGGGGTCTCCCATGCCATCATACGTGGGGGCATTTATCTTAATGGCCCTAGTAATGTCAAAGTCTCGCTCGGGCGGTGTCCTCTAGGGGGCACCCGCGGAGAGTCCCCATCAGAATCCGAATCAGAGTTATGTTGGTGTCGGTTGGGCCGGTCAACATTAACGGGTGGCGGGCGTGGCCTAGCTTGGTTTTGTAGGATCTGGGCTAAGACGTTCCTAAGCTCAGCCATTTCAGCACGAAGACCCTCTATAGCCGCGGTGTTGGGATCACCATGCTCGTTCGCAGCCATACTAGACGTAGACGGGGTTGCGTACTCCGTTCCTAGCCTTGTGCGCATTCAGGTTTGGGAGGCCCCGGGCAAAATGAATTTTCCTAGGGCTGTAACTATATTGAAAATAATATATTTTTATATATTCCCAATGTGAATAACACGTAGATTGTTAAAATTTTTTTTTTTTGAAATTTTGCTGAAAAATAAAGATTTCAGCCCGCTATTGGCAGACCACAGAAAATAATTTTTTTGATTTTTTTTAGATCCGATCGACCAACAAGGAATGCAGAGAGGATGTTTGCAACGTGGGAGTTGAAACGACCGCCTCTGATACCAAATTGATGTAGGGTTATCCGAAACGGAGATCTCCGCGAAGCTAAGCTCTCCCTACGCACAACACGTCGTAGATCTACCGCACCTACACATCACCTATCGCCCACAATATTTCCTCGTCACAAAATGCAGCACAAACAACAAAGGAGGAATGGTCGACTCGAAAACAACGATCGGAAATTTGAGTCGGATTATTCCCCAAGAAAACACAAAGGTTGCCACTCCTTTTTGAGAGCAAGACCAAGGATATAGGCCAAGATCCGCTCAAGCAAATATGATCCACCCGATCCGGAAATAAAAGCCTTGCAACGGCGATTTCGATTCAAAACTTGCAGCGATTAAATTAAAGATCCGGAGAAAACGATGAGCGAAATCCACCACAACTAAAGAGAAGAAATCACACAAGGGAGGGGAAAGAGATTACCCAACCGGAAAACGTTCACACGAGATAACTGTGGGAGAATCACTCTCTCCACGGATCCACCGGCGTCGCACCGAATGGTTTGCAACCTTCTTCCAAGGAGTCGCACCGAAGGAAGCCACGCCGGAGTCGCACCGAACGGGGATGGAGGAGGCAAGGCTTGGCTTCACACCAAAGGGGAGGGGGCGGCTATGGACTTCTCCATGGTGGCCGAAATTTCCACAAGGGGGTTTTTTTAGGTTTCTTTTCCAATTGCTTTAACTCTTCATGATAGCCTCCTTTAAATAGGAGTTACAAATAAGCCTTAGCCCTTCATGATGGAGATTTAATCTCATCCATCCGAATGGCTAATAGGAGTTACAAATAAGCCTTAGCCCTTCATGATGGAGATTTAATCTCATCCATCCGAATGGCTAATTGCACACAAAAACTAAAATAGTTCAAATTGAAAATACAACAACACATGCAATGAATATAAAATTATCACATAAGCATAGGATAATTTTATATTCCAATTATAAAATAAAGTGCACGAAACGGAAATAAATAAAACTAAGGCATTACCGTGGCGGTAGCACGGCGCGGGCGGAGGTTGTAGCGTAGCCGTCCGTTAGCGTCATCATGCCGCCTCACGTCCTTGAGTCGTATAGCCTTAGCAACCGGATCATCAACAGCATCATCAGCATCGTCTTCAACCGGTGGAGGAGGGGCCGCGCCATCAAGAAGAGTCAGTTCATATCATATTTGATGAATCTAGACTTATTAACAGTGAGTTGCCTAGTAGTTCTTGTAGCTCCACAAGTATACCACAGAAGATGGACCAGCTTACTATCAGAGAAGATCCAACTGCAAAACACAATGAGGAAAATAGTAGTTCCTGTCCAGGGGGAGTACAAGACACTCAAGAGGCTGATGAAGACCATGAGGTACAGCATAATGAAGAGATTGAAGAAGGTCAAACTCTTGATAGATTACCTCCAGTAGTTAGACAGTTAAAGGATCATCCTGCACACCAGATCATTGGTGATCCAAGAAATGGAGTACAAACAAGAAGCAGGAACTCAAATACAGTTCTTTGCTCAAGCTTCTTATCTCAACTAGAACCCAAGAGATTTGAGGAAGCTATTCAAGACCCACACTGGATTGATGCTATGCAGGAGGAGTTAAATCAATTCAGAAGGTGCAAGGTCTGGGAGTTGGTTCAAAAACCAAAGGGCCACAATGTCATACGGACAAAGTGGATTTATAGAAACAAGTTTGATGAGAGTGGGATCATAGTGAAGAACAAGGCAAGACTAGCTGCCAAAGGATACAAGCAGGAAGAGGGCATAGATTTTGATCAGACTTTTGCTCAAGTGGCAAGGTTGGAAGCAATAAGGCTATTCCTTACCTATGCAGCATATTAAGGATTCAAAGTGTTCCAAATGGATGTCAAGTCAGGATTATTAAATGGAGACTTAAATATGTGGTTTGAAATAAGCCCCAAGGGCATGGTATGAAACCCTGTCTACTTTCCTCATTGAGAACAAATTCTCATGGGGGAAAATAGACAAGACTCTATTCCTTGGAGAATCCAAAGGAAAGATCATCCTAGTCCAAATATATGTTGATGACATAATATTTGGTACTACTGAAAACAACCTTTGTAGAAAGTTTGCAAATCTTATGCAATGGAAGTTTGAAATGAGCAACATGGGAGAACTTAAGTTATTTTGGGACTCCAAGTAAGATAGACTGATGATGGCTTGTCCATATCCCAGTCTAAGTTCACCCAGGAGTTAATTAAGAAGTATGGTATGTAGTCATCCACTACCATGAGAACTCCAATGGGGACAAGTATGTCTTTAAGCAAAGATGATGCAAGGAGACCTGTAGATGAGTCTTTGTATAGAGGGATAGTTGACTCACTCCTTTATCTGACTGCTAGTAGACCAGACATCATGTATGCTACATGTATTTGTGCTAGGTACCAATCCTGCCCTAAAGAATCTCATTATACTGCTGTCAAAAGGATTTTGAGATATCTTAAGGGCACACCTAATCTAGTCCTTTGGTATCCTAGGAATAGAGATTTTCTACTAATGAGCTATTCAGATGCAGACTTTGTAGGATGCAAAGTATATAGGAAAAGCACAACAGGCACTTGTCAATTTCTAGGAGGAAGACTGGTGTCATGGAGTTGTAAGAAGTAGACTAGTCTGGCAATTTCTACAGCTGAGTCTGAGTATGTTGCAGCAGGAAGTTGCTGTGCACAACTGTTGTGGATACAACATCAGTTAGAAGATTATGGTATTCAGGTAAGTAGAACTCCATTATTATGTGATTCTACTAGTGTTATTTCTATTGCTCATAATCCTATTTCTCATAGTAGAATAAAACACATAAAAATAAGATACCATTTTCTTAGAGATCATGTAGAGAAAGAAGATATTTCTTTAGAATTTGTTAATACAGATTTACAAATTGCTGACATGTTCACTAAGCCATTAGATGAAACTAAATTCAATAATTTCAAAATTGAATTGGGAATGTTGAACAGAAATTAGTTTAACAAATTTGGCCAAGTAAAATTGTGTCGACACAAAAAAGTTGTCTGTGTCGACACATAGTAGTTGGTGTCGACATTCCAGGAAAGTGATGTCGACACATCTAGAAAATCGGTGTCCACACTTCAGGGAAGTGGTGTCGACACATCTAGAAACAAGGTCTTGACTCTTCAGAGAAGTTGTGTCGACACATCCAGAAGTTGTGTCGACACTTAGAATCAACACACAGATATCGTCGAGCGCAGATTCAACAACACTTCGTCGACCTCAAATCGTCGACTTCACGGGCTCTTCGTCGAACGCGACCAAGATAAATAGAATTGGTGTCGACACATAGAAGTCAACACTTCTGTCGAGACATTAGAAGTCTGTGTCGACACATTTCAACTGTGTCGACACATTAAGAGAATTTTGACGTGCCTTTTGAACTTCATTATTTAGAAGGGTATAAATAAGTCAACAACATATTCTGTCGACACACTCTCCATATTTTCGAGAACAAAACCTTGTGTTGACAACTTCTCTCTTCTCAATCCAAGATTTTTCTCAACCCCAATGGCGCCAAAGCTTGAAGATAACGTCAACGAAGGCTATGAGCTGGTTCGCAACGCTTTTGATCATGCAGAACCCGAGATTAAAACAGTAGTTATCCTAATTGCAGAAAATGGTTTGGAATTTTTGGTATCTGAACCTACAAAGCTATGGAAGAAAGAAATACTGGAAATTCTATGGCGCATCTACTTTAGATTCGACTGGACTTAAGACCAAATCTACAGTTCAGGGAGCTAAAGTGAAACTTACCTTGAAGAGCTTGAGGAAAACACTTCACCTCCCAAGAACTCAAGAAGAAGAAGAAGTACCCACATTCAAGACTAGGGAAGCACTTCAGTGGTGTGGATTGGATCCCACCATGAAGATTTGATCTGCAATGAATAGGAAAGGGATGAATCTGCAAGGAAAATTCCTTTCTGAAGTGGTTGGAAAGGTCATACTCTGCAAGCCAGGGGACATGATAGGGTTTCAGCCTATATATTCAGCGTGATGACCAGGATTATCTTCAGACTGAACACAGATTGGTCTGTAGTAATCTTTGAAAAGATTAAGGAAGGTATTAAGAAGCCAAATCTGGGGAGAATCATGAGTCTCTACTTGGCTGGAACAATTCTAGAAGTAATGGAACAGACTACTGGTTCTGAGATCAACCATATGAGAAGGATGGATATAAGGATAATCTCTAGATGGGATAGGGTCCTAACAAAGGACATGCCAGATGAAGAGAGGTTAGAGATTCCTGAAAAATCACCTGCTCAAGACATTAGACATGATGATCAGATGCAAGGGGAGCCTCATCTTGAGGAAGAGCCAACACACTTAGATAGTGAAATGGCTACACAAACTATTCTTGAGGTAATCCAGGAAGTAAATCAATCAATTTTCAATAATGAGGATGAAACACTAACTATGCCCTTGGTTGATGTTGACCAGACCACTCAAATCAACAATCAAACACATGATGTTATCATGGAGGATACATTTACAGCTGCTGATGCTCCAAAGTTTAGAGTACCTCCAGTCCCAACTCAACAAGAGTTTACCCTAAAAGAGTTGTTCACTGATATGGAGCAAGTCAGGACTGAGGGGGAGGAGCAAAGGACTCAGGGGGAGAAAGCAAGAACTGAGGGGGAGCAAGCTAACACTGAGGGGGAGCAACCTAGGACTGACAAGGAATTGCCTCATAGTCCTAAGGAAAGAGTTGATATTGCAAGTACCTCAGCTTCTAAAGATGAAGCAGAAATACAAGCAAAGAAGAGAAAGCTGATGGTTTTTAAAAGAAGAAGCCAAAGCTATAAAAGGGCATTACAAACTGCTCCACAACCAGTTCATGCACAAGATAATAGCTCTTTGTTGGCATCCTTGCAAGTAAAGTTAGATGAACAAAGAATAGGCATGGAGAAATATATGGATGAGTCTCATTAAGATCTGCAATTATCCTTGGCTCAAGATATCAAATTCATAAGATTTGAAGTAAATCAGAACAAGAAGGAAATGATAGATTGCATCCACAAAGGTGGCAATGTTGTAGTCTATCTTGCAAAACGACAAGAAGGAATAAAGACTCAAGTTGATGATATAGCTGTTAAGCAAGGCTATGTCCTAGAAAATCAACTAAGAATGAATGACAATCTAACTGAATCACATAATGTGATTGTCACAGAATTAAAGAATATAGCTACTGCCCTGACTGAGGCAAGGGGTACAGATAAGTCGGCTTTTGATAAACAATTCCAGGAAGAACTAGCTGCTGTACAAACAGCTATTAAGACTTCACAAAAGATCATTTCCGATCAGCTACTGAAATTAAGGTCATTTTATAAAGATGGTGTTAATTATCTAGATGAACAAGTAAGATTTCAGAAAGATGATCTCAGAGATCATATTGAAAGAGAAGTCATAAAGGGGGAGAGAGTGTTAGTCAAAGTAGGCTCAGATCATGCTAAATTGATATCTAATAACATCAGAGCCACCCTTGGATATCCACCCCTATGTGATGATGATAATGTAGCTGAGTCAGGTATGCAACCTGCTTATTTTGAAGGTGCTCAACCTGAAGTTGCTCAGGTCATTTACCCTGCAGCAGATTTTGATATGATTCAGCAAGAAGTACAGTAAATGTACAGCCCTCTAGAGGGTACTAAAAATGTTATTATTGAGAAAGTAGAAATGTCAGAGGCAGCTTTGAATAAAGAGCAAGAAGCTCAACTGTCAAAGAAAAGATTCAGAGAACAGGCTGAGTTGAAGCCTGATTTTGAGCAGTGGAGTCCTACTTCTAGGAATATTATCTTGACTGCCTGGAAAGCTGTAAAGGACCAGACCCATGAAAGGGGAAAATGGTATACAGAGCAAGAATGGAACAAGCATGAAGCTATGCAGGAAGCCATTCTGCAATATAGAAGAAAGGCAAAAGCTGGGAAGCTACCTCCTAATGCTCAGGAGCCTAGCAAGTACTTCCCAAAGCCTTTTCATTATTTTGAAAGGCAAAGAATAAGGGCTGAAGAACAAAAGAAGAAAGATCTGAAGGGCAAGAAGCCAGCTGAAGATACTGAAGCTCTAGTACAAGCCAAGATCCAGTCAGGCAAAGGCATAGTCATGAAGGAGCCTGTTCAGCCTTAGAATAGATTGACTAGATTTTACAGCATTGTAATCTTTAGTTTTAAGAATCTATGTAAACTATTGTTAAGAAACTTTTGAACGTTTAAACAAAACAATGATTAATGCTCATTATGTTTACATCATTATTCTGTGATAGCATTTTATACATATTTTGTTTATAAGTTACCCTGTCATGTAATGTTATTATATATCATAATGTGTG
This sequence comes from Platanthera guangdongensis, assembly GCA_039583875.1. Taxonomy (NCBI): domain Eukaryota; kingdom Viridiplantae; phylum Streptophyta; class Magnoliopsida; order Asparagales; family Orchidaceae; genus Platanthera; species Platanthera guangdongensis. The sequence continues at coordinate 194,914 of JBBWWR010000138.1, forward strand.
TTTATTATGAATGGTGTATATCATTGACTAAGGGTTATGACTTCTCCAAATAGGGGGAGATTGTTGGGTACATTGGAAAATGTGTACCAGATTTGAAGAAGCCTCACCTTACTCAAAGATATGCATCAAGGTGTATTTGATGTTGTTTTGAGTTTATATGTGCAGGTTAAGAAAATGCAGGAATGCAGGAAAAGTTTCTAAGTCCAAGAGTCGACACTAGAAGAAGCTGTGTCGACACTTATGAAGGCTTGTGTCGACACTGGAGAAACATTGTGTCGACACCTAGAGTCAATTTTGTCGCCACTTGGAAAGGCTGTGTCGACACCATAAGAAACTGTGTCGACACACAGAGGCAGAGTCGACATACAAAAAAGCTTAGTCAAAAGCAACTATATCGAGACATAGAGGCAGTGTCGACACACAAAAGACTTTGTCGACATCAACTGTGTCGACACACAGGACTTGTGTCGACACATAGTAGAGTTTCAACAAAGTTGATTTTTGTGAAGAAAAGAAGTGACTGTGTCGACACACAGAACTAGTGTCGACACATTCTACAGAAGCTGTGTCGAGAAGCAGTGTCAACACCAAGGGAGCTGTGTCGACACCACCAAGGCTTGTGTAGACACTTAGTCTGCTTGTGTCGACACATGATGAAGTTCAGTCTCGACACATTGCTGACAGATACAGAGTTTCAAGAAGTGACTGGAAGACTTGACAACTGTCATAACCAACCGGTCTACTGAAGCTGTCAGAGCTGTCAGAAGTTTGTTAGAAACCAGATCAGTCGGTTACCATGGAGAAAGTCTATATAAAGACATTCTCTATCAATAAAAGACAAACATGATAGAGATACGAATACACAATAACGTATAGAAGAAGATTTTCAACAAAAGATCTAAGAAGACATTCTCAAGTGGTGATCTACTCAGAGTTTGTCAAGAGAATTCAAAGAAGAATTCAGAAGAATCTTCAGAAGAATTTAGAGAGAAAGAGCTCCATCTATTCACGTGAGGAAAGGGACTTACATGAACAAGTCTCTTAAGTGCAGATTCTGAACCAGTCTGCCAAGAAGAATTCAGATTGATTTCCGAATTTCAAGAAAGAAGCTGATTGAAGATTGACTTCAAAGGAGATCAACCCTACTGTGTTCAGATTCAAGAAGTTTTGAAGAAAGCTAAGATAGGTTGATCTCTATCATCAGATTTGTTCAAGAACTGATCAAGAAACTGTCCATCCTTTCTCTCTCAACCAGGGTTGTGGTAGATTTATAATTAACATCTATTTTCTGTAGGATCTTTTTAAGATCTGAGTTGTAAGCCTGAGTTATAAAGGCTGAGTTGTAGGAGAGTAAGTTCTCTGAGTGGTAGGCCTTGTTGAAGGTTGAGGAAGGGCTGAGAGCCTAAGTTGTAGGAGATTTTCATCTCTGAGTTGTAAGCCTTGTTAAAGGCTAAGGTAGGGCAGATTGCCTGAGCTGTAGTAGCGTGGACTCACTCTGAGTTGTAGGAGCCTTGTTTGTGTTATGAGCTGTAAGATCTGTGGATTTGAGGAGAAGGAAAGAAGTTAGGCCGAATCTAGCACACTGCTAGATAGGCGAAGGGGGAAAGTGGATGTACCCAGACCTTGGGGAACCACTATAAATCAGTGTGCAATCTGTGATTGTGTGCGGTATTATTATTTCTATGCTGTGATAGCTGTAGAACTGTCTGTTTTTGTTAATTAACTGAATTAAAAGTTCTGCTTTAGAAGAAAATTGAATTGCACCTATTCACCCCCCTCTAGGTGTTTAGAAACCAATTCTTTCGTCTTCCACACCCTAAGCCGGCTGGCCACCCAAATCAGAAAGCCGATCAACCCTCTTCAAGGAGAATCCCGACCACCCCTCTCCCTTGGTGATTGGGCCAAGTGTTTGCAACAAGCTTTCGTGGATCTCGGCCAAGGCGTGAAGCGACGAAGGAGGACAAGTTTCCTCTCTCTCCAGCATAACTCTGGCGAAACCGCGGAAGTGCGATTCAAGTTAGATAATCCGAATCATCTATTCTGTTTTGGGTAACGAAAATCTCTACCTCTGTGTGATTCCTTCCCTAGATAATTTTGTGGTGGAAATTCTTGGCGTTGAATTTAGAATCGTTGAATAATTGTGGTTTCTTCGATTATTTTTTTTGTTTTTCTTAATTGAATTATTTTTCGAAAAGGTTTGGCGAACCTCGTAACTTTTTGTTGGGAGAGATCTACCTTTTTCGTATCGTACTTTTGGTAGATCTCTTTTGGTACAACATTCGCTTGCTCGGAATGGGTGGGTCCTTTTAGCCGGAAATGATATTGGCTTATCTCCTCTATTCGATCCTAAATGGTTTGGCTACCCGTACGTTAGCATTAAATTGATAATATTGCTTGGAGTGTGGGTGGTGAAGAAATTTATGCGAGTTAAAAATTCGAATAGTAGAGAGACAAACGTGTTAAATCGTAGATCTCCCAGTGTCAACGCTTAGGCCTGCATTATCTCTGCTTAGCCACAAGAGCCACCCACTGCGTCCACACCAGTTGATGTGGAGGTCTATCTTCATGTAGTATTGGTGGTTAGGAAATCATGGCCACAGGATTGGATGTCATGGTTGCCCCCTTGGTTCCCCCCTCTAATGAGAGGTATGGGGGCCTATTTATAGGCTCGAGGAGGAAACTTCCAGAACTGGACTTGATGACGTCACCTCTAATGGTCGGGGCAAGCTACAAAGGTTTCCTCATAATGGGAAGCCTCCTATTGGTATACTGAGAAGGAGTCTGCTTTCTACATGGTAGACTAAGGAATCTGCCTCCTGCTGGAGGACTGAGAATTAGTCCGCCTCTACTGATCAAAGCGAGTGTGTGCCTTGCTTTGCAGACTGAAGAGGAGTCCGCCTCTTGCTAGAGGACTGAGAATGAGTCCACCTCCTACTTGGATGAATACTCTTTGCCAAGCATGTTGATGAGGAATCCGTTATGGACAGGAAAGTGAGGTCGCCAGTTGTAGGCGGATTGGATAAGAGTCACCCGCAGGTGGCGTGTTGGTGAAGATTCCACCCACTAGTCGCAGACTGAAGAAGAGTTTGCCCACTACTGGCGGGCTGGGGAGAACGTTATCCTCCCAGCTAGCCGCACAACCTGTGAGTACGGCCTAGGAGGCAGTTCCCGATGGTGTCCATCTGGTGACTACAACGCAGAAAGAATTGTTTATCCACACGACTAGCTGAAAGGCTGTCCGCAAACTCATAGAGAGAGCTAGAGCAGTCCGCGACTTGCGAGGTAGCGACCTTGGAGAGGATCGCCAATTTCTGGGTTAACATAATCCCTACACTTTTTAAAGTTTCTAAGAAACTTCGAAAAAGTAGGTACAACCACTAAAATCTCAATTTGCCCCTCAGAAAAGAAGTCAAATAGCGAGCGATAGTACCTGATGTCTCTCCTTAAAAGAGACTGTGAATACATACTTTTTCTTCTGAATTGGTCCCGCAAAGTGAAGAAGATTTGTGAATGTCTTTTGATAAGCTCTACAAAATAAAGATGAGAGGTGGTATAGAATAAACATAACTTTCAAGTACCTGAAGGGAATTTACAAGCACCTGCTAACCTTTGTAAAAGAGAAGTTATATACAGGTAAAACAAAAATATTTGAGGCGCAAGTACCTGAAGAGAACTCGCGAACACTTATTAACTTCTGCAAAAAAAAGAAGCAGATATGAAAGAAATATAGAACACAAGTACCTAAAGAGGACTCGTGAACACCTACTAATCTCTGCAAAAGAGAATTAATAAGTAGATATATAAGAATTATAGAACATGAGTATCTGAAGAGGGCTCGTGAATACCTGCTAATCTCTACAAAAGAGATGTAAGAAGCATATATGAAATAAAAATACAACGCGAGTACCTGAAGAGAACTCATGAATACCTACTAATATTTGTAAAAGAGAAGTAAGAAGCAGATATGAAAGAAATATAGAATGCGAGTACCTAAAGAGGACACGTGAATACCTGAAAATCTCTACAAAAAAGAGGTAAGAAGAAGATACAAAAGAAATATAGAATGCGATTACCTGAAGAGAACTCGTGATTACCTGTTAACTTCTGTAGAAGAGAAGTAAGAAGCAGGTAAAAGAGAACATATAATGCGAGTACCTAAAGAAAACTCCCAGACACCTGCTGGTCTTTGCAGGTAAACATATATAAACATTTATAGAAGAAAGCTCTTAAGGGCCTCAACCAAGATGACAATCTGATATTCATTTTATCCATACTTTCAATAATTTAATAAATAATGTCTCATTAATATACAAGCAATCACAACATTCATATCTGATATGAAGGAAAAAACATTGCTCAATCTAAGCATCCACTAAGAAGTGGGCTCAACTATATTAAGAAATGACAGGCAGCCACGCGAAGTGGATATGATTGCCTGGAGAAGCTTTTAGGTAACACGAAGTGGGTTTGATTGCCACAAGAAGCTTTAGGCGACCACTAAGAAGTGGGTTTGATTGACTCTTTGGAAATATAGCGACCACGCAGAGTGGGTTTGATTGCTGAAAGTTTCCAGAACATATTCAATCATGCAAATAATTTGATGGAATAAAGTAGTAAGAGCAAGATTGAAGGAACCTTGGTAAGACAAACTTTACCACTAATAGATTTTGAAAGTAGCTTCTACAATGAGTGAGTATTCGATGTTACTAGAGATGATTTTATAATGATGTTTTTAAGCAATGTATTCTCGCAACTTGCCTTCCTTCAAAAATCTACAAGCTTATGAAGAGCTTGACATTTTTTTGTATCATGTCCCATGTACATGTGATATTGATAAAATAAATCCTTATAACAGCTCCTATGATTAGGTCGCAGGAGGAAAGGCCCCACAAAATCTGGCTACTATTTGATAATTTGAAGAACTTTCTCCATAGAAATAGTTAAGTTCGTATACTTTCTTTTAGACCCAGACTGCTTATATTGGTGAGAAGCATGGGTCTCATTATCATAAGTCTGAATTGATATATCAAAGTTATCAAGGCTTGACCCTGAATTATTTGTTTGTAGAAGTTGTTGAGGTATAGATGAATTCCCGTGATCATAATGTATTTTATGCTGAGATACCAAGAGATTAGGATTCTGATTGCATTGCAATAGGTTTTCATTATGATCAAGAGGTAGATAATCATGAAGATATCCATCATCCTATTGACGACATAAAATCTTTTTTGCACTTGTGCCATCTGATTTGGATGAGATATATAGCCAGGATTTATTTCTTTAGCTCCAATAAATCGGTTTGCAAAATTAATATGATCCCTATATGTTTCGGGCTCCTTTGTAGTGACTTCAAGTTTTAGAGGACCTTGTCAAAGTTAGCTTATGAAAGAATATTTATAAAAGTCCCGCCAATTATCTAATTGGCTAGATGATCCTTTAAGTGTCTATTAGCTGGAGGTAGTCTTTCTTCAGGCTGAACACCTCCAGCCACTTCATTAAGCTGCACCTGTTGATCTTCTTCAGCATCTAGAGAGTCTTGTACTCCCCCTGGACAGCAGCCACCATTTTCCACTTGCTGAGTTGCAGTAGAATCTTCTGCAATGGTAAGCTTGTCCATTCTCTCATTTAAACATGTAGAACTGCAAACACTACTTGGCAATTCACTGTTAATGAGTCTTTTTTCATCAAATACTACATGTACAGACTCTTCTACAACTTGAGTAATCAAGTTGTAGACTCTATAAGCCTTACTATTGTTGATGTACCCAAAAAATATCCCCTTTTGGGATTTGGCAGCAAACTTGGTTAGATAAGACTTGCCATTGTTAAGTATATAGCATTTGCAACCAAAGATCCTAAAATAGGATAAATTTGGTTTTCTGCCCTTCACAATCTCATAGGGAGTCTTGTTGTGGCACTTGGTGATAGTAGCCTTATTGATCACATGACATGCAATGTTTACTGCCTCAGCCCAGAAATATTCTGGGAGAGAAGTGTCACTCAATAGAGTTCTACCAGCCTCTATCAATGTTCTATTCTTCCTTTCAACAATACCATTTTGCTGAGGTGTTCTTGGTGAAGAAAATTCTTGAAATATCCCAAATTCTTCACACAGTTTTGTCATACTTTCAAACTGAAATTCAGAACCATGGTCACTTCTGATTTTGACCACTGTACTGTCCAACTCATTCTGAATTTGATTAACAAAACTATATAAGATATTTGGGGTTTCAGATTTTTATCTTAGGAAGAACACCCAGGAATATCTTGAATAGTCATCTACTACCACAAATGTGTAGACCTTCCTACCTAAACTGTGAACTGACATAGGACCAAAAAGATCCATATGCAAGAGGTATAGACACCTCACAGAATCCTTATTCTCAAGGCTATGAAATGTGGATTTGGTCTGCTTGCCTTTTTGACAAGCTGAGCATATCCCATCCTTTATACACTTAACTTGAGGACCATTCCTCACTAACTCTTTGCTAAAGAGTTGGCCAATAGTCTTGTAATTTAGATGGGCTAGCCTCTTGTGCCATTTGACACAATGAGAGACTCTCTCATCAACTACAAGACAAATAGGAGAAACATTGTTCTCACACACAAAGTCAAGACAGTAAACATTCCTTTTTTTATAACCTGTCAAAATGATCTTTTGATCACTTGACCTTTTGATATGACAACCATTCTTGACAAATGAGATGTCATATCCTAAATCACACAGCTGACTTATACTAATGAGGTTGTGTTTCAAACCCTTTACATAAGCCACTTGAGTAATTGTAATCTGATTACTAGAAATGTTACTAAATCCCTTGATGATTCCTTTTTCTAAACCACCAAAGGTTACTTTAGGGCCATCCTTGATAGGTGTGTAGTCCTTCAGCAACCCCCTAGTTCCAGTCATGTACCTGGAACATCCACTGTCCAAGTACTATATAGGGGCATGACCACTTGGACTCACCTGCAAAACAGATTACTTAACCTTAGAACCCAAATAACTCTTGGGTCCTTGGTACAGGTAAGTCTGACCTTTAACAAAACTACCTGTAGTTCTTCTAGCAGACAGTTTGCTACTCTCTTTGACACTAGAATTGTGCCAACAATCTAAGGAAAAGTGGCCTATCTTGCCACAACACCAACACTCAAACCTGTTGTACCTTTGTTTAGGTACTAGCCTTGCTGAAGTATCTACAACAGGCTTTATATTTTGTGCTGGGGTTTTGCCTTTAGATTTGGACCTAGCAGTCCAGGCAGTTTTCTTAAATCCTAATCCAGCCTTACCCTTTTGAGGTACAAACTCATCTATCAAGGGTAAAACAGATTTAAGTTTAGAAAAACTTGCTACTATCTCTTTCTCTTTCTGAAGTCTAACCTCCAGATTTCTAATTTGATCATTCTTAAATGTAATAGTACCAATCTGAATAACAGTAATATTTTTCAGTCTGGCTATCTCATTCAGTTTCTGATCTAATAACTTGTCTGAATCAACAGCAGCCAATTTAAGACTAGCAATCTCCTTTGCCTGCGTTTTGGCCAAGATTTTGCTTTTCCTCAAGGCCTGCAACAAGTCCCTATATTCATCAATTAACTGATGAATATCTCCTTCAGATTCAGACCCACCCACATCACTTGATGCAGATGTATCTGATTCTGACTCAGTACTAGAAATTGAACTAGAAAAACAACTTTGTACCTTACTTGGTCCAGGCTGATCCTGGTTCTTGTCTCCTTCAGATAAAGACATCAGTCCCTTGAACTGATGGTCCTCATGCTCATAAATTGAGTTCATTAGCTGCATGAACTCATCTTCTTCCTCTTCAGCAAATAATCCAATGTAGGCTTCAGCTTCTGATTCTGTTTCTGAAGATGACTGATCTGCCAGACACTTGTCTTTCTTAGCAATAAAGGACTTTTCCTTTTTGCTCTTAACATGAGTCTTCTTTTTGTCAGCAGACTCCTTCCACTTTTCAGGACAATCAGCCACTACATCTCCCTGTCTATTGTAGCAATAACACACAATTTTTGAAGATGTAGCTTTGCTTGGCTTGGACCTGCTTCTGTCATTCCTTGATGACTTTCTTTTCTGATAGTAGTCATCGTTTGGCTGAGAAGTGGAAGGCTTAGACCTCCACTGCTTCTTCTTCAGAAATTTTTGAAAATGCTTAGTAAAAGTAGCAAAGTCTTCATCACTTTCACTGCTATCTGAATTCTTGCAATCTGAATTATCTGTGACATCCTCAGCAATTATTTGAGGTGTAGATGGAGACTTGCTTCTATACTTCTTAGTGTCTTCAGTCTTGAAGGCCATAGACTTTTCTTTGTGCTCCACTCTAGTATTCTTCTCTTCCTCCTTTCTAGCCATTAACTGCATCTCATAAGATAGCAATTTTCCAAACAAATTTGGAGGAGGTATATCAGCTAGTTTGGCCACTTCCCTAATGGCACAAATCTTGGTGTCCCAGTCCTTAGTCAAGGATCTTAAGAACTTGTCATTCAGCTCATAGTTACTGAAGTCTCTTCCATAGGACATCAACTCATTAACAATCCTATAGAACTTCTTGTAACATTCTGTAATGCTATCAGACTTTCTTTGTCTGAAGCTTTCATATTCTTGATTTAACATTGACTTCCTATCTTGTCTTAATTCCTCTGAGCCCTCCATATAGACTATTAATGTGTCCCACATTTCTTTAGAGATTTTACAATGAATTAAGTTCTAAAATGTTGCATCATCAATGACACTAACAATTATATTCTGGGCTCTCTTTTCCATAGTGGCCAGAATGATTTCATCTTTAGTCATTTCAGAGAAGTCCTTGGGAGTTTTCTGATTTGCATCCAGAATGGATCTTCATTGGCACATATGGGCCTTCTTTGACTGTAATATATATCCTTGGGTCAGAAGCTTGCATAAAGAGTTTAACCCTCTCTTTCCATATGCCAAATATCTCTTTTCTACATAGTGGTAATTTCATGGACCCCAGCTCTTTGTGATTCTCACTAGAACCCATTTTCTTGATTTTTATTTGTTCTGAATCTGCCTACAGGATCTTACTCAGACTGTTAAGTCCCTTTTGGAGTAACCTCACTCTGATACCACTTGAAAGAAATAGTGCCTAACCACCTAGAGGGGGGGTGAATAGGTGTACTTTTCCTTTTTACTTTAAAGGCAGACAAACTGTTTTGTACTTTAAGCAACAAATGCAAATTATACAGCTATCACAACACAGCAACCACAGAAACAAACATTCACAGAGTGCACACAGTGTTTATAGTGGTTCCCCAAGGTCTGGGTACATCCACTTTCCCCCTTCACCTATCTAGTAGTGTACTAGATTCGGCCTAACTTATGCACTTCTCCTTAGATCCTCAGATCTTACAACTCAGAACCCCAAACAGGTTCCTACAACTCAGAGTGTCCCCACTCCTACAACTCAGGCACAAAGCTCTACCACTTAGTCTTCAACAAGATGTACACTCATGCTAAACAGCCCTACCTCAGCCTTCAACAAGGCCTACACTCAGAGAATTGATTCTCCTACACTCAGGCTCAAAAGCCCTACCTCGACCTTTATAAATTTAGGCTTACAACTCAGATCCCTTAGGATCCTACAAAAAGATAATAAAAAGTTTTTAGATCACCACTCAGTTTGAGAGAATGAAGAGGGCAACCTTCTTGATCAGTTCTTGATAGCACTGATTCCTGAGATAAACTTTGTCTTTGTTTTCTTCAAGGCTTCTTGAGTCTGAACTCAGTAAAGTTGATCTTCTTGAAGTAGACTGGCTGACAACTTCCTTCTTAGGATGGAGAATTAAATCTGAATCCTACTTTGCAGTCTGGTTCAGAACCTGCTTCTGAAGAGATTTGATTAACAAGTCTCTTCCTTGATTTCAGATACTGGAGTTCTCTCTCTCCAACTAAATCTGAAATTTCTTCAAAATACTGATTTACAGTTTTCTTTGGATCTGTCTTGATCTTCTTAAATTTTAATCTTCTGATTGATTGATTCTTTACTGTTGAAGGAGAAAGGCCTTTATATAGTCTTCCTCCAAGGTAACCGGCTGATCCGGTTTCTATCGAACTTCTGATAGCTCTGACAGTTGCAGTAGACCGGCTGAAATGACAGCTGTCAAGTCATCCAGTCACATCTTGAAAATACTGTCTCTGTCTGAATGTGTCGAGACTGATCTTCATTATGTCTCGACACAAATAGACCAAGTGTCGACACAAGTGAACTAAGTGTCGACACAAGCCTTGGTGGTGTCGACACAACTTCTTTTTTTATTGTGACAGCTTCTCTACACAGCTTCTGTTGAGTATGTCGACACTGATTGAGTGTGTCAACACAAGTACTTCTTTAAAACTTAGTTGAATTCTGCTGTGTGTCGACACATCTCCTTTGTGTCGACACAACTTCTTTTGTTGTTGATACTAGCTGAGTGTCGACACATCTCCTTTGTGTCGACACAACTTCTTTTGTTATTGATACTAGCTGAGTGTCGACACATCTCCTTTGTGTCGACACAAGTACTTCTTTACTTTAACTGTGTTGAAACTTACTGTGTGTCGACACAAGTCCTGTGTGTCGACACAGTTGATGTCGATAATGTCTTCAGTGTGTTGACACAGCTTCCTGGTGTCGACACATTGTATGTCGACTAAGCTTCTCTGGGTGTCGACACTTCCTCTAAGTGTCGACATGATTTATGTTGACAATTCTTCATAGTGTGTCGACACCGCATGCATGTGTCGACACTTTTCTTCTGGTGTTGACTCTGCCTTTCCTTATGTCGACACAAATACTCCAAGTGTCGACACAGCTTCTCTAGGTGTCGACACAAGCCTTCATAAGTGTCGACACTGCTTCTCTAGGTGTCGACACATGGACTTAGAAACTTTTCTGAATTTCCTGCAATTACTTAACCTGCACATATAAACTCAAAGCACATCAAATACACCTTGATGTATATCATTGAGTAGGGTGAGGCTTCTTCAAATCTGGTACACATTTTCCAATGTACCCAACACCATCTATTCAAGTGAAGAAAGGGACATACATCAATAAGTCTCTTAAGTGCAGATTCTGAACCAGCCTGTCAAGACGAATTCAGATTGATTTCTGAATTTCAAGAAAGAAGCTGATTGAAGATCAACTTCAAAGGAGATCAACCCTACTGTGTTCAGATTCAAGAAGCTTTGAAGAAAGCTAAGACAGGTTGATCTCTAACAACAGATTCTTTCAAGAATTGATCAAGAAACCTTCCATCCTTTCTCTCTCAACCAGGGTGGTGGTAAATTTTAAATTTACAGCTATTTTCAGTAGGATCTTTTTAAGATCTGAGTTGTAAGACTGATTTATAAAGGCTGAGTTGTAGGAGATTAAGTTCTCTGAGTGGTAGGCCTTGTTGAAGGCTGAGGTAAGGGCCGAGAGCCTGAGTTGTAGGAGATTTTCATATCTGAGTTATAGGCCTTATTAAAGGCTGAGGTAGGGCAGATTGCCTGAGCTGTAGGAGTGTGAACTCACTCTGAGTTGTAGGAGCCTTGTTTGGGTTCTGAGCTGTAAGATCTGCGGATCTGAGGAAAAGGGAAGAAGTTAGGCCGAATCTAGCACACTACTAGATAGGTGAAGAGGGAAAGTGGATGTACCCAGACCTTGGGAAACCACTATAAATTAGTGTGTCATCTGTGATTGTGTGTGGTATTGTTATTTTTGTGTTGTGATAGCTGTAGAACTATATGTTTCTATTAATTAACTGAATTAATATTCTGCCTTAGAAGGAAAAAGAATTGAACCTATTCACCCCCCCTCTAGGTGTTTAGGAACTAATTCTTTCAAGTGGTATCAGAGCCAGGTTTCTCAAAAAAGACTTAATAGTCTGAGTAAGATCTATAAGGCAGAAGTAAGTTAAAGAAGATGGGTTCAGGAGAAAACCATAAAGAATTTGGTTCATTGAAGTTGCCTATCTGCAGGAAGGAAATCTTTGGAATATGGAAGGAAAGGGTCAGACTATTTATGGAGGCATCTGATCCTAGAATTTATGTAACAGTTAAGGAAGGACCATATTTTCCAATGAAGGTTTCTGTTCTTGATGCTAATCAAAGGATTCCTAAGGATTTTTCAGAAATGACTAAGGATGAGATCATCTTGGCTACAATGGATAAAAAGCACATAATATTATAGTGAGTGTCATAGATGACTCAACATTCCAGCTTCTGATTCACTACAAAACCTCCAAGGAGATGTGGGACACATTGGTTGTTTACATGGAGGGTTCTGAAGAGGTTAGGCAAGATAGAAAGTCTATGCTTAATCAAGAATATGAGAGTTTCAGACAAGCCAAGTCTGATAGCATAACTGAATGTTATAAGAAGTTCTACAGAATTATAAATGAACTAATGTCCTATGGAAGAATCTTCAGTACATATGAGCTGAATGACAAATTCCTTCGGTTTGACTAAGGATTGGGATACAAAGATCTGTGTCATAAGGGAAGTGGCCAGACTGGCAGAAATTTCACCTCCAACACTTTTTGGCAAATTACTGTCTTATGAGATGCAGATGTTGGCCAGAAAGGAGGAAGAGAAAAATACAAAAGTTGACTATAGAGAAAAGTCAGTGGCCTTCAAGGTAGAAGCCACAAGGAATAATAGGAGGATGTCTCCATCTTCTCCTAAGAAAGCTGCAGAAGGGATCTCAGAAAATTATGATAATCACAGTTCAGACAGCAGTAATTCTGATGAAGACTTTGCTGCTTTCACAAGGCAGTTTCAGAGACTCTTAAAGAAGAAGCAGTGGAAATCTAAGCCATCCTCATCTCAGTCCAAGGATGACTATTATCAGAAGAGGAAATCATCCAGGAAGGACAGGAGTGGGACAAAGCCTAGCAAGTCAACTACATCAAAGATTATTTGCTAATGCTGCAACAGACCTGGACATGTTGTGGATGTCTGTCCAAACAAAAGGAAGGAGTCTGCTGATAAAAAGAAGTCTCAACACAAGAGCAAGATGGAGAAATCCTTGGTAGCTAAGAAAGAGAAAAGTTGGACAAATCAATCAACTTCAGAGTCTGAATCTGAGGCTGAGGCCTATATTGGTTTGTTTGCAACAGAAGAAGCGGATGAGTTCTTGAAATTACTGGACTCTATAAATGAGCAAGAAGACCATCAGTGCAAAGGACTGATGGATGTGTCTAAAGAAGACCAGTGTCAGGATCAACCTGGTCCTAGTAAGGTAAAAAGTTTATTTGAAGATTCTGATTACTACACTGGGTCAGAATCAGATGCATCTGCATCAAGAGATGTGGATGGGTCTGAATCTGAAGGAGATATTCATCAGCTTATAGATGAATATGGAGATTTGTTGCAGGCACTCAAGAGAAGCAAAAACCTGGCCAAAAATCAGGCTTAGGAAATTGCAGCTCTTAAGTTGGATGCATCTGATTCAGAAAAGCTGCTGGATCAGAAGATGAATGAGATTGCCAAGCTGAAAAACATAACTGTTATTCAGTTGGGTACAATCACATTCAAAAATGATCAGATCAAAAGTCTGGAAGATAGACTTCAGAAAGAGAAGGAAATAGTGGCTAGTTTCTCTAAGCCAAAATCTGTCCTACCCTTAATTGATGACTTTGTGTCTCAAAAGGGTAAGGCAGGATTAGGCTTTAAGGGAACTGCATGGGTTGCCTAGTCCAATAATAAAGGCAAAGCCCCAGCACAAAATAAAAGATCTGCTGCCAACAATACAGCTAAGATTGTACCTAAAAAGAGGCATAATAAGTTTGAGTGTTGTTGCTGTGGCAAGATAGGCAATTATGCCTTAGACTGTTGGCACAACACCGGTGTCAGGAAGAATAGCAGTCTACCTATTAGAAGAGTTGCAGGCAGATTTGTTATGTTTCAGGCTAACTTGAACCAAGGACCCAAAAGTTATTTGGGTTCTAAGGTTAAGTAATCTTTGTTGCAGGTGAGTCCAAGTTGTCATGCCCCTATATGGTACTTGGACAGTGGATGTTCCAGGAACATGACTGGAACAAGAGGATTGCTGAAGGACTACTCACCAATATTGAATGGGCCTAAAGTAATCTTTGGTGGTTCTGAAAAAGGAGTCATCAAAGGTTTGGTACATTTCTAACAACTTAATCACTATCACTCAAGTGGCTTATGTGAAGGGTTTGAAACACAACCTAATAAGCATAAGCCAGCTGAGTGAACTTGGATATGACATTTCATTTATTAAGAATGGGTATCATATCAAGAGGTTAAGTGATCAAAAAGTCATATTGACTGGCTATAGAAAAATAAATGTGTATTGCCTAAACTTTGAGAGTGAGAATAAAAATTCTCCTATCTGTCTTGTGGCTGATGAGAAAGCCTCTCATTGTGTCAAATGATATAAGATACTAGCTCATGTTAACTACAAGACTATTGGCCAACTCGTTAGTAAAGAGTTAGTGAGGAATGGTTCCCAAGTTAAGTGCTTTAAGGATGGAATATGCTCAGCTTATCAAAAAGGCAAGCAGAAAAGATCCTCCTTTCATAGCCTAGAAACCAAAGACGCTGTGAGGTGCTTATACCTCTTGCGTATGGATTTATTTGGTCCTATGCCAGTTCATATTCTAGGTAGGAAGGTCTACACTTTTGTGGTTGTAGATGACTATTTTAGATTTTCATGGGTATTCTTTTTGAGGAAGAAATCTGAAACCCCAAATGTCTTCTGCAATTTTGTCAAATAAATTCAGAATGAATTAGATAGTTCAGTGGTCAAAATCAGAAGTGACCATGGAACTTAATTCCAATCTGAAAGTATGACAAGGTTGTGTGAAGAATTTAGGATTCATCAGGAATTCTCCTCACCTACAACACCTCAGCAAAATGGCATTGCTGAAAGAAAGAATAGGACATTGATTGAGGCTGGAAGAACACTATTGAGTGACACTACTCTCCCAGAATATTTCTGGGCTGAGGCAGTAAACACTGCATGTCATGTGCTCAATATGGCTTCCATCACCAAAAGCCACAAAAAGACACCCTATGAGGTTATGAAAGGCAGAAAACCAAACTTATGCTATTTTAGGATCTTGGGTTGCAAGTGCTATGTACTTAACAATGACAAGTCTCACCTAACTAAGTTTGCTTCCAAATCCCAAGATGGGATATTTGTTGGGTACAACAACAATAGTAAGGCTTATAGGGTCTACAATTTGGCTACTCAAGTTATAGAAGAGTCTGTTCATGTCATATTTGATGAATCTAGACTTATTAACAGTGAGTTCCTTAGTAGTTCTTGTAGCTCTATAGGTATACAGCAGAAGATGGACCAGTTTACTATCAGAGAAGATCCAATTGCAAAGCAGGATGAGGAAAATGGTAGTTGTTGTCCAGGGGGAGTACAAGACACTCAAGAGGCTAATGAAGACCATGAGGTGCAGCATAATGAAGAGAATGAAGAAGGTCAAACTGTTGATACATTACCTCCAGCAGTTAGATATTTAAAGGATCATCCTGCACACCAGATCATTGGTGATCCAAGACATGGAGTACAAACAAGAAGCAGGAACTTAAATACAGTTCTTTGCTCAAGCTTCTTATCTCAACTGGAACCCAAGAGATTTGAAGAAACTATTCAAGACCCACACTAGATTGATGCTATGTAGGAGAAGTTAAATCAATTCAGAAGGTGCAAGGTATGGGAGTTGGTTCCAAAACCAAAGGGCTACAATGTCATAGGGGCAAAGTGGATTTATAGAAACAAGCTTGATGAGAGTGGGATCATAGTGAAGAATAAGGCAAGACTAGTTGCCAAAGGATACAGGCAGGAAGAGGGCATAAACTTTGATCAGACTTTTGCTTCAGTGGCAAGGTTGGAAGAAATAAGGCTATTCCTTGCATATGCAGCATATCAAGGCTTCAAAGTGTTCCAAATGGATGTTAAGTCAGCATTCTTAAATGAAGACTTAAAAGAGGAGGTCTATGTAGAACAACCCTCAGGTTTTGTTGATCCACTCAATCCTAATTATGTTTATAAACTTAGGAAAGCTTTATATGGGTTGAAACAAGCCCCAAGGGCTTGGTATGAAACCCTGTCTACGTTTCTCATTGAGAACAAATTCTCAAGGGGAAAATAGATAAGACTCTATTCCTTAGAGAATCCAAAGGAAAGATCATCTTAGTCTAAATATATGTTGATGACATAATATTTGGTTCTACTGAAAACAACCTTTGTAGAAAGTTTGCAAAACTTATGCAAGGGAAGTTTGAGATGAGCAGTATGGGAGAACTTAAGTTCTTCTTGGGACTCCAAGTAAGACAGACTGATGATGGCTTGTCCATATCCCAGTCTAAGTTCACACAGGAGTTAATTAAGAAGTATGGTATGGAGTCATTCACTACCATGAGAACTCCAATGGGGACAAGTATGTCTATAAGCAAAGATATTGCAGGAAAACATGTAGATGATTCTTTATATAGAGGAATAGTTGGCTCCCTCCTTTATCTGACTGCTAGTAGACCTGACATCATGTATGCAACATGTGTTTGTGCTAGGTACCAATCCTGCCCTAAAGAATCTCATTATACTGCTGTCAAAAGGATTTTGAGATATCTTAAGGGCACACCTAATCTAGGCCTTTAGTATCCTAGGAATAGAGATTTTCTACTAATAGGCTATTCAGATGCAGACTTTACAGGATGCAAAGTAGATAGGAAAAGCACAATAGGCACCTATCAATTTCTAGGAGGAAGATTGGTGTCATGGAGCTGTAAGAAGCAGACTAGTCTGGCAATTTCCATAGTTGAGTCTGAGTATGTTGCTGCAGGAAGTTGATGTGCACAGCTATTGTGGATACATCATCAGTTAGAAGATTATGGTATTCAGGTAAGTAGAACTCCATTATTATGTGATTCTACTAGTGCTATTTCTATTGCTCATAATCCTGTTTCTCATAGTAGAACAAAGCATATAGAAATAAGATACCATTTTCTTAGAGATCATGTAGAAAAAGAAGATATTTATTTAGAATTTGTTAATACAGATTTACAAATTGCGGACATGTTCACTAAGCCATTAGATGAAACTAAATTCAATAATTTCAAAATTGAATTAGGAATGTTGAACATAAATTAGTTTAACAAATTTGGCTAAGTAAAATTGTGTCGACACAAAAAGTTGTCTGTGTCGACACATAGTAGTTGGTGTCGACACTCCATGAAAGTGGTATCGACACATCTAGAAAATTGGTGTCGACACTTCAGAGCAGTTGTGTCGATACATCCAGAAGTTGTGTCGACACTTAGATTTAGAGTCGACACAGAATTTCTGTCGAACTGATAAGAATGTTTGTGTCGACACATCATCAATTGGTGTCAACACATAGAAGTCAACACTTTTGTTGAGACATTAGAAGTCTGTGTCGACACATTTCAACTGTGTCGACACATTAAGAGAATTTTGATGTGCCTTTTGACCTTCATTATTTAAAAGGGTATAAATAGGTCAACAACATACTTTGTCGACACACTCTCCATATTTTCGAGAACAAAACCTTGTGTCGACAAATTCTCTCTTCTCAATCCAAGATTTCTCTCAACCCCAATGGCGCCAAAGCTTGAAGATAACGTCAACGAAGGCTATGAGCTGGTTCGCAACACTTTTGATAATGCGGAACCCGAGATTAAAACAGTAATTACCCTAATTACTGTGAATGGTTTGGAATTTCTGGTATCCGAACCTACTAAGATATGGAAGAAGGGAATCCTTGAGTTCTATGGAGCTGCAACTCAGGATTCTACTGGATTAAAGATTAGGTCTTCAATCCAGGGTAATAAAATCAAACTCACCATGAAGAGCATACGAAAAACTCTTCATCTGCCCAATACTCAAGAAGATAAAGAAGTTACCTCTACCAAGACCAGGGAATCACTCCAGTGGTGTGGATTGGATCCCACCATGAAGATTTGATCTGCAATGAACAGGAAAGGGATGAATCTGCAAGGAAAATTCCTTTCTAAAGTGGTTGGAAAGGTCATTCTCTGTAAGCCAGGGGGATATGATAGGGTTTCAGCCTATATGTTTAGTCTGATGACCATGATTATCTTCAGACTGAACACAGATTGGTCTGCAGTAATCTTTGAAAAGAATAAGGAAGGTATCAAGAAGCCAAATCTGGGAAGAATCATGAGTCTATACTTGACTGGAATAATTTCGGAAGTAATGGAACAGACTATTGGTTCTAAGATCAACCACATGAGAAGAATGGATATAAGGATAATCTCCAGATGGGATAGAGTCCTAACAAAGGACATGCCTGATGAAGAGAGGCCAGAGATTGCTGAAAAATCTCCTATACAAGACATTACAGATGGTGCTCAGGTGCAGGGGGAGCCTTATCTTGAGGAAGAGCCAACACACTTAGAAAGTGAAATGGCTACTCAAACTATTCTTGAGGTAATCCAAGAAGTTAATCAATCAATTTTCATAATGAGGATGAAACACTAACTGTGCCCTTAGTTGATGTTGACCAGACCACTCAACTCAACAATCAAGCACAGGATGTTATCATGGAGGATACATCTACAGCTGCTGAAGCTCCTGAGTTGGTGGTGCCTCAGGTCCCAACTCAATAAGAGTTTACCCTTGAAGAGTTGTTCCCTGATATAGTGCAAGCCAGGACTGAGGGGGAGCAAGTTGAAATTGAGGGGGAGCAAGTCAGGACTGAGGAGGAGGAGCAAGGGACTCGGGGGGAGTTAAATAGATCTGACAAAGAGCTGCCCACAAGTCCAAAGGACACTATGAATCTAGAAAGTACTTCTGATTCTGATGATGGATAAGCTCTAAGAGCAAAAAAGAGAAAGCTGATGGTTTTCAAAAGAAGAAGCCAAAGCTATAAAAGGGCATTGCAAACTGCTCCACAACCTGCTCCAGCCACTGATTATAGCTCCTTACTGGTATCTTTGCGAGTCAAATTAGATGAACAAAGAATAACCATGAAAAAGTATATAGATGAGAGACATAATGAATTGCTGTTGGGAACATTGGTCTAAATGTACCTGATTTGAAGAAGCCTCACCCAACTCAATGATATACACCAAAATGTATTTGATGTGTTTTGAGTTTACTTGTGCAGGCTAAGTATTTGCAGGAAAGAAGAAAAAGTTTCTAAGTCCATGTGTCGACACCAAGGAGCAATGTGTCGACACTTAAGAAGACTTGTGTCGACACCCAGGCAAGCTGTGTCGACACTTGGAGTCATTGTGTCGACACCAGGGATGCAGAGTCGACACCAGACAGAAAGTGTCGACACAAGGAGCTGTGTCAACACTCAGTGAAGAAAAGTGCAGTGAAGCAGTGTCGACACTTAGCAGTTGTCTCGACACCCAGTGAAACTGAGTCTACATCAAAAAGTGTCGACACTTGGAGGCTGTGTCGACACTCAGCAAAAGTCAGCAGAAACTAAGTATAAGTGTCGACACTCAGAATAATGTGTCGACACACAACAGAAGAGTCAACACTTGAAGAAAGTGTCGACACAAGAAAGAATGTGTCGACACTCAGCTGAAGACTCAACACTTGAAGAAAGTGTCGACACAAGGAGCTGTGTCGACACTTAGTAAAGATCAGCAAAGTTCAACAAAAATATTCTAAGTACAAGTGTCGACACTAAGGGAATGTGTCGACACTCAGCCAGAGTCTCGACAGAAGAAGAATGTGTCGACACAATGAGCTGTGTCAACACTCAACAAGTATCAACACTGAAGACATGTGTCGACACCAAGAAGCAGTGTCGACACTTAACAGATTCAACACATGAAGATGTGTCGACACAAAGGTGTTGTGTCGACACTTAGAAGAATTCAGCAAAATACTGAAGTACAAGTACTTGTGTCGACACTCAATTTCAGTGTCGACACATGAAGAAGAAGTAGTGTCGAGATATAAAATCTACAACACAAGGAGTTGTGTCGACACCTTGTAGGCTAGTGTCGACACTTAGACAACATGTGTCGACACTTGATCTATAAGTGTCGACACTTAAAGATAGACAGTCTCGACACTTAAAGACAGTTATAGAATTTTCAAGAACTGACTGGATGACTTGACAGCTGCCATTCCAGCCAGTCTACTACACCTGTCAGAGTTGTCAGAATTCAGTTATGGACCGGACCAGCCGGTTACCATGAAGAAGGCCTATAAATAGGCTTATGCTGTCTACAGAAAGTGATTGATTGAACACAAGTCCAAGTTCAGATTAAAAGAAGATCTAGCTATCAAGTGAAGATCTAAGAAGTTGGAGAGAGAGAGCTCCATCCAAGAAATCAGCCGTTGGAACCAGGCTGAGAAGAAGGGTTCAGATCTATTCTGAATCTTAAGTAGCAGAGATCAAGGATCAACTGCAAAAGGAGTCAATCTTATTGAGTTCTGCATTCAAGAAGCTTTGAAGAAAGCTAAGTCAGATTGATTTCAGCTGAGTTCTTCCAAGAACTCATCAAGAAACTCACAACTCTCCTCTCTTGTCTCTGAGTTGCTGAGTTAACATTATTGTATTCATTTTATCTTATAGGATCCTTTGGATCTGAGTCTTGTAAGCCTGTAATTATAAAGGCTGAGTGTAGGGCTTGAGAGCCTGAGTGTAGGAGATTGAAATCTCTGAGTGTAGGCCTTGGTGGCTGAGTGTAGGCCTTGGTGGCTGAGTGTAGGCCTTTGTGGCTGAGTGTAGGCTTTGTGTAGAAGTTGAGTTGTAGGGCCTTGGGCCTGAGGTGTAGGAACCAGTTTTGGGTTCTGAGATAGTGGAGGAGTTTGGCCGAATCTAGTACACTGCTAGATAGGCGAAGGGGGAAAGTGGATGTACCCAAACCTTGGGGAACCACTATAAAACTGTGTGTCTTCTGTGTGCTATGGTTTGATGTGAATGCTGTGTGATTGCTGTGCAATAGTAGATATAAATCTGTGTTAAAAACTGATTGCTGCCATACAAAGTTAAAAAGATTTGGTCACCTATTCACCCCCCCCCCCCCTCTAGGTGTTTAGGTACTATATCTTTCAAGTGGTATCAAAGCGAGGTTCCTCAAAAAGAGACATAACTGTCTGAGTAGATCCTGATTGGCAGATTCAGTCTAAGTGAATTACAGAATCAAGAAAATCAAGAACCATGGGTTCCACTGAAAATCAAAAGGAATTGGGATCCATGAAGTTACCCATATGTAGGAAAGAGATCTTTGGGATCTTGAAGGAAAGGGTGAGACTTTTTATGGAAGCCTCAGACCCTAGGATTTATATCACAGTAAAGGAAGGGCCATATGTGCCCATGAAGGTGTCAGTCTTAGATGCAAATCAGAGAACACCAAAGGATTTCTCAGAAATGACAAAGGATGAAATTGTTCTAGCCACTATGGATAAGAGGGCTCAGAACATCATAGTGAGTGCCATAGATGATGCAACTTTTCAGAATCTAATACACTGTAAGACAGCTAAAGAAATGTGAGATACTCTTATTGTGTATATGGAGGGTTCTGAAGAAGTGAGGCAAGACAGAAAATCATTGCTAAACTAAGAATATGAAAGTTTTAGACAAGGAAAAGCTGATAGCATAACTGAGTGCTATAAGAAGTTCTACAGGATTGTGAATGAGCTTATGTCCTATGACAGAGAGTTCAGTAATTATAAACTCAATGATAAGTTTCTAAGGTCCCTAACAAAAGATTGGGACACCAAGATCTGTGCCATTAGAGAAATGGCTAAGTTAGCAGAAATTCCTCCACCAACACTGTTTGGCAAACTGCTGTCCTATGAAATGCAGTTAATGGTGAGTAAAGAAGAGGAGAAATCCACAAGAAGTGAACACAAAGAGAGGACAGTGGCCTTCAAAACAGAAGCCCCCAGAAAGTACAGAAGTAAGTCACCTTCTCCACCACCAAAAGCAGCTGAATCTGAGTTAGATGAGTCAGTCAGCAGAAAATCTGAAAGCAGTGAAAGTGATGAGGACTTTGCTGCCTTCACAAGACATTTTCAGAAATTCTTAAAGAAGAAACAGTGGAGGACAAGGCCATCTACATCACAGGGAAAGGAAGACTATTATCAGAATAAGAAGTCTTCAAAGAAAGACAGGAAAAAGTCCAAGTCTAGCAAAGCTACACTATCAAAAATTGTGTGCTATTGCTGTAATAGACAAGGACATGTCATTGCAGATTGTCCAGAGAAGAGGAAGGAGTCTAGTGACAAGAAAAGGACTCAATACAAGGGCAAGAAGGAGAAGTCTTTTGTTGCCAAAAAGGACAAGAGCCTGTCAGATATCTCTTCATCAGAAACTGAGTCACATGCTGAGGCATATATATGACTGTTTGCTGAGGAAGAAGAAGAAGAGTTCATGCAGATTATGAATTCTATATATGAACAAGAAGACTGTCAGTGCCAAGGACTAATGGCATTGACAGAAAGTGACAAAATCCTGGAGCAGCCAGGACCTAGTAAGGTACAAAGTTCAACTTTAAGTTCAGTTTCTTGTGCTAGTACAGAATCAGATTCATCATCATCAAGTGATGAGAGTGCATCTGAGTCTGAAGAGGATATTCATCAGTTGATAGATGAATATAAAGTTCTGTTGCAAGCTTATAAGAAGAGCAAGTCCCTAGCCAAAAGTCAGGCAAAGGAAATTGCTAATCTCAAAGCTGCTGCAACTGATTTTGAGAAGTCATTTGATCAAAAGCTTAATGAGATAGCCAGACTGAAGCACATAACTGTGATTCATATGGGAACTATATCATTTAAGAATGATCAAATCAAGAGTCTGGAGATTAATCTTTAGAAGGAGAAAGACTTAGTTGCTAGGTTTTCTAAACCAAAGTCTGTTTTACCCATAATTGATGAATTTGTTCATCACAAAGGTAAAGCTGGACTGGGTTTTACAAGACCTGCAGGACTGTTCAGTCCAAGTCTAAGTCCAAGGGCAAAGCCCCAACTCTCAATAAGTCTGCTGTAGATAAAACAGCAAAGACAGTACCTAAGCAAAGGTACAATAAGTTTGAGTGTTGGTGCTGTGGCAAGATAGGCCACTTTACAATGGACTGTTGGCACAATGCTAGTGCCAAAGTGAGTAGCAAACTGCCTGTTGGAAAGCCTGCAGGTAGCTTTGTTAGGATGCAAACTAACCAGTACCAAGGACCCAAGAATTCTTTGGGTTCTAAGGTTCACTAATCTGTTTTGCAGGTGAGTCCAAGTGGCCATGCCCCTATATGGTACTTGGACAGTGGATGTTCCAGACATATGACTGGAACATGAGAATTACTAAAGGACTACACACCAATAAAGATGGTCCAAAAGTCACCTTTGGTGGTTCTGAAAAAGGAATCATCAAAGGTTTGGTAACATTTCTAGTAACTTAGTTACCATTACTCAAGTGGCTTATGTTAAAGGTTTGAAACACAACCTAATAGTATAAGTCAATTAAGTGATGTAGGATATGACATCTCATTTGTTAAGGATGGTTGTCATATCAAGAGGTCAAATGATCAAGAGATCATTTTGACTGGCTATAGAAAAAGAAATGTCTACTGCTTAGACATTATGTGTGAGACCAATGGTTCTCAATTGTGTCTTGTAGCTGATGAGAAAGTCGCTCATTATGTCAAATAGCACAAGAGGCTAGCCCATCTTAATTACAAGATAATTGGCAAACTCTTTAGTAAAGAGTTAGTGAGGAATGGTCCTCAAGTTAAGTGTATTAAAGATGGTATTTGCTCAGCTTGTTAAAAGGGCAAGCAGACTAGATCCACCTTTAGAAGCATAGAAAACAAAGATGCTGTGAGGTGCTTATTCCTCTTGCATATGGATCTCTTTGGTCCAATGCCAGTTCACAGCCTAGGTAGGAAGGTCTATACCTTTGTAGTTGTAGATGACTACTCAAGGTTTTCCTGGGTGTTCTTTCTAAGACAGAAATCTGAAACACCTAGTGTCTTCTATAGCTTTGTCAAACAGATTCAGAATGAACTAGCTAGTACTGTGGTCATAATAAGAAGTGACCATGGTACTGAATTTCAGTCTGATAGCATGACAAAACTATGTGAAGACTTTGGGATATTTCAAGAGTTTTCTTCACCAAGAACACCTCAGCAAAATGGCATTGCTGAGAGGAAGAATAGAACCTTGATTGAGGCTGGTAGGACCCTATTAAGTGATACATCACTACCAGAATATTTCTGGGCTGAAGCAGTTAATACTGCATGCCATGTTATTAATAGGGCTACCATTACTAAAAGCCTCAACAAGACCCCCTATGAGGTTGTGAAAGGCAGGAAACCAAACCTATCCTACTTCAGGATCTTTGGTTGTAAGTGCTTTATACTTAACAATGGAAAGTCTTACTTGACTAAGTTTGCTGCCAAGTCCCAAGAGGGAATTTTTGTTGGGTACAGCAACAATAGTAAGGCTTATAGAGTCTACAACTTGACTACACAAGTTGTAGAAGAGACTGTACATGTAGTATTTGATGAAACTAGGCTTATTAACAATGAGTTGTCTAGTAGTGTATGCAGCCCCACAGGTTTAACAAAGAAGATGGACAAGCTCACTATAGAAGAACCTACTGCAAGACAGTAAGTAGAAGACAGTGGCTGTTATCCAGGGGGAGTACTACATGTACCTAATGCAGAAGAAGTACAAGGAGTACAGCATAATGAAGATGTTGAAGAAGTTTAACCTGAATCCAGGATGCCTCCAGCCAATAGGCATCTTAGAGATCATCCAGCTGAGCAAATCATTGGTGATCCAAGTCAAGGGGTACAAACAAGGAGCAGAAACCTGAATGCAGCAATCTACTCCAGCTTTCTATCCCAAGTTGAACCAAAGAAGTTTGAAGAAGCCATCCTAGACCCTCATTGGATTGAGGTAATGCAAGAAGAGTTAAATCAGTTCAAGAGGTGCAAGGTCTGGGAGCTTGTTCCTAAACCTAAAGACCACAATATAATTGGAACCAAGTGGATCTATAGGAACAAGATGAATGAACAAGGAGTCATCATTAAGAATAAAGCAAGATTGGTTGTTAAAGGATATAGGCAGGAAGAAGGTATTGACTTTGATCAAACCTTTGCTCCAGTAGCCAGACTGGAAGCCATAAGAATGTTCCTGGCCTATGCAACCTTTCAAGGATTCAAAGTTTATCAAATGGATGTCAAGTCAGCATTTCTGAATGGTAATCTTAAAGAGGAAGTCTATGTGGAACAGCCTTCAGGTTTTGTTGATTCAACTCTACCTAATCATGTCTATAGACTTAGGAAAGCTTTATATGGGTTAAAGCAAGCCCCTAGGGCTTGGTATGAAACCCTGTCTAGTTTCCTCATTGAGAATAGGATCACAAGGGGGGAAATAGACAAGACTCTATTCCTTAGGGAATCTAGAGGCAAAGTAATACTAGTCCAAATATATGTAGATGATATTATATTTGGGTCTACTGAAAGTAGACTTTGCAAAAAGTTTGCAAAACTGATGCAAGGTCAATTTGAGATGAGTAGTATGGGAGAGCTAAAGTTCTTCTTGGATCTCCAAGTAAGACAGACTGAGAATGGTTTATCCATTTGCCAGTCCAAGTTCACCCTAGAACTCATAAGGAAGTATGGTATGGATTCATCCAGCACCATGAAGACTCCTATGGGGTCAAGTATGTCTCTTAGCAAGGATGATGCAGGGAAACCTGTAGATGAAACCTTGTATAGAGGGATAGTTGGCTCCCTATTATACTTGACTGCAAGTAGACCAGATATCATGTATGCTACATGTGTCTGTGCAAGGTATCAAGCCTGCCTAAAGAGTCTCATTTGACAGCAGTCAAAAGAATATTGAGATATCTAAAGGGCACTCCTTATCTAGGCCTCTGGTACCCTAGGAATGGGGATTTTGAACTAACAGGTTATTCAGATGCAGACTTTGCAGGATGCAAAGAAGACAGAAAAAGCACAACTGGAACCTGTTAATTCCTAGGTGGAAGACTGATTTCATGGAGTAGCAAAAGCAAATAAGTGTGGCTATCTCCACTGCAGAATCAGAATATGTGGCTGCAGGAAGTTGGCTATGCTCAACTTCTGTGGATACAACATCAGCTTGAGGATTATGGATTTCAGGTAAGTAGAACTCCACTCTTCTGTGATTCTACTAGTGCTATATCAATTGCACATAATCCTGTTTCCCATAGTAGAAACTAAACATATTGAGATAAAATATCATTTTCTTAGGGAGCATGTAGAGAAGAAGATATCTTACTAGAATATGTTAAAACTGATAATCAATAGCTGATATGTATACTAAGCCCCTAGAAGAAACTAAGTTCAATAGGTTTAAATTGAACTAGGAATGATAAACTTAGACTAAGTTTCATAAAAATGGCTAAGTAAAAAGGTGTCGACACACAGAGATATCTATGTCGACCCAGAAAAGTGGTGTCGACACTTCAGGGAAAAGGTGTCGACACATCTAGGAATTTAGTGTCGACACTTCAGAATATTAGTGTCGACACATGACAAGTTGGTGTCGACACAACCAAGGTGGTGTCGACACATAGTGTTTACTCAGAATTATCTAAGTAAAGTCTCGACTATGTGTCGAGATAAGTGGTGTCGACACATAAACAAGTGTCGACACATATAATCTGTTGACTAAACTTGTGTCGACACATATGTGTCGAGACATTATAAGTCAGTGTCGACACTTATCGCCAGTGTCGACACAATTTAAGTTAGCTGCCCGCCTTTTCATCTTCAAAACTAGAAAGGTATAAATAGGGTTTTGCCTTAGTCTGTCGACACACTTTCAAAAGTTTCGAGACCAAAACTTGTGTGTCGACACCTCTCTTCTCTCAGTTCAAATTCTTCAAACCCTAATGGCGCCAAAGCTTGAGGAGAATATCAACGAAGGGTATGAACTGGTGCGCAATGCTTTTGATGATGCCGACCAAGAAATCAAGACTGTAGTAACCCTAGTAGCAGACTCAGGGTTAGAATATCTTGTTTCAGAGCCAACAAAGATTTGGAAGAAGGAAGTCTTGGAATTCCTCAATGGAGCTAAGGTAGACGACACTGTATTCAAGATCAAGTCCAGGGTTCATGGAGAAAAAGTAAAGGTCTCTCCAAATAGTCTGAGAAAAGTCCTTCAGTTGCCAAGAACTAAGGAAGAAGAAGAGGTTACTGCTTCCAGGACTAGAGATGCACTGACATGGTGTGGACTAGATTCTAAGATGAAAATTGGCTCAGTTTTCAATAGAAAAGGAATGAACAGTCAGGGGAAATTCCTGTCAGAAATTGTAGGCAAAGTAATTCTAAGTAAGCCAGGAGGGCATGACAGGGTATCTGCCCATATGTTTGGTATTATGACAAGGATAATCTTCAATCTGAAAACTGACTGGACTGTAGTGATCTTTGAGAAGATCAAGGAAAGCCTGAAGAAGCCCAATTTGGGCAGGATCTTAAGTCTCTACCTTGCTGGAAGTATTCCAGAGGTAATGGGTCAAACTGCTGGAAGCAAAATTAACCATATGAGAAAAATGGATATGAGGATATTCTCCAGATGGGACAGGGTGTTGTCTAAAGAGATGCCAACCCCTGAGAAGAAAATTCCTGAGAAGGAAACTCCACAGAAGAAGAAGAAGAAGTCTGCCCCAGTGGCTCAGGATCCAACTAGCAGCTCTGATAGTGAAGAGCAAGTTGTCTTCACACCTGATGAGCATGAAGAAGGAACTGCTGTAAAGTCTCCAGCTCCTCAAGATGTAGCTGAAATCCAGGGGGAGCTACCTCAAGCTAGCCCCATACACAAGGATCACATCCAGGGGGAGCCACTAGTTGTGGAAGAACCCACTCCTCTTGAAAGTGAGCAAGCTACAACCACAATTCTAGAGGTAATCACTGAGCTTAATGCTTTGGTTTTTCCTATAGAAGATACTAATTTGTCTGATGTTTATCAGCAACCACAGACTGCTAGTCAAGTCCCAGATGTTGTCATGGAAGACACTTCTGTTGAAGTTGCAGTTGTATCTGATCCAGTGGTAGATGAGCCCAGAATTTTTCCAGCTCATTCTCCACAAGAATTTGCAATGGAAGATTTATTTCTAAATCTGGATCAACAAGACTTTGACAAGGACAATGCTGCTGCTGAAGAGGAAAATGCTCCAGTTGAGGGGGAGCAAGTGCCCATTATTGCAGAACCTGCAAGGCATGAGCCTGAGAAACAACCAGCTATTGAGGAGCTACCTAAGGAGAGGGTAGAGATTGCCAGCACCTCTGCTTATGAAGATGAGGAGACTTCAAGGGCTAAGAAAAGAAAATTTCAAGTATTTAGAAGAAGGAGCCAAAGTTATAAAAAGGCTTTGCAAACTGTTGCTCCACAGCCTATATCACAGCCAGC
The DNA here is from genome assembly GCA_039583875.1 of Platanthera guangdongensis. Lineage (NCBI taxonomy): Eukaryota > Viridiplantae > Streptophyta > Magnoliopsida > Asparagales > Orchidaceae > Platanthera > Platanthera guangdongensis. The sequence continues at coordinate 223,296 of JBBWWR010000138.1, forward strand.
ACCAACTGTTGATTATAGTGCACTGATGGTTGCTATGCAGATTAAACTGGATGAACACAGAAAAGCCATAGAAACTTATGTGGATGAGGGACACAAATCACTACAGTTTGATCTTGCCCAGGATATAAAGTCAATAAGATTTGAGATGAATCTTAATAAGAAGGAGATGACTGACTGCTTCCACAAGGGTGGGAATGCAGTAGTCTACCTTGCAACTCATCAAGAAAAGATAAAGGCTCAAGTAGATGACATAGCACAGAAGCAGGGGTATGTTCTAGAGAACCAAATTAGAATGAATGACAATTTGACACAATCTCACAATGCTATTGTCACAGAGTTGAAGAAATCACTGCTGTTAAGACTGTCATCCAAGACTCACAGAAGATTATAACTGACAAACTCCAAAGGTTAAAACCTTTCTTTAAAGATGGAGTTAATTACTTGGATAACCAGGTTAGATTTCAAAAATATGATGTCAGAGATCATATAGAAAGAGAAGTCATAAAGGGGGAGAGAGTGTTAGTCAAGGCCAGCTCTGATCATGCTAAGTGGATATCTAATTCCATCAGAGCAACTCTTGGATATCCTCCTCTTTGTGATGATGATAATGTTGCTGAATCTGGAATACATCCTGCATATCTAGGAGGGGAGCAACCTGAAGTGGCTCAAGTCATCTACCCTCCTCCAGATTTTGACATGATTCATGCTGATATACAGTCCATGTATAGCCCACCTGGGGGCAAGGACAATGTCATTATATAAAAAGTTGTTCAGCCACTCTCTGAAGCCATGCAAGAAGCTATGCAGAAAGAAGAAGAGACTAGATTGTCTAAAAAGAGGTTCAGGGAGCAAGCTGAACAAGGACCTGACTTTGAGCAGTGGAGCCCCACCTCTAGAAACATTATTTTGACTGCATGGAAAGCTGCAAAAGATAACATTCATGACAGGAACAAGTGATTTTCTGAGGCTGAATGGAGAAAGCATGAGTCAATGCAGGAGGCTATAGTCCAATACAGAAGAAAGGCCAAGATGGGAAAGCTACCTCGTACTGCTCTGGAGCCTAGCAAGTACTTTCCCAAGCCTTATCATTATTTTGAAAGGCAAAAGATTAAGGCTGAGGAACTTAAGAAGAAAGATCTGAAAGGCAAGAAGCCTGCTGATGCTGAAGTTGCTGAAGCTCTTGTTCAAGCCAAAGTACAAGCTGGAAAATGAATAGTGATCAAGGAGCCTGAACAGAAATAGAATTAGAATTTTCTTAAAGTTTACTATGTAATCTTTTTGATGTAAAACATTCTGTAAACTTTTGAAAATGAATATGACAGATATTAAAACAATGTGTTATATGTTAAATCTATTTCATATTTGTTCTGTGATGATGTCAATGTATACATGTTTGATTGATACATGTTTATGATTGCCCTGCTATATATAATCCTGTTTTACATCATTCTGTAATTTTATTATGAATGGTGTATATCATTGACTAAGGGTTATGACTTCTCCAAATAGGGGGAGATTGTTGGGTACATTGGTCTAAATGTACCTGATTTGAAGAAGCCTCACCCAACTCAATGATATACATAAAAATGTATTTGATGTGTTTTGAGTTTACTTGTGCAGGCTAAGTATTTGCAGGAAAGAAGAAAAAGTTTCTAAGTGCATGTGTCGACACCAAGGAGCAATGTGTCGACACTTAAGAAGACTTGTGTCGACACCCAGGCAAGCTGTGTCGACACTTGGAGTCATTGTGTCGACACCAGGGATGCAGAGTCGACACCAGACAGAAAGTGTCGACACAAGGAGCTGTGTCGACACTCAATGAAGAAAAGTGCAGTGAAGCAGTGTCGACACTTAGCAGTTGTGTCGACACCCAGTAAAATTGAGTCTACATCAAAAAGTGTCGACACTTGGAGGCTGTGTCGACACTCAGCAAAAGTCAGCAGAAACTAAGTATAAGTGTCGACACTCAGAACAATGTGTCGACACACAACAGAAGAGTCAACACTTGAAGAAAGTGTCGACACAAGAAAGAATGTGTCGACACTCATCTGAAGACTCAACACTTGAAGAAAGTGTCGACACAAGGAGCTGTGTCGACACTTAGTAAAGATCAGCAAAGTTCAACAAAAATATTCTAAGTACAAGTGTCGACACTAAGGGAATGTGTCGACACTCAGCCAGAGTCTCGACAGAAGAAGAATGTGTCGACACAAGGAGCTGTGTCAACACTCAACAAGTATCAACACTGAAGACATGTGTCGACACCAAGAAGCAGTGTAGACACTTAACAGATTCAATACATGAAGATGTGTCGACACAAAGGTGTTGTGTCGACACTTAGAAGAATTCAGCAAAATACTGAAGTACAAGTACTTGTGTCGACACTCAATTTCAGTGTCGACACATGAAGAAGAAGTAGTGTCGAGATATAAAATCTACAACACAAGGAGTTGTGTCGACACCTTGTAGGCTAGTGTCGACACTTAGACAACATGTGTCGACACTTGGTCTATAAGTGTCGACACTTAAAGATAGACAGTCTCGACACTTAAAGACAGTTACAGAATTTTCAAGATCTGACTGGATGACTTGATAGCTACCATTCCAGCCGGTCTACTGCACCGGTCATAGTTGTCAGAATTCAGTTATGGACCGGACCAGCCGGTTACCATGAAGAAGGCCTATAAATAGGCTTATGCTGTCTACAAAAAGTGATTGATTGAACACAAGTCCACGTTCAGATTAAAAGAAGATCTAGCTATCAAATGAAGATCTAAGAAGTTGGATAGAGAGAGCTCCATCCAAGAAATCAGCCGTTGGAACCAGGCTGAGAAGAAGGGTTCAGATCTATTCTGAATCTTAAGTAGCAGAGATCAAGGATCAACTGCAGAATGAGTCAATCTTATTTAGTTCTGCATTCAAGAAGCTTTGAATAAAGCTAAGTCAGATTGATTTCAGCTGAGTTCTTCCAAGAACTCATCAAGAAACTCACAACTCTCCTCTCTTATCTCTGAGTTGCTGAGTTAACATTATTGTATTCATTTTATCTTGTAGGATCCTTTGGATCTGAGTCTTGTAAGCCTGTAATTATAAAGGCTGAGTGTAGGGCTTGAGAGCCTGAGTGTAGGAGATTGAAATCTCTGAGTGTAGGCCTTGGTGGCTGAGTGTAGGCCTTGGTGGCTGAGTGTAGGCCTTTGTGGCTGAGTGTAGGCTTTGTGTAGAAGCTGAGTTATAGGGCCTTGGGCCTGAGGTGTAGGAACCAGTTTTGGGTTCTGAGATAGTGGAGGAGTTTGGCCGAATCTAGTACACTGCTAGATAGGCGAAGGGGGAAAGTGGATGTACTCAAACCTTGGGGAACCACTATAAAACTGTGTGTCTTCTGTGTGCTATGGTTTGCTGTGAATGCTGTGTGATTGCTGTGCAATAGTAGATATAAATCTGTGTTAAAAACTGATTGCTGCCATACAAAGTTAAAAAGAATTTGGTCACCTATTCACCCCCCCCCCCCCCCTCTAGGTGTTTAGGTACTATATCTTTCAATTGCAGTTATCATTATCTCAAGATATTAAATACATAAGAGTTGAAGTAAATCAGAACAAGAAGGAAATGATAGATTGCTTCCACAAAGACGGCAATGCTGTAGTCTATCTTGCAAAGCAACAACAAGCAATAAAGACTCAAGTTGATGATATTGCTGTTAAACAAGGTTATGTCCTTGAGAATCAGATCAGGGTGAATGAGAATCTGACAGAATCTCACAATATAATTGTCCCAGAAGTTCACAAACAAGCTCCCATTGGGACTGAACATTTTATTCAATTGAAGTCAGATTATGATAAACAATTACAGGAAGAACTAGCTGCTGTACAAACAGCTATTAAGATTTCTCAAAAGATCATTTCTGATCAGCTACTGAAACTAAGGTCATTTTATAAAGATGGTGTTAATTATCTAGATGACCAAGTAAGATTTCAGAAAGATGACCTCAGAGCTCATATTGAGAAAGAAGTCATATAGTGGGAGAGAGTGTTAGTCAAAGCATGCTCAGATCATGCTAAATGGATATCTAATAGCATCAGAGCCACCCTTACCCCTATATGATGATGATAATGTAGCTGAGTCAGGTGTGCAACCTGCTTATTTTGAAGGTGATCAACCTGAAGTTGCTCGGGTCATTTACCCTCCAGCAGATTTTGATATGATTCAGCAAGAAGTACAGTCAATGTATATCCCTCCAGAGGGTACTAAAAATGTTATCATTGAGAAAGTAGAAATGTCAGAGATAGCTTTGAATAAAGAGCAAGAAGCTCAACTTTCAAAGAAAAGATTCAGAGAACAGGCTGAGTTGAAGCCTGATTTTGAGAAATAGAGCCCAACTTCCAGGAATATTATATTGACTGCCTGGAAGGCTGTGAAGGACAAGACCCATGAAAGGGGTAAATGGTATGCTGAGCAAGAATGGAACAAGCATGAAGCTAGGCAGGAAACCATTATACAATATAGAAGAAAGGCAAAAGCTGGGAAGCTACCTACTAATGCTTAGGAGCCTAGCAAGTACTTCCCAAAGCCTTTTCATTATTTTGAAAGGCAAAGAATAAAGGCTGAAGAACAGAAGCAGAATGTTTTGAAAGGAAAGAAACCTGTTGATGATGCTGAACCTACTGTACAGGCTCAGATCAAATCAGGAAAAGGCATAGTCCTCAAGGAGCCTGATCAGTCTTAGAATAGATTAACTAGATTTTACAACATTGTAATCTTTAGTTTTAAAAATCTATGTAAACTATTGTTAAGAAACTTTTGAAAGTTTAAACAAAACAATGATTAATGCTCATTATGTTTGCATCATTATTCAGTGATGACATTTTATACATATTTTGTTTATAAGTTACCCTGTCATGTAATGTTTTTATACATCATAGTGTGTGTTTATTATGAATGGTGTATATCATTGACTAAGGGTTATGACTTCTCCAAATAGGGGGAGATTGTTTGGTACATTGGAAAATGTGTACCAGATTTGAAGAAGCCTCATCTTACTCAATGATATGCATCAAGGTGTATTTGATGTTGTTTTTTTGAGTTTATATATGTAGGTTAAGAAAACATAGGAATGCAGGAAAAGTTTCTAAGTACATGAGTCAACACCAGAAGAAGTTGTGTCGACACTTATGAAGGCTTGTGTCGACACTGGAGAAAAGATGTTTCGACACCTAGAGTCAATTGTGTCGACACTTGGAAAGGCTGTGTCGACACCAGAAGAAACTGTGTCGACACACAGAGGCAGTGTTGACACACAGAAAAGCTTAGTCGACATCAACTGTGTCGACACACAGAGGCAGTGTCGACACACAGAAGACTTTGTCGACATCAACTGTGTCGACACACAAGGCTTGTGTCGACACATAGCAGAGTTTCAACAAAGTTGATTTTTTTTGTGAAGAGAAGAAGTGACTGTGTCGACACACAGAACTAGTGTCGACACATTCTATAGAAGCTGTGTCGACAAGCAGTGTCAACACCAAGGGAGCTGTGTCGACACCACCAAGGCTTGTGTCGACACTTAGTCTACTTGTGTCGACACATGATGAAGTTCAGTCTCGACACTTTGCTGACAGAGACAGAGTTTCAAGAAGTGACTGAAGACTTGACAGCTGTGATATTCAACAAGTCTACTGAAGCTGTCAGAGCTGTCAGAAGTTCGTTAGAAACAGGATCAGCCGGTTACCATGGAGGAAGTCTATATAAAGACATTCTCTATCAACAGAAGAAAAATATAGATGAGATAAAAAGGAGTAAATACGAAAAAGAGAAGAAGATTTTCAACAGAAGATCTAAGAAGACATTCTTAAGTGGTGATCTACTCAGAGTTTGTCAAGAGAATTCAAAAAAGAATTCAGAAGAATCTTCAGAAGAATTTGGAGAGATAGAGCTCCATCTATTCAAGTGAAGAAAGGGACTTACATGAACAAGTCTCTTAAGTGCAGATTCTGAACAAGTCTACCAAGAAGAATTCAGATTGATTTTTGAATTTCAAGAAAGAAGCTGATTGAAGATCAACTTCAAAGGAGATCAACCCTACTGTGTTCAGATTCAAGAAGCTTTGAAGAAAGCTAAGACAGGTTGATCTCTAACATCAGATTCTTTCAAGAACTGATTAAGAAATCTTCCATCCTTTCTCTCTCAACCATGGTGGTGGTAAATTTTAAATTTACATCTATTTTTAGTAGGATCTTTTTAAGATCTGAGTTGTAAGCCTGATTTATAAAGGCTGAGTTGTACGAGATTAAGTTCTCTGAGTGGTAGGCCTTGTTGAAGGCTGAGGTAGGGATGAGAGCCCGAATTGTAGGAGATTTTCATCTCTGAGTTGTAGGACTTGTTGAAGGCTGAGGTGGGGCATATTGCCAGAGCTGTAGGAGTGTGGACTCACTCTGAGTTGTAGGAGCCTTGTTTGGGTTCTGAGCTGTATGATCTGTGGATCTAAGGAAAAGGAAAGAAGTTAGGCCGAATCTAGCACGTTGGTAGATAGGCGAAGGGGGAAAGTGGATGTACCCAGACCTTGGGGAACCACTATAAAGCAGTGTGCCATCTGTGATTGTGTGTGGTATTGTTATTTCTGTGCTGTGATAGCTGTAGAACTATATGTTTCTATTAATTAACTGAATTAATATTTTGCCTTAGAAGGAAAAAGAATAGAACCTATTCACCCCATCTAGGTGTTTAGGAACCAATTCTTTCAATACTTGGATAGTGGATGTTCCAGGCACATGATTGGAATAAGAAGAATGTTAAAGGACTATACTCTCATAGAGAATGGACCCAAAGTGATCTTTGGTGGATCAGAAAAAGGGGTCATCAAAGGGTTTGGTAATATTTCTTTCAGTTCTATAACAATCACTCAAGTGGCTTATGTAAAATGTTTGAAAAATAACTTGATAAGCATAAGTCAGCTGAGTTATCTTGGGTATGACATTTCATTTATTAAGAATTGGTGTCAGATCAAAAGGACAAGTGATCAAAAGGTGATCTTGTCTGGTTATAGAAAAGAGAATGTTTATTGTTTAAATTTTGATTATGAAAACATGAACTCTCCTATATGTTTTGTAAGACCCCCCTCCCGGATCCCAAAACATGGCACGAAGGGGGGTCTTATGCCCGGAACAGTCTCCTTACGGTAGCATTAGCATACGGGCTAACCTGTAGCACAAGACGCTTATTCCGCCGGCTATAACAATATCAATATAACATGCCAACCCAACCAAATATAAGCAAGAGAAGTCAATCCACAGTAAGCATATAAGTCCAAATAGTACAATAAGAGAGAAGCTAAAACATGCTTCTACATATCAAAGTATAGCTATAGAAATTGCCCAAAAAGGGGCTACATCAAAACATCTCAACACTCACATCTGTGACCGACGGTATCGAAGACACCGTCACTTCAGGCCCTGTCGTCCTGGCTTGGCTGTCATGCTGCGTAGTCCGCGGCTGCTCTACCTGCAGTGTGACCTCCTAAAAGAAAGACGTAGCAACCGTTAGTCGAAACGACTAAGTGGCTTCACATCCGCTCCCCCGGCGACTCCTCGGCACTGGGCGGAGAGAAGGAACAAGGGTAATATATATATATATGCAAGTAAAAGAAGTACAAGCAGGTGGCAATAGTATAAGAGTAATAGTATCATGATCTAGCAAATTTTTAAGAGCTATAGCAACTAACAAGTAAAGTAACAGTAGCAGGAAAGTAACTTAACTTATAAGGATGCTCATACAAACTTATAAGTTAAGGATCAGATTACATAAGGGTAACTCATCGTATAAGAGTGCCCATACAAACTTATACGATGAGTATCTTGATGTGAAATGTTATGAAATGCTATATATGCTATGGAATGACTCACCCATGCTCACACACATGCAACTGCCATGTCGACACAGACTGTATTTCCCACTTTTCGAGCAGGTAGCTAACCTCTCAGGCATCAGCCGCCGTGGCCAGGCGGTGACAGTAGAACGGGCACTTCTACTACTAGGCGTGTATCCACACTACTTCACCTAGGCCTCCGTACGCCTCAACGCTAAGAACACAATAGCGGAGCCCATGCGTACTATGGCCCAGCGAGAGCCTCGGGTAGATGTGCACCGAGGACCAAGCCCCGAACTGACCTTGTGTGACCCGGAAGGAGCCTCAGAAGTAAGCACGATGACCAATCCCAACCGTTCACTTGGCACGGAAGGAGCCCCGGGACATGAACACCGAGGACCAAGCCCAACCGCCCAATGTCTAACTGTCAACTCCCGTCGATGTGATGATCGGCGAGCCCGGAGACCTGCCACACTATCCTTAACCCAGTATTACGACATCTCGTGTCGACTCACACCACATGAAATTTCACACCACCGTGGCATGGAAGTGGCCTCGGAAGAAGGCATGAGGACACAACCCAACCATCCATACATACCTTATCTCAACACAAACCAAACAAGTGACGGTCAACATCGCACTTACATCCTTTCACAATACTACCCGTAGGGAGACGACGCTCTAAGTATTGGACTACTAAACTCATTCTATTAGTCAAACATACTCATGGCCATAATTTATTACTCTACATGATTTTCCAAATGATGACAACATAACATAATATAAACATGATGCGCATATAAAGATCTATCAATCTTTCCAAATGATAACAACATATTGTAAACATGATGAACATATAAAGATCCATCAATCTTTCCAAATGATAACAACATATTATAAACATGATGCACACAAATAACAATCTATCAATTTCTATCAACTCAATTCGTTTAAATAAGCTTGCTTCACAATTTGATTATATGCAATCGGATTAATGAACTTCATCAATCATGCAAATAAAATGATTAATCATAAAAGAGTTCATCCAATCCAAGTAACTTGCAATATTAATTCCACCGAATCCAAATCCATATTATATAAAACCCAGAATTTAGGTGCAGAGTAAATCTGGACTGTAACTTCAACGGAAGATTCCCGAATCTACAATAATCCAGTGGAGACGTGTAACCCCTCGATGGAAAGGTCTTTCCATGGGCTACAACTTTTGTATTCAGATCTCAACCCAGATTTGATATTATCCTATTGAAATTAGACTTGAAGTCCGCTGCGTACAGAACACAATCTCTGCATGCAGGATTTACCGTAAGTCATGTTCGTTCAGACTTTCCTGCGGCTACAGACTTCTCATGAAGACATGCAACCACTCATTGGAAAGGTATTTTCAAGGGCTTCCACTTTCGTGTTTATCCTAAAGCCCAGATCTGCACATATCCTTCATTAAAATGGCCTAGAATATCGCTGCGCGCGGAATACAGATTCAACACGCATCTTGAGGAGGAATGAACGGCATCGGTTCATCTTCCTCCTCAAGTCGATCCTCTCAGATCACCTCCAGAAATTCCTCCACACTTATTCACCCTCATGAGGCCTTAGATCTTCACAAAACCATCTCCCATCTCCACATAGAAGATCGGAGAGGTTGAAGACACCACTAACCAAGAGCACAAGCCCTGGATTGGCCTCACCCTAGAGAAAGCATCTTCTCACATGTCTAGACTATTTTGAGTCGACGTCTCACCTAGGTATCTACAGATCTAGCACTAATGGAGAGGGTAGGAAGCTCACCTCGATTCCAGTGGTTCTTCCATTTCCAGCCATGGATCTCGTAATTCTCCTTGGCGGCATCTTCTCCTTTTCGGCGGCGGTGGATCTCCTCCTCTAGAACTCGCTCCCGCAACCACCTCTCTCAACAGGAGTCTCTCTCAGAAAATAGGGCCGGAATGAAGAGTGAAAATGGCTAGGGTTTTTAGAGTCCATATATATAACAAGAGCGGAGCGTTACCGGCGGTTACAACGTCAATTCAATTCATTGACACGGGTAGGGACACGCCCGTGTCCTTACCTGTGTCCTGCTCGAGTGAAGCGTCACAAGCGGTTACAATGTCGATTCAATATTCGACACGGGTAGGGACAACCCCGTGTCCCATACCGTGACGCCCGTGACACGCCCGTATTACCCCTTTACTTGACACTCGACGATCGTCGAGCGCAAGTCGTAGCACAGGGGGAATTCGTCGATCTCAGCACCTCGATCGTCGAACCCAACCAAAATCATCGACCGGAGAACACGCCCCGGTCACGCCCATGGTCACGCCCGTGACACCAGGTGTGGCCCCTATCAACTACTCGAGGATTCGTCAAACTCAACCAAAATCGTCGAACGGAGGAAATTCTTCGATCTCGACACCACGTTCGCCGATCTCGACACGCTATGTCGAGCTTAACTCGACACACTGACACACGGGTAGGGACACGCCCGTGTCTCTACCCGTGTCATATAATTCGTCGATATCGACACATCTCGTCGTGTTCAGCTCGACACAATGCCACACAGGTAGGGACACGCCAATATCGATACCCGTGTCATATAATTCGTCGATGTCGACACGCATTTCGTCGATCTCGACATGCCTCATCGAGGTCAACTCGACACAATGACACACGGGTAGGGACACGCCCGTGTCTCTACCCGTGTCATATAACTCCTCGATCTCGACACGCAGTTCGACGATCTTGACATGCTGTGTCGAGTTAACTCGACGCACACGCAATCACACGGGTAGGGACACGCCTGTGTCCCTACCCGTGTAACATTCACACGGGTTGTGACACGCCTGTGTCACTACCCGTGTCCTTGTCTGCATTGATTTCTGCACTCCCCACAAGTGCTGCCCAGTTGTTAGCACTCCCTTGAACCCCAGTCAGCTCTCCTGACTCAAAAGACACACATGCGGGCCTAGTGCGATTCGGGACGTTACAAATCCTATAAACAAAATAAAAGATTTCGTCCCCAAAATCAGGCTTAGGCTCGTGGAGAAAAGCATAATAGGAAAATTAACATATGCTTTTAAATAAAATTACCTTGAGAAAACAACTTCGGGTAGCGTTGTTGCATCAAATCCATTGGCTCCCATGTGTAATCCTCCTTCCCATGGTTAGACCATAGCTCCTTCACCAAGGGAACACTTTTGCGGCGCAATATTCTCATCTCGTTATCTACGATCTGCGCCAGCTCTAGTCGCAAAGACCTATCGGACGCCACAGCACCATCAGTAGTGGGGGTATATTGATCGGGCCGTAACATCGTCTTTCGAAGTGACGACACATGGAACACGTCGTGGAGGTTCTCCAGCTCTGGCGGTAACTCCAACCGATAGGCCAACGGGCCAATCCTTTCCAGTATAGTATAAGGCCCAACATACCTTGGGCTGAGATTTTTCACTCTACGCACCCGCGACACTCCATGCATCGGCTGAATCTTGAGGAACACTTTATCACCCACTTGGAACTTCACCATCCGGTTCTTTGCATTGTAATACTTTGCCTGCCGACTTTGAGCCTCCAACATGCGATCCCATATCAATCTGACCGCCGCATCAGTATCATCTATATATTCATTTCCCAATGCCTTCGGATCTTCATCCTGCACCCAAGACAAGGGAGTCATGCACCTTCTTCCGTAAAGGGCTTCATGGGGTGCCATACCGATGCTCGCCTGATGGCTATTATTGTAGGAGAATTCCACTAGGGGCAAGAGTCTTTCCCACGGCTCTCCTCTATCCAGCACACATAACCTCAATAAATCCTCCAGTGTTTTGATGGTCCGCTCAGACTGCCCGTCCGTCTGAGGGTGAAATGCAGTACTAAAGGTTAGGCGCGAGCCCAAATACGCCTGTACCGCATTCCACTCCTTGGAAGTAAACCGACCATCCTGATTCGAAACAATTGTCTTGGGCACGCCATGATACCGTACGAATTGCTCCACAAAAAGGCGTACCAAAACGTCCACGTGTGCTTCCTTCTTCATTGGAATGAACCGGGCCACCTTTGTCAGTCGATCAACAATAACTCACACTGAATCATTCCCGGAGCGGGAGCGAGGCAGCCCATGGACGAAGTCCATAGAGATATCCTCAAACTTCCACTCGGGGATGGGCAACGACTGCAACAAACCACCGGGACTCTTACATTCGGCTTTCACCCTTTGACAAGCTTCCCAATATGTAACATAGTGACAAACATCCTTCTTCATTCCCGGCCAGCACATGGTCTTCCGTAAGCCGGCGTACATCTTGGCAATACCCGGGTGTACAGAATATTGAGAGCAATGTGCCTCTCTCAAGATATCCTCCCGGATTTTGCCGCCCTTGGGAATATAGAGCCAACCACGAAAATAAACGAGGTCGTCTTTTAGTGTGTACTCATCGGTGGTCACATCTTCAATTGTCTTGATTGCCGGGGTCAAGGCCGCATCCATTCCTTGCTCCACCCGAATCTGGTCCCGGATATCACGAACTATGCTCATGATTGCCAAATACTCTGCATACTCTGCCGAAGGAGCCTTGAATACCAAAGTAATATCCATCTCCTCAATCATCCGAGCCAACTCCATACTCATCAACCGAGACTCTGGGCTAGAGCCTGGCACTTTTCTACTCAATGCATCGGCTACCGAGTTCGCCTTTTCGGGATGATAGTTTAAGGTGAACTCATAATCGCATAGAAATTCCAACAACCGCCGTTGTCTCAGGTTCAGCTCCTTCTAAGTGTGGACATACTTCAACTTTTTGTGATCGGAAAAGATCTCGCAGTTGACGCCATATAGATAATGCCTCCAGACCTTTAAAGCGAACACCACTTCTCCCAACTCCAAATCATGAACCGGGTAATTGATTTCATGTTTCTTTAATTGCCTTGAAGCATAAGTGTTTACGTGCCCGTGCTGCATCAATACCGCTCCCATCCCTTGATATGACGCATCCGGGTAAACCTGAAATCCTTCCTTCCCAGACGAAAGTGCAAGGATGGGGGCAGAGGTAAGCCTATCCTTCAGCTCTTGGAACGCTGCTTCACATTGGGGAGTCCACTCAAATGGCACACCTTTCTTCGTCAAATAAGTAAGAGGAAGGGCAATCTTCGAAAATCCTTTCACGAACTTGCGGTAGTACCCAGCAAGTCCAAGAAAGCTTCATATATCGGCCGCCGACTTCAAGGGCGACCACTCCTTCACGGCTCGCACTTTTGATGAATCCACTGCTAATCCTGCTCCACTGATCACATGCCCCAAGAAAGCAACCTCCTTAAGTCAGAATTCACACTTGCTAAACTTGGCGTACAAGGCGTGTTCCTTCAATTTCTTCAACACCAAGGTAAGGTGCTCGACATTCTCCTCCTCTGTCTTTGAGCAGACCAAGATGTCGTCGATGAAAACAATGACGAAGATGTCCAAATATGGCTCAAACACCTTGTTCATCAGACTCATGAAGGCCGAAGGACATTTGTGAGCCCAAACGGCATTACCGTGAACTTATACAAACCATATCTTGAACTGAAGGCCGTTTTCTGGATGTCCCCTTCTCGTATCCTCAACTGATAGTATCCAGAGCCCAGATCCAGTTTAGAAAACCAATGTGCTCCCACTAGTTTATCGAACAACTCGTCGATCCGAGGTAGCGGATAAGTGTTCCGCACCGTCAACCGATTGAGTTCCCGATAATCTATGCACAAACGCAGGGTTCCATCCTTCTTCTTCACGAACAGTACAGTGGCTCCCCAGGGTGTCGAACTGGTTCGAACGAACCCTGACTCCACCAGTTCTTGCAATTGAACTCTAAACTCCGCGAGTTCCTTCGGGGCCATTCTGTACGGGGACTTGGACACAGGCTTGGCACCCGGCACTAGATTAATCTGGAATTCAACCTCTCTATGCGGAGGTAATCCTGGTAGCTTATCAGAAAATACCTCGGGAAAATCCCGCACTACCCGTACATCCTTTACTTCCAATGCTTCCTCCTTGAAATCGAACCAGATCATGAAGACCTTGTCCCCCTTCATATGGGCTTTTACAGCCTGAACAGAAGATAATATCATACGCGGAGCGAAGCCAATACCTTGGAAGATGACGTCGGAGTCTCCATGTCTCAAATAGATTCTCTTCTCTGCGCAGTCGATACTCGCGAAGTACCAGTCCAGCCGTGCCATGCCCAAAATAATGTCGAACTCCGGCATTCTCAGGACCGTGGTCGGCGTATTAAAAGCCTTTCCATCAATGAATAACTCCAACTCGCACTTGGCACTTGTGATCATCTACGAGCCGTCCGGAAGGCGTACTCGTCGGGCTATTCCAGTAAAGTACTGTACACCCTCAACGTCTTTTATAAAATCCTCGGACACAATGGAGTGTGAGGCACCGGTATCGAACAGTGCATAGGCCGTCTTCCCGCCAATTATCACAGTGCCTAATTACCAACAACCAAAACTTATTGCTAGGTGTCTAGTAAGTCTTAATCAATTCAAGTTAGACCATTAAAATATGTTAATTAATTAAATCATACCTGCAATCACATCTTGGCGGTTCCGTTCCTGTGCCATGTCAAGCGCGTACACCTGATCCCTAGCAGGGTCGGGGTTACCTCCTCGCGGTCCTCGTCCTCGACCACGCACGTGACCCCGCCCTCAAGGGGCTACCGGAGGGAGAGTGGGAGGGACGTTCCTAAACAATTGCGGGCAGTAACGTCGAATATGGCCCGGCTGGTTGCATTCAAAGCACACCAGCTCACGACGCCCTTCAGGTTGCTGAAATTGTTCTGGCTGTGGCGGTGGAGGCAACGTAGGTGGCTGCGGAACCGGGTGCTCCACTCTATTGTTCCGGTGGACACGCCCTCCACCTCTTTGATATCCTCTTCCTCCTCTGAAGTCCCGCCTCCTTCTACTACTTGGGCCGGCTTCCATCACGTCCTCCGCAGGCCTCTTACTACATCCCAACTGGTCCGCCTCCAATCTTTTTGCCATATCAATGATCTCCGCCAAGCTACCATCTGCTATAAACAAAAGGGACTGCCTTAGGGGATCTCGCAGTCCTTTGTAGAAGCGCTTGACATAACCTCTGTGATCCAACTCATAAGAATCTGCAAACCTTGCGAGATGCTGGAATTCCCGCTGGTATTCCGTAACCGACTTTGATCCCTACTTTAGTAGAAGAAACCTCTGATCAAGCTCATCTCGGGCCGATGTAGGGATAAAGTGTTCCAAGAAAATACCCGAGAATTCACTCCAAGTTATCTTTGTGTAGACCCAGCCTTGGAAGGTAGAGCCCTTGAGGGACTTCCACCACCTCTTAGCATGTAAGTCCAAGACGGACACCGCCAATGTCACTGCCATGTTGGCCGGGCAACGGATACCAGCCAACAACTCCTGTACCATGTCTAGCCATTCCTCTATACGTACGGCTGACTCCTTCCCAAGGTAGGCGGGAGGGGAGAGAGCCCGAAAGGTACTCAACCAGTTGGAGCTCGGGGCCTGTTGTTGCACCGGGGGCTGATGCGCCCTAAAAGCATCGAGGATGGCAGTGAGCGTCTGCCCAAACTCAGATTGTTGGAACTGAGTGGGAGTGGGTATGGAGGGCGCAGGAGTGCCTCCCATCTGCTTAACGAGCGCTGGAATCTACACATAAAACGCAAACGTATGGTCAGGTTGGCTAATCTTAGGGTCAAAGTTGGACATACTTAGCGTGAATTACATATGGGCACACCACTGCTTCCGCTAAGTCATTTTGTCCTCAAACTGACTAATCAAACGGGGGTGGCACCATTGTTGAATGACTTCTTTAGTTGAGGATCGTGGCAAACTGATACCATTTGTAAGACCGCCCCCCCCCCCTCCCGGATCCCAAAACACGGCACGACGGGGGAGGTGGGGGGGGAGGGTCTTATGCCCGGAACAGCCGCCTTGCGGTAGCATTACCACACGGGCTAACTTGTACCACAAGACGCCTATCCCGCCGGCTACAAAAATATCAATATAACATGCTAACCCAACCAAATATAAGCAAGAGAAGTCAATCCACACTAAGCATATAAGTCCAAATAGTACAATAAGAGAGAAGCTAAAACATGCTTCTACATATCAGAGTACAGCTATAGAAATTGCCCAAAAAGAGGCTACATCAAAACCTCTCAACACTCACATCTGTGACCGATGGTATCGATGGCACCGTCACTTCAGGCCCTGTCATCTTGGCCTGACTGTCCTGCTGCATAGTCTGCGGTTGCTCTTCCTGCGGCGTGACCTCCTAAAAGGAAGACATAGCAACCGTTAGTCGAAACGACTAAGTGGCTTCACATCCTTTCCTCTGGCGACTCCTCGGCACCAGGTGGAGAGAAGGAACACGGGTAATATATATATGCAAGTAAAAGAAGTACAAGCAGGTGGCAATAGTATAAGAGTAACAGTATCATGATCTAGCAAATATTTAAGAGCTATAACAACTAACAAGTATAAGTAACAGTAGCAGGAAAGTAGCTTAACTTATAAGGATGACCATACAAACTTATAAGTTAAGTATCAGGTTACATAAGGGTAACTCATCGTATAAGAGTGCCCATACAAACTTATACGATGAGGATCTTGATGTGCAATGTTATGAAATGCTATGTATGTTATGCAATGACTCACCCATGCTCACACACATGCAACTGCCATGTCGACACAGACTATAGTTCCCACTTTTCGAGCAGGTACCTAACCTCTCAGGCATCAGCTGACGTGGCCAGGCGGTAATAGTAGAACGGGCACTTCTACTACTAGGCGGGTATCCACACTACTTCACCTAGGCCTCCGTACGCCTCAACGCTAAGAACACAACAACGGAGCCCATACATACTATGACCCATCGGAAGCCTCGGGTAGATGTGCACCGAGGACTAATCCCCGAACTGACCTTGTGTGACCTAGAAGGAGCCTCGGAAGTAAGCACGAGGAACATGCCAAATCGTTCACTTGGCATGGAAGGAGCCCCGGGACATGAACACCGAGGACCAAGCCCAACCGCCCAAAGTCTAACTGTCAACTACCATCGGTGTGATGATCGGTGAGCCCGTAGACCTGTCACACTATCCTTAAACCAGGATTATGACACCGTGTGTCGACTCACACTACATGCAATTTCACACCATGGCATGGAAGGGGCCTCAGAAGAAGGCACGAGGACACAGCCCAACCATCCATCCATACCTTATCTCAACACAAACCAGACAAATGACGGTCAACACCGCACTTACATCCTTTCACAATACTACCCGTAGGGAGACGACACTCTAAGTATTGGACTACTAAACTTATTCCGTTAGTCAAACATACTCATGGCCATAATTTATTACTCTACATGACTTTCCAAATGATGACAACATAACATAATATAAACATGATGCACATATAAAGATCTATCAATCTTTCCAAATGATAACAACATATTGTAAACATGATGCGCGTATAAAGATCCATCAATCTTTCCAAATGATAACAACATATTATAAGCATGATGCGCACAAATAACAATATATCAATTTCTATCAAGTCAATTAGTTTAAATAAGCTTGCTTCACAATTTTATTATATGAAATCGGATTAATGAACTTCATCAATTATGCAACTAAAATGATTAATCATAAAAGAGTTCATCCAAGCCAAGTAACTTGCAATATTAATTCCACCGAATCCAAATCCATATTATATAAAACCCAGAATTTAGGTGCAGAGTAAATATGGACTGTAACTTCGATCGAAGATTCCTGAAGCTACAGGAATCTGATGAAGATGTGTAACCCCTCGATGGAAAGGTCTTTCTATAGGCTACAACTTTCGTATTCAGATCTCAACCCAGATTTGACATTATCCTATTTGAAATCTACTTGAAATCCGCTGCGTACAGAACACAATCTCTGCATGCAGGATTTACTGGATGTCATGTTCGTTCAGACTTTTCCGTGGCTACAGACTTCGCATGAAGACGTGCAACCACTCGTTGGAAAGGTATTTTCAAGGGCTTCCAATTTCGTGTTTAGCCGAAGGCCCAGATCTGGACATATCCTTCATGAAAATGGCCTAGAATATCGCTGCATGAGGAATATAGATTCAGCACGCATCTTGAGGCGGAATGAACGACATCGGTTCATCTTCCTCCTCAAGTCGATCCTCTCAGATTACCTCCAGAAATTCCTCCACCCTTATTCACCCTCATGAGGCATTTTGTCTTCACGAAACCAACCCCCATCTCCACATAGAAGATTGGAGAGGTTGAAGACACCACTAACCAAGAGCACAAGCCCTGGATTGGCCTCACCCTAGAGAAAGCATCTTCTCACATGTCTAGACTCTTTTGGTTCGACGTCGCGCCTAGGTATCTACAGATATAGCACCAAGGGAGATGGTAGGAAGCTCATCTCGATTACAGCGGTTCTTCCATTTCCAGCCATGGATCTCATAATTCTCCTTGGCGGCATCTTCTCCTTTTCGGTGGCGGCAGATCTCCTCCTCTAGAACTCTCTCCCTCAAACTTCTCTCTCAACAGGAGTCTCTCTCAGAAAATAGGGCCAGAATGAAGAGTGAAAATGGCTAGTGTTTTCACAGTCCATATATATAACAATAGCGGATCGTTACCGGCGGTTACAACGTCAATTCAATTCACTGACACAGGTAGGGACACGCCCGTTTCCTTACCCGTGTCCTGCTCGGGTGAAGCGTTACAAACGATTACAATGTCGATTCAATATTCGACACGGGTAGGGACACGCCCGTGTCCCATCCCGTGACGCCCGTGACACACCCGTGTTACCCAATTCTCCTTGGCAGCATCTTCTCCTTTTCGGCGGCGGCGGATCTCCTCCTCTAGAACTCGCTCCCGCAACCTCCTCTCTCAACAGGAGTCTCTCTCAGAAAATAGGGCCGGAATGAAGAGTGAAAATGCCTAGGGTTTTCACAGTCCATATATATAGCAAGAGCGGAGCGTTACCGGCGGTTACAACGTCAATTCAATTCAATAACACGGGTAGCGACACGCCCGTGTCCTTACCCGTGTCCTTACCCGTGTCCTGCTCGGGTGAACCGTTACAGATGGTTACAATGTCGATTCAATATTCGACATGGGTAGGAACACGCCCGTGTCCCATCCCGTGACGTCCGTGACATACCCGTGTTACCCCTTTACTTGACACTCGACCATCGACGAGCGCAATTCATAGCACATGGGGAATTCGTCGATCTCAGCACCTCGATCGTCGAACCCAACCAAAATCGTCGACCGGAGAACACGCCCCGGTCATGCCCATGGTCACTCCCGTGACACCGGGCGTGACCCCTATCAACTACTCGAGGATTCGTCGAACTCAACCAAAATCGTCGAACGGATGAAATTCGTCGATCTCGACACCACGATCGCCGATCTCGACACGCTATGTCGAGCTTAACTCGACACACTGACACACAGGTAGGGACATGCCCGTGTCTCTACCCGTGTCATATAATTCGTCAATTTCGACACATCTCGTCGAGTTCAGCTCGATACAATGCCACACGGGTAGGTACACGCCCGTGTCGATACCCGTGTCATATAATTCGTCGATGTAGACATGCAGTTCGTCAATCTCGACACGCCTTGTCGAGGTCAACTCGTCACAATGACACACGGGTAGGGACACGCCCGTGTCTCTACCCGTGTCATATAACTGGTCGATCTCGACACGCAGTTCGACGATCTCGACACGATGTGTCGAGTCAACTCGACGCACACGCAATCACACGGGTAGGGACACGCCCGTGTCCCTACCCGTGTCACATTCACACGAGTTATGACACGCCCGTGTCACTATCCGTGTCCTTGTCTGCACTGATTTCTGCACTCCCCACAAGTTCTGCCCAGTTTTTAGTACTCCCCTGAACCCCAGTCAGCTATCCTGACTCAAAAGACACGCATGGGGGCCTAGTGTGATTCGGGACGTTACATGTTTAGTTGCAGATGTGAAAGCATCTCAGCGTGTACAATGGCATAAGAGGCTAGCTCATCTGAACTATAAGACTATAGTCCAGCTCTATAGTCTAGAGTTAGTGAGGAATGTTCCTCAATTTAAGTGCATAAAAGAGGGTATGTGCTCAGCTTGTCAAAAAGGCAAGCAGACCAAATCCTCTTTTCATAGTCTTGATACCAAAGACTCTGTGAGGTGTTTTTACCTCTTGCATATGGATCTATTTGGTCCTATACCAGTTCATAGTTTAGGAAATAAAGTCTATACTTTTGTGGTAGTAGATGACTATTCTAGATATACATGGGTTTTCTTTTTGAGGCAGAAATCTGAAACCCCTACTGTCTTTCATAACTTTGTTAAACAAATTCAGAATGAATTTAACAATTCAGTGGTCAAAATCAGAAGTGACCATGTAACTGAATTTCAGTCTGAGTGTATGATAAGGTTTTGTGAAGAACTAGGGATTCATCAAGAATTGTCCTCACCTCGAACACCTCAGCAAAATGGAATTGCTGAAAGAAAAAATAGAACTCTCATTGAGGCTGGTAGAACTCTACTCAATGACACTTCACTCCCAGAATATTTCTGGGCTGAGGCGGTAAATAATGCTTGTCATGTTCTCAATAAAGCATCTATAACTAAGAACCACAAAAAGACTCCCTATGAGATTATGAAGGGCAGAAAACCAAACATATCCTATTTAGGATCTTTGGTAGCAGGTATTATATGCTTAACACTATCAAGTCTCACATAACTAAGTTTGCTGCCAAATCCCAAGATGGGATATTTGTTGGGTACAACAACAATAGTAAGGCATATAGGGTCTACAACTTGACTACACAAGTTGTAGAAGAATCAGTTCATGTAGTGTTTGATGAATCTGAGCTAATTAACAGCGAGTTGTCTAGCAATCCTTGTAGCTCAAAAGGTTTAAATGAAAGGTTGGATATGCTGACCATTAATGAAGATCAAACTGCAAGGTAGGATGTGGAAAATGATGGCTGCTGTCCAGGGGGAGTACAAGGTTCACAAGTTGACATTAAAGACAATGAGGTTCAGCTTGGTGAGGAAATTGAAGAAGTTCAAATTACTGATAGAATGCCTCCAACAATAAGGAATCTAAAGGATCATCCTGCATACCAAATCATTGGTGATCCCAGACATGGTGTGCAAACCAGAAGCAAACACATGAACACAGTGCTTTGCTCAAGTTTCCTGTCACAGTTGGAACCAAAAAGATTTGAAGAATCCATGCAAGACTCCAACTGGATTGATGCAATATAGGAGGAGCTGAATCAATTCAAAAGGTGTAAACTGTTGGATCCCTAGTTTGGATTTGGGCTAGGTTCACTGAGTTAGGATGTCTCTGACCCACCTTGTATAGTCAGGGTCATTGGTTGTGTCCTAGAGTCTAGGGTTTGTGATTAGAACATTATCTTGTGGACCAGCCATCCTCTAGACTAACAGAGAAACTCAAGACTTAGAGATAATTTCAGCCCAAGGAAATCTGTTCGACGTTCGTCGATCTCAGCTCAACGAACCATATTCTTTGGTCGACCATTTCTGGTCTACGATTTGAATTCTTCTCAGTCAGAGACTTTTCATATTCTAAGTCCACAATCATTCTCAGCTCAACGAATTTGGACCTTTGCTCGACGAATGATAATTGTCAGTTTGACGAAGGTTGAAGCAGAATTGACAAGTTTCCCTTGAAGACAAACTGCTATTGTCTGGTCAACGAACTCATCAAGCTCAGCTCGACGAACTCATCCAGCTCAGCTCGACGAACTCATCAAGCTCAGCTCGACGAACTCATCAAGCTTAGCTCGACGAACTGTGAACTCAGCTCGACGATTTTTGCTCTTCATTCGACGATTACAGACTAGGTCTTCTCCAGTTTTCCGTCCCTTTTCTTGGCGATGATTCCTGAGTAATTAATGCTCAATCTTCTCGGAATGTTACCGTTAGAACGTGCATTGATCATGGATTATTACATGCCGTTTTTCCATGGGACAGTTAGGGAATTCATTGATTGTCGCTTCCTTCCCAGGCCGACTGTATTTACTGCTCAAAGATTCAAATTCCGAGTGTTCTTCAGTCAGTCTTAGAAGAAGAAAAAAAGGATCAAGCAGTGACAGACACACATAGATTATTACATTCAAGAAAACTTACAAAAATTAAAAAAGTTTCAGACTGCAATCTGCCTAAGCCCGAGAACATCACTTTCAACCCTACAGGACAACTTCAGAAGGACAACAATAATTCTATCTGTCAAAGAAGTTCCTGAAGCATCTCTGGTCAAGGCAGTCAAGTTGTTTTTGAAGACCTGTCACCCTGAAGCAGTGCTCCAGATTTCTTGATCCATTCAAAATCTCAGGGGGAGCAATCTGCTGAAATCAATCCACTTGTCTTCTCAGTTGTTATTGAGAAAGAGAAGACAACATCACCCCTTTTTCATTTTCTATACAGGGTTTTAAGTCTCTTTAAAATTATTCCTGGTTGCAAGTCTCCTACCAAAAGACTTGAGGTTTTGGTTTTTGAGCACCTGAACAAAAACTCATTGGTGTCAGGCACCTGATCAAAAACTTGAGTGGATTCCTACCAGGATGGTAGAAGAGTGGATGTACCTAGGTTGGGGAACCACTGTAATTTCTTGTGTCGTCTGGTTGCCCTTTTCTTTTGTTTTTGGCTGTGTTCTGTGATTGGTTAGGTTGCTTGGCTTATTATTTTATTTGCTAACCTGTTCACTTAGGAGTACAGCAATAACTGTAAAGTTTTTTTAAGAGACCACAATACTCTATTCACCCCCCCTAGAGTATTTCAGATCTACCCTTCACTTTCAATTGGTATCAAAGGGATGTTGGTTAAACTACCACACCTTAAGAGATTAATTGGTTGTACAGGCTAACACCTGAACCATAAAGATCCCTCTTGTTAGATCTGATTGTTTTGTTTCCTTTATTAGATTTATTTCCTCACAAAAATGGCTCAAAACAAAGATTATGCAAGCATCAGACCTCCAGTATGCAATCTTAATAGATTTGTCATCTGGAAGGCAAGAATCAAACTGTACATGAACTCTATTGATGAAGATATTTTTTCTTCCATCTTGACAGGAGTACCTCCAGCACATGCAGCTTCTACAAGAATCTCTACAAACATGACTGCAGTACCTCCTCGAGATAATAATGAGGCTTATAGGAAAGCCAAGATGGTTGATGCAAAAGCCATGAACATCTTAGCTCAGACTATATCAGATGACATATTTCAGAAAGTGGTTGAGTGCACCTCAGCCAAGGCCATTTGGGACTCCCTCAACCAAATGGTAGTTGGATCAGATGATGAAAGGAAAGACAGGAGATCAAATCTCATATCCCTGTATGAGATTTTAAGAAGGATGAGGCTGAATCAGTTGCTGAAATGTACAATAGGTTGAGCTCAATCATCAATGAGCTTAAAACCTTGGATAAAGATATCACCCTAACAGAGGTGAATGACAAAATCTTGATGTGCTTCCCTAGCTCTTGGGACACAAGAATCTGGCCTATCAAAGAAGCCAGAAGCCTAAATGGGATATCAACTGAATCACTGCTAGGCAAACTAAAATCTTATGAGCAGTTGATTAAATAAAGAGAAGCAGCTGAACAGAAATCAACAAATCTAGTAAGAAAAGATCACAGCATAGCTTTCAAGGCATAAGAAGAAAGTGAGACTTCAACATCCAATGAAGAACTAATGAGACTCTTTGCAAAAAGATTTTATAAGATGGCTAGAAAGGATTTTAGAAGAAAATCATCCAGACATGATGATAAGCCAAAATTTGACAAGACGCCAACCAAGGAGGTTGTGTGCTTTGGATGTAGAAAGTCTGGACATTACATCTCTGAATGTCCAGAAAATCAGAAGAAGGAGAAAAGCAGAGAAAAAGACACCAGGAGAAAACACAGCAGCAGACCCTCCTCCAGCAAATACAAAAAGAGAGACAAAGGCTTTGTTGCTGAAACATGGAGTGATACTGAAGAATAATCATCCTCTTCCAGCTCAAGTGAAGAAGAGGAAGAAGTCAGATCCAAGGAGGTGTGCCTTATGGCAATTGATGCCTCCAAGAGCAGTTCAGGATCAGAAGGAGAATCTGAAGATGAGGCAGCCTCAGAGTAAGAGGCAGATCAAGTTCTTTCAAGTTTTAATTTTAATTCTGATTCATTTAAAATTGAATTCAAAACTATGTGTTTAGATTTAATTAACGCAGAAAAAGAAATAAAAACCCTTAGAGAAAAACTAGGAAACCTTGAATCTGTTAACTCAGAAAATCTTAAACTAAAAGATCAACTAACTTTAGCAAATGAGCAGATAATCAAATTAAAATCTGATTTATATGAGGCTAAACAACTTGAGCAAACTCTCAATGGGAGAAGTCTCAAGCTGATGGACATAACAAGCACAGTAAATGCCAGATTAAACGGCAAGCTGGGCTTGGGTGCATCATCAGGTTTGCCCCCCATAATTAAGAAAAATATACTTACAACACCCATTAAATTAGTTTCTGCCATGGGAAAAGAGAAGATAATAGACAAACCAATGTCTAAAAACAATCCAAAATCTATAGGCAAGAGCAATAAAGTCAGAAAACAGCTAATAAAAACAAGGTTCAGCAGCATTCGTCGAACTCAGATCGACGAAATGTTACTCGTTCGTCGAACCTAGATCGACGAGCGCTAAACGCAAACTTCAGTAATAACAATTTGTCTAACTGTGATCGACGAACTTTGTATGGTTTGTTGAGCAGAGGTCGACGAACATGGGGCACAGAAAATGACTACTGTCATTCTCTGAGCAGAGATCAACGATCTCAGCTCTATTTGTCGAACTCTGGTCGACGAACTTACAGAAATTCATCGAACTCAGAATGACCAAACATAAATCATTTCTCTTACAGAAATTCTAAGCCAGCTAATAAACCATTCAAACTAGTAGCTGATTGAGTTATTCCACCTAGGAGATATCACCCCTTAGGTTATAAATCTCAACCTACTTTGTCAGTTATATCTAGTTTTTCATTTCAACCAAATAAAGGACCCAAGGTAACCTGGGTCAAGAACAATTAACTTTTGTTTTTCATTACAGGAGAAGAACTGTCCAAGGGTGAGTCAGACCTGGTACTTGGACAGTGGTTGCTCCAAGCATATGACAGGTAGCAAGGACAATCTATCCAATTACAAGTCCAAGCTAGGAAAAAAGGTGATTTTTGGTTACTCAAATAGTGTCCAGTCTGAAGGATATGGATCAGTAAAGATTGGGACAGTTACTTTCAAGAAAGTAACATATGTAAGAGGACTCAAACATAACCTAGTATCCATAAGACAATTATGTGATGAAGTTTATCAGGTACACTTTAATTCTACCTCCTGTTCTATTATTAATAATGAAAACAAAAATGTTTTAATTGAAATTAGACAAGGTAACAT
Organism: Platanthera guangdongensis; assembly: GCA_039583875.1. Taxonomy (NCBI): domain Eukaryota; kingdom Viridiplantae; phylum Streptophyta; class Magnoliopsida; order Asparagales; family Orchidaceae; genus Platanthera; species Platanthera guangdongensis. The sequence continues at coordinate 248,657 of JBBWWR010000138.1, forward strand.
ATATCTAGTAGACTTTATTTCTGTACAAACTGATGTTTGTTTACTCAATATCACTAGTAACCAAAATGAGTTGTTGCATAAAAGATTAGGTCATGTAAACCTTAAAAATATAGCTAGGCTATCTAAAGACAACCTTGTTAGAGGTTTACCTTCTGGTCCCTACAAGAAGGAAAACCTATGCAGGGCTTGTCAATTAGGCAAGCAAACTGAAACTAGTTTCAAATCCATTAATAAGAGTGATTCACCTAGGATTTTGTATTTTCTTCATGTGGACCTATTTGGACCCATTGCAGTACAAAGCTTAGGAGGGAAGTCTTATACTTTAGTAATTGTTGATGAATTCTCCAGATTCAGTTGGGTGGCCTTTCTGAGAACTAAGTCAGATACATTCAAGGTTCTTACAGATTTTCTCAGGACCATACAGATTGAGTTCTCTACTCATGTTGCATTGATCAGAAGTGATCATGGCACAGAGTTTGTCTCTTCTTATGCATGAGTTCTATGAGAAGTAAGGTATCAGGCAGTGCTTCTCAGCTCCTAGAACTCCCCAACAAAATGGGGTAGCTGAAAGGAAAAATAGGACACTCATTGAAGCTGCATGTACATTGTTGGCAGATGCTTACATTCCTCTATACTTTTGGGCAGAAGCTGTAAACACTGCTAACTATATCCTGAATAGAAGCCTTATACATAAGCTGAAAAATAAGTCCCTCTATGAATTGCTTAAAGGAAAGAAACCTAAAATCACATATTTTAAAGTTTTTGGTTGTATATGTTATATTCACACAAACAACAAAAGATACATTAGAAAGTTTGAGGCTAAGGCTGAAGAAGGGATTTTTCTAGGATACTCCCAAGTAAGCAAGACCTATAGAGTATTTAATAAATCCACTCTTAAAATTGAAGAGTCAGTCCATATATCTTTTGATGAATCTAACATGTCTTATAAGGAGAAAGAGATTTCTACCAATAGCTCTTTACAGGTTCCACAACTGTGTGAGTCTATGGATGGACTAAACCATACCCAAGAGGTGTCAACCCATCCTTCTCCACAGGTTGCTGAAGACAGTGAAGAAGAAAATCAAGTGGAAGTGGCTGAAATTCCCTCAACAGCTAATAACATTCCTCAAGAGGAATTAATTATAGAAGCTGTTGCTGAACAAACTCCACCAACTGATCTTATCACACTTAGAGATCACCCTAGATCTCAAGTGATTGGAGACATTTCAGCAGGTGTACAGACAAGGCATCAAATCAACGTAGACTTGATGCATGCCTGTTTTCTCTCTCAGATTGAACCTCTCTCCATCCATAAAGCTGAGCAAGATCCCCACTGGATCATTGTAATGCAAGAGGAACTAAATCAGTTTGAGAGATGTAGAGTTTGGAATTTGGTTCCAAGACCTCATAACTACCCAGTTATTGGAACCAACTGGGTCTACAGAAACAAGCTGGATGCTCAAGGAAACATAGTGAGAAACAAGGCTAGGCTGGTTGCTCAGGGCTACAAGAAAGAGGAAGGAATTGACTATGACTAAACATTTGCCCCTATTGCAAGGTTAGAGGCCATAAGAATATTCCTTGCCTATACAGCTCACTGGAGATTCAAAGTTTTCCAAATGGATGTCAAGAGTGCATTTTTGAAAGGAGTGCTTCAAGAAGAGGTTTATGTGGAACAACCTCCAGGTTTTATCTCTCTAACTCAACCCACTTTTGTGTTTAAATTGCATAAAGATCTCTATGGTTTAAAGCAAGCTCCAAGAGCTTGGTATGAGACGTTAGCAAGCTTTATTTTAGAGCATAAATTTACAAGAGGAACCATAGATAAAACTCTTTTCACTAGACATCATAAGGACCAAATTTTGTTAGTACATATATATATATATATATGTGGATGACATCATCTTTGGGTCTACTGATCCCAAATTATACAAGAGGTTTGCTGACCTCATGCATTCCAAATTTGAGATGAGTAGCATGGGTGAGCTTTCCTACTTCCTTGGTCTCCAAGTGAAGCAGCTCCCTGATGGTATCTTCCTCTCCCAAGCTAAGTATGTTAAAGAGCTTATTAAGAAGTTTGGGATGGGTGATGCTTCAGGAATGAAAACACATATGTCTACTAATGTTGTTGTGGATTCTGATGCAGCAGGGAAACCTGTAGATTAGAAGCATTATAGGGCAATTGTTGGATCCCTATTATACCTAACAGCTAGCAGTCCTGATGTCATGTTTGCCACATGACTTTGTGCTAGGTTCCAAGTGAACCCCAAAGAATCTCATCTTATTTTCTTAAAAAGAATTTTGAGATATATAGAGTTGTCATAATCTAGGACTCTAGTATCCTGTAGAGTCAGAGTTTGAGTTAACTGGATACTCAGATGTTGACTATGCTGGATGTAGAGTTGACAGGAAAAGTACCTTTGGAACTTGCCAGTTCCTGGGTATGAGACTTGTCTCTTGGTTTTGTAAACAGCAAACATCTGTGTCTATATCAACTGCAGAAGCAGAATATATGGCTGCTGGCAGCTGCTGTTCACAAATGTTATGGATACAAAACCAACTCCTAGACTATGGTGTCAACTTAAATAATTCAACATTATTTTATGATAATACTAGTACTATTGCTATAGCATAGAATCCAGTTCACCATTCTAGGACTAAACATATTGATATAAGGCATCATTTCATTAGAGATAGTGTAGACAAAAAGAAAATTAACCTAATCCATATTCCTACTGATTTATAGAAAGCAGACATTTTCACCAAACCCTTGGATGAGAAAAATCATCTGTTCTTTATAAATCAGCTGGGAATGATCAATGAAGAAGAGTTAAATTAGTTTCTGTATGCATTCGACGAATTTTCTAGATTTCGTCGAACGGAGTTCGATGAATTAGGGAAAGTTTGAGAGATGCTTGTCGAACGGAGATCGACGAATTCTCTGTGTGGAAACAACTTTCGTCGACCGGAGATCGACGAACTTTGCTTCAGAAGATATTTCGTCGAACGGAGTTCAACGAAATATTTTCGTTTCTTCTGGATGAGATCGACGGATTATTTGTCTATAGTTTATTTCGTCGACCTCAGTTCGAAGATTTTTTTTTATTTCGTGGAACGGAGATTATCGATTCATATTCTGGAAAACCTTATATCTAGGTTTTCTTCGACCTCCATCCCGCGTTTTCTGTTCCCTTGCTCTTGATCGCCATTTTCTCTGTCTATCTTGCAGGTGATCTCAATGGCGATTCCAGCAGGAGCTCTAGCCGCAATGAAGTTTGACACTGGCTTTGATGTCAACTTCGACTCATTCCAGCACTCAGATCTAATCTTCCTCTACATTCTGGAACTTCTGCGAGAACAGAATCTGAAGAACTTGATGACCACTAGGATAAAGTTGGCCGGCACAGAAATCAGGGAATGGGTCTATACTTCAACCACTTCTGAAGACAATACCATGACACGATCAATCGCCGGTAACTCTATCTCCTTAACCCCTGTGGTTTTAACTGAAATATTTGGCTTGACAACTGGAGAGGAGGAATTGGAGATTGATTCTGCAGAGTTTACTGTGATGCTAAATTTGATGGGTTATGCTGGAGACAACCCTAACAAACTATTGAAGAAACATCTGTCTGAGCCATATAAATTCTTAGCAGATTTGGTTGGTAAAGTGCTACTCGGAAAACACACAGCACACGACTACATTACCAGACAACAGTTTCTGGTCATGTGTGTCATTCTCAACAAGAAGCAAATAGACTGGGCACAACTACTGTTTGACCTGATAAAGAAGAAGAATACCAAGAAGGAAGTCTGTTTTGGAAGGATCCTAGGGATCTTCCTCAAGGAAAAGGCTGCTGAATCCCTAGTCTCCCAGACCATATTCATTAATGCTAGTAAAAGGCTCACATGTGCCTTATTTGGCAGGTGGGAGAGGACAATCACCAAGCCCTCTAAGGCTTCTACCTCTTCCACCCAAGCTTCTGAAGGCACCAGGGCTGTTAAAGCCACTCCCACACCTGCTGAGGAGATTCATCCCACTCCACCATCTCTTCCAGCACCCCTTCCAGCAAAATAACTCACTTCCTCTCCCATTCTCTCTTCAACACCTCAATCACGGCAGCATATTCCTGTGCCTACTCCACCTCCATCTCCACCACTTGACATCACTGACATTCCATCTTCCCCTCTTCAAGCAAATCAACAACCAACTCCTCCATCTTCTCCTCATGACACATATATTCCTACACCATCACAGTCCCCACTTCCCCCACATTTATCCTCCATCCTATCTTACATCCTACCCTCAGATACTGTAATACCAGATGCCACCCTTCCATCCTCATCACCATCCACTCCTCATATACATGTTGTTCCATCCTCCATTCCATCACTAGTTGCTCCCCCCTCCACACCAAATGCAACATCCTCTCCCTCTTCCTCATTTGATGCCACTACCATATCCTCTATCCTCACCATCATCCCCCCCCCCCCTTCTGAAATCCCTTATAGCAGAGTCCATTACACCCTTGCTACCTCCATTCACTCTTTATCTGCCCAATTCTCTGCTCTTACTGCTGCCCCCTCCTCAGTCAAGGGCCTGGCCTCAGTGCCTACTGAAACCAGGCAGGGGAAATGCCTAATGATGAAGCAGCAGCACCAGCTTCAAATACCTTAGCTCCAGCAGATACTGCAGATACTCCAGTCCCCACAGAAGTATATACAGATTGTATAGATACAGATTTACTTGATACAGATTTAATTGATTTTATTGATACTGATATGGACTTCGATGAAACTGTTGGTGATTTTATCCTCAATACCACAGTTAATTTACAAGCATTGCTGAAAAGTTTTGACACTGTACATATGCAGCATCTTCCAGGAGAACTTACTAAGCCACAGTTGGCTATTGTACCTTATACTCCTCCTATCAGTCCAGCAGCTGCTATACTGATATGGACTTTGATGAAACTGTTGGTGATTTTATCCTCAATCCCGCAGTTAATTTACAAGCATTGCTGAAACGTTTTGACACTGTACATATGCAGCATCTTCCAGGAGAACTTACTAAGCCACAGTTGGCTATTGTACCTTATACTCCTCCTATTAGTCCAGCAGCTGCTAAGCAACTCTGTGACAGTTTTACAATTCTAGTTTTTGCTCCAACCTCTATAGTTATTCCATCCTCTCGAGAAGCTGTCTCAGCACCAACCTTTGTGATGGATGACTCACCTATGCTAGACCTAGATGAGCTGATCTTGGCTGATATTGAAGAAGAAAATAAGGTAGCAGTTGCAAGCTCTGTCCCAAGTACTTCTGATGCCTGTATAGTCTCCTCTTCAACTACTGCTGAAACTCCAGTTTTTGACACTTCTGCTTCTGCTACAGAAAAGGCTATCATTGATGATAAAGTATTGAAAACATTGGATTATTTATATGATAACTCTCAGGGTTCTGGCAGTGAAGATGATGAAGATGATGATGAAGATGATTCAGATGAAGAATCTGCCAAGAAGAAGAAGAAATTATTGTCAAAGAAGAGGAAGGCTCCTCCTCCTCCTGCTCCTAAGCCCAATCCAACAGCTGACACTCCCTACTACATCTTGCATAATGTTACTCCTTATAAGGGAATGCCTGCTTGGATGTGGCTATCAAAAAATCAGCAAAAGGAAAGGAAAAGAAGTAGGAGATACTCTCCTCCACCAGTTCATAGATATAGAAAAGATCTACCTCCTCCACCTCCTCCAGCAGCTGGTGCCACTGGCTCTAGCTCTAAAGGATCTGCCCATATGCAAACCTATCAGAGACATCAAGGGAGGTCCTCTGGAAGCAGTCAGCAAAGATATCAATCTTCAGGTAGTCAACAACATAAACATCACCAACTTCAGCAGCAATAACAAAATGTATATGTAGAACAGAAAGCTGACAGTCCCAAAAGACCTTATTCTCCTCCTATCCCTTTTGAGGATCCTGAAACAGCTAACACTGCAAAAATGGCCAGATTCCAGGAACTGATTGGCCTCTCACTGATTAACAAAGCAAAAGCTGAAGGGAAGGACATTTTTGGATACACAACTATGTCAAAGTATAGAAAAGAGGAACTTAAAAGGTTTGACAAAGGCAAGAAACTTTTCAATGTTGATGACTATATGAAGCTCCATCCAGAAGCTATTGTTCCCAGAGCTTCAAGTCAGAAAATGCTTGGGATAGCTGATATGAAGATGACTGCGGCTCAGGCAGCTAATCCAAACAGAGAAATCAAATTCTTAAAGCCAGGAGCTAGCAGCAGCAGCAAAGAGAAGGAAAAAGACAAATCCAAGAAAAGCAAGATATGATCTAAGTCTTTCTTTATTTTTCTTCTTGTTCTTTTGTTTTTACAACTCTTTGGTGATGTTTCTGAACAAAGCTTTTATATATATCTGCTACAAGTGTTATAAATTCTCTGTCAGATATATGTTTTTTCTGCTTTGTTTTGTTTCAGTCTGTGCCTTCACTTAGTGACCTCACCCAAATATGGGGAGATTGTTGGATCCCTAGTTTGGATTTGGGCTAGGTTCACTTAGTTAGGATGTCTTTGATCCACCTTGTATAGTCAGGGTCATTGGTTGAGCCCTAGAGTCTAGGGTTTGTGCTTAGAACATCATCTTGTGGACCAGTCATCCTCCAGACTGCCAGAGAAACTCAAGACTTAGAGATATTTTTCAGCCCAAGGAAATCTGTTCGACGTTCGTCGATCTCAGCTCAACGAACCAGCGGCGTTCGTCTATCTCAGCTCAATGAATCATATTCTTTGGTCGACGATTTCTGGTCTACGATTTGAATTCTTCTCAGTCAGAGACTTTTCAGATTCTAAGTCCACAATCATTCTCAGCTCGACGAATTTGGATCTCAGCTCGACTTGAGGTTTTGGTTTTTGAGCACCTGAACAAAAACTCATTGGTGTTAGGCACCTGATCAAAAACTTGAGTGGATTCCTACCAGGGTGGTAGAAGAGTGGATGTACTTAGGTTGGGGAACCACTATAATTTCTTGTGTCGTCTGGTTGCCCTTTTCTTTTGTTTTTGGTTGTGTTCTGTGATTGGTTAGGTTGCTTGGCTTATTATTTTATTTTGCTAACCTGTTCACTTAGGAGTACAACAATAGCTGTAAAGTTTTTTTTAAGAGACCACAATACTCTATTCACCCCCCCCCCTCTAGAGTATTTCAGATCTACCCTTCACTTTCATAAACTATGGAAGCTGGTTCCAAAACTAAAGGATCATAACATCATTGAGACAAAGTGGATCTATAGGAACAAACTGGATGAAAATGGCATAATAGTGAAGGACAAAGCAAGACTGGTTGCCAAAGGTTATAGACAGGAAGAGGGCATTGACTTTGATCAGACTTTTGCCCTAGTGGCAAGGTTGGAAGCAATAAGGTTATTCCTTGCATTTGCTGCTTTCCAAGGTTTCAAAGTATACCAAATGGATGTCAAGTCAGCTTTCCTAAATGGTAATTTGAAAGAAGAAGTCTATGTTCATCAGCCCTCAGGTTTTGTTGATCGACTTTATCCTGATTTTGTTTATATACTTAAGACAGCCTTATATGGTTTGAAACAAGCCCCTAGGGCATGGTATGAAACATTGTCTACTTTCCTCATTGAAAGTAAATTTTCAAGGGGGAAAATAGACAAGACTCTATTCCTTAGGGAGTCAAAGGGTAAGATGATCTTAGTACAGATTTATGTTGATGACATAATCTTTGGATCTACAGAAAATAGCCTTTGTAGGAAGTTTGCAAAACTTATGCAAGGGAAGTTTGAGATGAGCAGTATGGGTGAGCTCAAATTCTTCTTGGGACTCCAAGTAAGATAGACTGATGAGGGCTTGTCCATCTCACAGTCTAAGTTCACCAAGGAGTTAATTAAGAAATATGGTATGGAGTCATCCACTACCATGAGAACTCCAATGGGGACAAGTATGCCTTTAGGCAAAGATGATGCAGGAAAACCTGTAGATGAGTCTTTGTATAGAGGGATAATTGGCTCCCTCCTATACTTAACTACTAGTAGACCAGATATTATGTATGCTACATGTGTCTGTGCTAGGTACCAAGAAAGCCCTAAAGAATCTCATTATACTGCTGTTAAAAGAATATTGAGATATCTTAAGGGCACACCTAATCTTGGTCTTTGGTACCCTAAGAATAGAGACTTTCTACTGACTGGTTTTTCAAATGCAGACTTTGCAGGTTGCAAAGAAGATAGAAAGAGTGCTACTGGCACATGTCAGTTTCTAGGTGGTATACTAGTTTCATGGAGCAGTAAGAAGCAGACTAGTGTGACAATTTCCACTACAGAGTCTGAGTATATTGCTACAGGCAGCTGCTGTGCTCAGCTTCTACGGATTCAACATCAACTTGAATACTATGATCTCAAGGTAAGTAGAACTCCACTATTTTGTGATTCTACAAGTGTTATTTCTATTGCTAAAAACCCTGTATCAAATAGCAGAACAAAATATATAGAAATTAGATTTCACTTCATTAGAGAGTATGTTGAAAAAGAAGATATTTGTTTGGAATTTGTCACCACAAATAATCAAATTGCTAACATGTTTACTAAACCATTAGATGAAACTAAGTTCAATTATTTCAAAATTGAATTAGGCATGTTAAACCTAGAGTAACTTAGTAATTCTGACTAAGTAAATCAATGTCGACATATAGTAGTTAGTGTCGACACTTAAGATAAGTTGTGTCGACACAATAAAATAGTGCTGAGATAGTGGTGTCGACACTTAGAGGTTGGTGTCGACACATATAAGTTCTATCATTTAGATAGTTGTATCGGCACATACAGAAGTCTGTGTATACACACATATATTAGAGTCGACTAGTAAAAATTCTGTGTCGACACATCACAAACTGTGTCGACACATGGTGTTGTCTGACTCTGTCGAGACATTAGAATTCTGTGTCGACACAATCTCTACAGTGTCGACACATTAAGTATCAATTATCCCGCCTTTTGGCCTTCTGTGTTGACAAACCTATAAATAGGTCACAGAACAATTTTGTCGACTAAGCTCTCAACATTTTCGAGACCCAAACCTTGAGTCGACAAACCTTCATCTCTCTTCTCCTAAAATTTCTCGTCATCAATGGCGCCAAAGTTGGAGACCAACATCAACAAAGGTTATGAGTTAGTTCGCAATGCCTTTGATAGTGCGACGACTGAGATTCGAGATGTAATAACCCTAATCCAAGATAATGGTTTAGAATATCTAGTCTCCGAACCTATGAAGATCTGGAAGACAGAAGTTCTTGAATTCTATACAAAAGCAACCTTAGATTCAACTAGATTGAAGATTAGGTCATCAATTCAAGGCAGCAAGATGAAACTTACCCAAAAGTGACTGAGGAAAACACTTCAACTGCCCAAGACTCAGGAAGATGATGAAGTTACATCTTCAATGACTAAAGAAGCACTTCAATGGTGTGGCCAAGATTCCACCACTAAGATGGAATCATCAATGCAAAGGAAAGGAATGAACTCACAAGGAAACGTTCTCTCAGAAATTGTGGGCAAAGTCACTCTCTACAAACCAGGTGGACATGATAGGATCTCAGCCTACATGTTCAGCTTGATGAGCAGGATTATTTTCAGAATCAAAACTAACTGGTCTGCAGTAATTTTTGATAAGATCAAGGAAAGCCTGAAGAAAACTAATCTAGGTAGAATTCTGAGTTTGTATCTGGCAATAACTATTCCTGAAGTGCTGAACCATACCACTGGATCTAGAATAAATCACATCCAGGTGTGAAAGAGTTCTGACAAAAGATGGTTCAACACCACATAAACAACCACAACAGAAAAATAAAAAGATAACACCCAGGAAGCCTGAATCTTCTAGTGATTTAGAAGAACAAGTAATCTTCAGTTGCTCCCAAGCCTGTAGATGATAGTCAGATGCAGGGGGAGTTTATTTCAGAAAACACCATCCCACTGGATCAAGCTCAGGATGTGCCTCCTCTAGGGTGAGAAAATGAACTTTCCCCAGTTCAACAAGAAGTCTTGCCTTCAGAAAGTGCTCCTGAGAAAGAGCAAGCTGCTTTAGAGAGTGAAACAACCACTTAAACAATTCTTGAGGTAATTGGTGATATTAATCAATCAATACTAGATACTGAGCCAGATACATTAACTATGCTTCTATCTGATGTTGAATAGACAGATCATGACAACATCCCTTCACATAATATATCAATGGATGATACATCTGCCTGAGATGATATTCCATCAAATGTTCAAGCTACAGGTATTCCTCCAGTTCAACAGCAACAAGAATTTACTCTTGAGGAATTATTCCCTGATTTACAAGAAGTAAGAACTGAGGAAGTTGTGCCAAGAACTGAGGGGGAGGAGCCAGGGACTCAGGGGGAGTTGCCAAGAGCTGATAAGGAGTTGCCCTCAAGTCCAAAGGACACAGTAAATCTAGAAAGTACTTCTGAATCTGATGATGGTGAAGCATTAAAAGCAAAAAAGAGAAAACTGATGGTTTATAAGAAGAAAATCTCACACTATAAGAAAGCTTTACAGATAGCTTCCCAACCCTCAGCACCAATAGTTGATTTCAGTTCATTGTTGGTTGCTATGCAAATTAAAATGTATGAGCAAAGAGCAGCCATGGAAAAATATATGGATGAAAGCCATAAGGATCTTCAGTTCTCTTTGGCTCAAGATATAAAATCAATTAGGTTTGAGGTAAACCAGAATAAGAAGGAGATGACAGATTGCTTCCATAAAAGAGGTAATGCTATAGTTTTTTTGGCAAAACAGCAACAAGAGGAAAGGACACAGATTGATGATATAGTGGTCAAGTAAGGCTATGTCCTAGAAAATTAACTAAGGATGAATGATAATCTTACTGAATCACATAATGTGATTGTTACTGAATTAAAAAATAAAGCAACTGCATTAACTAAGGAAAGGGCTAAAGAAAAGTCAGAATTTAATAAGAAATTTCAAGAAGATTTAGCCACTTTCCAATCAGCCATTCAAGCCTCTCAGAAGCTCATCTCTACTCAGCTCAAAAAGTTTAAATCCTATTATACAGAGGGAACCGATTATCTGATTAATCAAATAAGGTTCTAAAAGAATGATCTCAGGGATCATATTGAAAGAGAAGTCATAAAGGGGGAGAGGTTGATAGTCAATGCTAGCTCAGAGCATGCCAAATGGATAACAAATGCTGTTAGAGCAACTCTGGGATATCCACGCCTATGTGATGATGACAATACAGTTGAGTCAGGAATTCAAGTTGCAGGAAATGAAGGGGGTCAGCAGGAAGTAGCTCAAATTATCTATCCCCCTTCTAACTTTGAGGAAATCCAACACCTGGTTCACCAGATGTATAGTCCTCCAGAGGCTACTAAGAATGTTATCTTAGAGAAAGTGGAAATGTCAGAAGTAGTACTGAATAAAGAGCAAGAAGCTCACCTTTCAAAGAAAAGATTTAGAGAGCAGGCTGAACTGAAGCCTGATTTTGAAAGATGGAGTCCAACCTACAGGAATATAATACTTACTGCCTGGCAAGCTGTCAAAGAAAAAATGCATGATAAAGGAAAGTGGTATTCTGAAGTGGAGTGGAATAAATATCTGCAAAGACAAGATGTTATTCAGCTGTTCAGAAGGGATCACAAGGCTAGGAGAATACCTGCTCCAACAGTAGAACCTAGTAAATACTTTCCTAAGCCTTTTCACTATTTTGAAAGGCAATGAGTCAAGGCTAAAGAACTTAAAAAGAAGGATCACAAAGGTAAGAAGCCAGCTGAAGATATTGAAGCTCCAGTACAAGCAAAGATCCAGTCTGTAAAAGGCATAGTGATCAAGGAGCCTGATCAGCCTTAGGATAGATTGACTAGATTATAAAACATTGTAATTTTTAGTTTTAACCTCCATGTAGTCTATTGTCAACAAACTATTGTGAAGTTTTAAACAAAACAATAATTCATGCTTGTTATTGTTATATCATGTTCTGTGATAATATTATTTACTTGTTTTGTTTATTTGTTTCCTTATCGGTGAATGTTTTTATACATCATATTGTTAATTTTATTATAAGTGATGTATATCATTGACTAAGGGTTATGACTTCTCCAAATAGGGGGAGATTGTTGGATACATTGGAAAAAGTGTACCAGATTTGGAGAAGCCTCACTTAACTCAATGATATGCATCAAGTTGTATTTGATGTTGTGTTGAGTTATTATGTGCAGGTTAAGAAAATGAAAAGGAAAATTTTCTAAGTATAAGTGTCGACACTTGGGAATGGCTGTGTCGACACCAAGGGCCAGATTGTGTCGACGTCCAGAATTTGTGTCGACACACAGAAAATCTGTCGACAATGCAGTGTCCACACCAAGGGCCAGATTGTGTCAACATCCAGAATTTGTGTCGACACACAGAAAATCTATCGACAACAGTGTGTCGACACTAAGGGCTAGACTTGTGTCTACATTATCAGAAGCTGTGTCGACACACAGAGAAGCTGTCGACACATTCCAGAATTCTGTCGACAATGGTATGTCGACACTAAGGGCTAGACTTGTGTCGACATTATCAGAAGCTGTGTCGACACACAGAGAAGTTGTCGACACATTCCAGAATTCTGTCGACAACGACTGTGTCGACACACAGAACTTGTGTCGACACACACCAGAATTCTGTCGACACCAACTTAGTCAAGATAAGGAGTGTTTGTGTCGACACACAGAACTTGTGTCGACACATTCAACAGAAGCTGTTTCGACAACAACAAGGCTTGTGTCGACACATGGACTATGTGTGTCGAGATATATGAAGAATTCAGTCGACATTCTCTGCTGCTGAGTCAAAGTTCAATGAAGGCTGAAGTAATACAAGTGAAGACTTGACAGCTGTCATTACTGACATTGTTGTCACATCTGTCAGAGGTGTAGGAAGACAGTTTGAAACCGGAATAGCCGGTTACTATAGATGAAGCCTATAAATAGATATGCTCTCTCAACAATCAAAGTGTGAAGAAAAAATGGAAGTGAACAACAACTTCAAGAACAACACTTATAGAACAGAGAGAAGTTAATCAAGCCAATCAATTATAATCTCTGAAGGATTGAGAATCCAGAAGAAGAGAAAGAAACAGTCAACAGATTGTAGAGAGAGAAAAACAGAAGGAGAGAAGTTCTCATCCAGTGAAGGCAGATTCTGAACAGTCTGCCTGAAGTATTCAGATTGATTTCTGAAGGAAGCTGATTGAAGATCAACTCCAACATCAAGAAAATCAACCCTACTGTGTTCAGATTCAAGAAGCTTTGAAGAAAGCTAAGTCAGGTTGATCCTTAAGAAATCAGTTCTATCAAGAACTGATCAAGAAGCCTTCAACCAATTTTCTCTCCATCTGGTTGAAGATATCAACAACTTTTCATCATTAATCTTTGTAGGATCTGTAATAGATCTGAGTGTAGGAGATTTACATCTCTGAGTTGTAAGCCTAAATTATAAAGACTGAGGTAGGGCTGAGTGCCTGAGGTAGGGGAATCTATTCCCTGAGTTATAGGCCTGTGAAAGAGGCTGAGGTAGGGCTGTTGCCTGAGTTGTAGTAGTGGGGTATCACTCTGAGTTGTAGGCCTGTAGAAGAGGCTGAGTTAGGGCTTGTTCCTGAGTTGTAGGAGTGTGGATTCACTCTGAGTTTTAGGAACCATTCTTGGTACTGAGCTGTAAGATCTGCGGATCTGAGAAGAAGGAAGAAAGTTATGCCAAATCTAGTACACTGCTAGATAGGCGAATGGGGAAAGTGGATGTACCCATCATTTGAGGAACTACTATAAAACTGGTGTGCAATCTGTGAATGCTGTGTATGTGAATGTTGTGTTATACTTTCTGCTGAATACATTGCTGCACTAGATAGAATTATCTGCCTAAGTAAGAAAACGAATTGAACCTATTCACCCCCACTCTAGGTGTTTAGAACATCTTGAAACAAATTCTTTCAGTATCCATAGTATTACATATAAAATTTTTAATAAGAAATTCCTGGTGGTAGAAGTGTCTATCAATATTGTATTTGATGAGACAAGCATGCTTCATAGCAGCTTATCTAGTGTTGTTGGTGTAGATGTAGGTAGCAGGTTGGAAGAACTAAGCTTAGAATAAGCGGTCAAGGAAGATGCTCCAAACTCAGTCAAGGTCGTCGATCCAAGTGTGGTTAATGAAGAATGACTAGATGAAGAACTACCTTACCCTACAGGAGATGAAATAGATGTGGCAGAACCTGTCGGTGGGAGAGGAAGAAATATAGCATTCAGACACCTAAGAGATTACCCCACTGATCTGATCATTGGAGAGCCAGATGATCGTGTTAGAACCAGAAGAGGTATTGCTAACGAAGTTCTTCATCTTAATTTTCTATCTCAGGTTGAGCCAAATAAGTTTAAAGAAGAAAACAAGGATGCCTCTTGGATAATGGGCATCTAAGTGGAGCTCAATCAATTTGAAAGATGCAAGGTTTGGGAGTTGGTGCTCAGACCCAAAGGACAGAACTTGATCGGTACAAAATGGGTATTCCTAAACAAGATGGACGAAAATGGAGTGATTATAACGAACAAAGTCAGGCTTGTAGCTCAAGGATACAGACAAGAAGAAGGGATCAAATTCGATCAGACATTTTCTTCGGTGGCTCGACTCGAAGCAGTCATGTTGTTTCTGGCATATGCTGCTCACAAAGGCTTCGAGGTCTATCAAATGGACGTAAATTCGACATTTCTCAACGAAGATCAGAAAGTGGAAGTATACGTAGAACAACCACCAGGTTTTGTCAACTCTACTTACCCTGATTATGTTTGATTTCTGAACAAAGCCCTTTATGGCTTAAAACAAGCTCCTCAAGCTTGGTATGAGACGCTGTCTAGCTTTATTTTTGAGAACAAGTTCACAAGAGGAAAGATAGACAAGACATTATTCCTTAGGGACGTAAAAGGCAATATTTTGTGAGTGCAAATCTATGTTGACGATATTATCTTTAGCTCTACGGAAGACAACCTTTGCAAGAAGTTTTCTAAACTTATGCAAGGGAAGTCTAAATTGAGCAGTACGAGAGAGCTGAAGCATTTCTTAGGACTTCAAGTGAAACAATCTGAAGATGGAATTTTCATCTCTCATATGAAGTTCACTAAAGAGTTACTTAAGAAATTTGGAATGGAGAACGTAACCTCGATGAGGACTCCAATGGGTTCAACTATGTCTCTAGAAAAGGATGAGAAAGGGAAACCTTTTGATGAAACCAAGTACAGAAATATAATTGGATCTTTGCTCTATCTTACTGCCAGTAGACCCGACATAATGTTCTCAACATGTGTGTGCGCTAGATTTCAGTTGAAATGAAAGGAATATAAGTACATCATTGCAAAGTGAATTTTAAGATATCATTAGGGTACACCAAATCTTGGCTTATGGTACCGAAGAAGTAATGATGTCAAGCTAATTGGATTTTCATATGCAGATTTTACAGGTAGCAAGGATGACAGGAAAAGCACTTTTGGGACATGCCAATTCCTCAAAAGAAGGCTTATTTCATGGAGCAGTAAGATGCAGAATTTGTGGCAACTCCCACTACCGAGTCAAACTATACCTCTAAGGGTAGATATAGCACACAGCTTCTCTGGATCCGGAATTAGCTTGAGTATTATAACCTAAAATTCAACGAGATTCAGATGTTTTGCTGCTCCTCCAGTGCAATAAAGATTGCAAACAATCCAGTATCTTACAGCCGGACAAAGTACATCGAAGTAAGATATCACTTCATTAGAGAGCATGTGGAGAAAAAGGATATAGCTCTCAGCCATATTCCGACGGATAAGCAAGTTGCAGATATATTCACAAAGCCACTAGACGAGGCCAAGTTCTCGTTTTTCAAAATAGAACTGGGCATGCTAAATAAGGATTCGTGAAGATGGCTAAGAAGACAAGAATTCACTCGGGAAGTATTTCACTAAGCAGAGAAATGTGTCCAAGGAAAATTCATTGGATATCACTCATCGGACCTCGACAATTTGTCGAAATGCTACTAGTTTTCACGATGAAACTCAATGAATTTGGTTCAGCTTTCGTCAAAACTCGTTGAATTGGAATTAGGTGAGATTTTTTTCTTCAATTGTATCTGAAGAGCCGAGATTTTCAGGTATGTGTGTTTCCCTATTTTTATATATATATATATATATATATATATATATATATATATATATATATATATATATATATATATATATATATATAGTTCTAGGGGCAAACAGTATCTATTTCCTTGAAAGAAGCCTTCCCATCTCCGTTGATTCCTTCCCGACGATTCGACTTCCGTGAATAGCTCGTCATCTTCTTCCCCGTCAATTTGATTCCACACAAGCCATCCCAGCAAGTTTCATAGTTGCAGTAGAGTTTTCAGTCTTTCAGAGATCTTCCCTTCTCCATTCGATTACATTGTCAGCACCCACAGTTCGTCTAGAGTCATTTTCTCACTTCTTGGTTCTACATGGCTCCTCGATGCACCAGCGGCTTGCTAGGCGGTGGAGAATTGGTTCGAACTGGGTTTGCTTCAGCTTCTGATTGAAAGTCTTTAATTCGAAGGTAGCTAAACATCTCGAGGGGGAGGTGAATAGGTTTTCTAGTCTTTTAATATTTTCTTTGACTTTGTGTGATGTGGGTTAGCTAGGTTAACTTGCTTTCAAGACAATCCACAAAAGCACACATAATATTTATAGTGGTTCCCTGGATTATGGGTACATCCGCTCTCCCTCACCATTCTTACATCTTGTTAGACAAGTCCCCTTCTCAAAAACTCGACTCCTTAGAGCTTACAACATAGATCCCTCAAGATCTCTTAATCTTCTCCAAGACATACTGCTTAAGCATAAATCCATACCGCAGAGCAAGCTTGCTCATACAACTCAATGATCAAAGGATCACCTTCAATAGGCTTCAGGCGCCATTTGTCGTGTTCTGTAGCTTTCTCGCAAAGAATTTGAACTCTGTTGACTTTTGTTGACTTTTACTGACGTCAGCATCTGTGGACTTAGCCAAATTCTTAGATTCAATCCATGCGTTGAATGAATTGCTTTCACTCAACGAATCTGGACTTAGTCAAATTCTCTACACCATCAGGTGTTGAGTGCGTTGAGTGAACTGGTTTCACTCAACGAATCTGGACATAGCAAAATTCTCTGCCTTGCTTAGGCGTTGAGTGAATCTTCATCACTCAATGCCTCTGTACTTAGACAAATTCTACTGCACTGTCAGGCATTGAGTGCGTTGAGTGAATCTTCATCACTCAATGCCCCTGGACTTAGCTGCAACTTTCTTTTTTTCTGCTAGGCGTTGAGAGCGTTGGGTGAACCTTTATCACTTAATGCATTTGTCCTTAACCACTTCTCTGTAGTCTGCCAGCTTGCTGAGGCATTGAGTATGTTGAGTGAGCTGTCCTCACTCAATGCTTCTGGACTTAGATAGATTTTTCGGTCTATCTCTTTACTTAGGCTTTGACTGATTGTTCCTCTATTAATGCCTTCTGCTTTGTCGTTGAGTGAGCTGTCCTCACTCAATGATTCTGGACTTAGCCAGATTTCTTGACAGAATCTTCAACTTCTTGAGCTTGTCTCAATGCTTCTTGGTATATATCGTTGAGTGAACTAGCTTCACTCAATGCCTGTGGACTTAGTTGATTTTTCATCTTGCCCATACTGAGTATTTGACAAACTCAGCTTTACTCAAAAATTCCTGTTATATAGCATTGAGTGAACTGCCTTCACTCAACGCCTTTGTACTTAGTCATATTTTTGTCTTCCAAACTACTGGGCTTTGACATTCCAACCCTTACTCAACACTTTTTGGCATCTGGCGTTGAGTGAACTGCCTTCACTCACCGCATGTGGACTTAGGAGATTTTCGGCCTTTCCATCATCCTTCCTTGGCATCTATCATTGATTAAACTATCTTTACTCAATGCCTGTAGACTTAGATAGATTTCTGCCGCTCCACTTCTCTATCTTGTGACCACCTGTCACAACCACTTTGAATACCTGTCCAATCAGTATAATAAGAACAAACCTGCATGCATGAACTTGAACATACATCAAATACAACTATGTGTATATCATTGACTTGTTTGACTTTTACAAATCTAGGACATTGTGAGCAATGGACCCAATAATCTTCCCTATTTGAAGAAGTCAAAACCCTCAAACAAAATCTTGAGTCAATGATATACAGTAATTTAAATGTAATAAATTTTATCTTCTTACTCCTGGATTTTTTCTCTTGTCGGGTTGCATATGTTTACCAAGAAATATTTTATTCTCATGACAAACAGAGCAACTATAGTAAATTGATATTTGCTTTGAGTCTAAAATCATGAAGTAGCTATAAATAAAATTTAAATGTAATTAAGCAAAGAACCACAAAATTGAAAATAATTAAAATTAAAAAGAATAATTGCTAAAAATATTGCTCTAAATAAATTAGATTCATAAGATATTTCTTAAAATTAAATCACCAAAAAAATTAAATCTAACTAACTATGAAAATAAAATATTAGCAAATTCGAAATAATAATAACATTTATAAATAACCTCAAACTAGATTTTTGAAGATAGCGAAAAGCTAAGCAAAAGGTTCATTGGAAACATATACTTTTTTTTGTTTTTTTCTAAGTTTTTTATATTTTAAGATTTTTCTTATTTTGAAATATAATACTAATACTAAAATAAAGAAAACTTAAAATCCTAATCCTAATTTTTTGTTAATTTTTTGATTTCCGGTGGTCTATCCTGTGAAAGACTCGCAGAGGTACTAGGAGATATGATGTCATGAAAGCCAAATCTCCTTTTCCCAGAAATTAATTTTCGATTTTCTAATTTTTTGAAATTTTTGGGTTTTCTATTTTTTAAAAAAAAAATTCTTTTTTGAAAAAGTAAAATAAAAACCTAAGACGCACCCTCATACTTAAAGTTAAACATTGTCCCCAATGTTTAAAACTAAGTATGAATGATAAAAAAACTACACATTTTTTTAAAAAAACATTAAATACTAAAGCATAAAAAAGATAAGCAATGAATGTCTCTCAAGCACGCTTTCTTTTATCATCTTTGACATAGACGATTAAGGGTTAGCTAAATGGATATTTGAAAGAGAAGTGTACATGGAACTCCCATAATTCTCGCAGCGGGGAACAGACTGAAATTCGTTGCCCGACAACTCCTATGCTGACTTCTTGATTCTTTGTGTTCTTCGTTAGTTTGAAATTGTGAATCAAAATTACCTATACATGTATGGGGTAATTTGGATTGCTGAAGATGAGCAGGAAATAGATCGGTGAAGACATTTAGTTGCAACGGTCCATTATCTAAATAAAAATCATTAGTATTAAAATAATAAAAAAGAAGTGAATCAAAAAAAATTTAACATGGAGGAATTTCTTGTGAAATTATAGGATTAAATGTCGGTTGATCATTTTCAAAAAATAAAATGCTATCCAAAAATTCTAAAGAAAAATAAAAATCATGGGATAAAATATTTTCAAGAATTTTATTATCAAAATTATTATAAAGTTTTTAATGAAAATTGGAGTGACATTGGGCGAAGATTAAGAAGAAAAATGTTCAACTTCTGTTCGCCTGGTGCCTCCATGATGTATTCAAATTCTTTGTAAAATTCTCTTCTTGATTTTGGGAAAAAGTATTTGATACTGGATTTGAAAAATTCAAAAAATTCCCAAGAGTGTTAGTAGAAGAGTTTTGCGACACTGAGAGGGAGGATTGAAAATCTTGATTGAATGAATTATCTTCATCGCTCCGAAAATTATTCGGGTGATCTTGCCACCATGAATTGTCAATGTCGAAGGATGATGAAAATTCATTAAAATTATTTTTATTACTATTAGAAAATTTATTTTTATAATAAAAATCATTTTCATTATAATTATAAAAATTATTTTCATTAGAATTTTGAAAATTATTTTCAAAACAAAAATGTTGAGAATTTGAATTATTTTAATTAAATGAATTTTTTGCATAAGAATTAGGAAAATTATTTTCATAAGAATTATAAAAATTGTTTTCATAAGAAAAAATATTTTCATAATTTTTATAAAAAGTATTTCATTATTAAAAATTTGAGAATTAGAAGTTTGAAAATAATAATCATTTTGATAGGAATTTTGAGAATAATTGTTATAATTGTATTCTTTGAAAAATTTATTTTGCTTAAAATTATAACATTACCCAACTTTATAATTTACACCACAAAATTTACAAATAATATTGTCCTTTCTTGCGGCTTCCAAAATATTAAGTATATTTTTAAGCGCGTCAACAGTAGCGGCTAATTGGGATAATATTTTTATAAAAAGAGAACAACCGTTACTTAAACAGGGCATTGAATTGAAAATGTGATACAAGAAGCAAGAACAATTTTATTAATCTAAAAAATAAGAAGTACACTAAGAATTAAAAATGTGATACATGAATTGCAAATGTGATACATGAAAATTAAAACTACACTAAGCAAAAAAAACAAGAAAATGAAGCTAGATGTGGACCAAACAGGGCTGGAATTGGACTCTTTGAGATTTAAAGCAGCTGGCTTTAAATAGGTGAAAATCCGGTTACACGCCCACGCCTGTGACCTGGGGGCATGCCTGAGTGTGATTGTTGTAGCGAGTCGGGCGCAATCTGCATTTACTTTGGGCATCATGGGCATTCCACGCCCCTTTGCCACACCCATGACTGGGGATCGTGACCTAGGAAAATGTCTTATGGAAGGAAATCTCGACGGGCTAGCGTATAACGGTTGATCCGTGGATAGTCACATGCACGACCCTTGATTGTCATGAGTGTCTAGGCGGGATCAAGGGCATGATAGGCGATTGAGCTCGCACTACAGCAAAGTCTCTATATGGTGACATTTTTTTATAACTTTTGTGACAATTTTAAAGCATCACGATAGTTTTCGTGACATTTATAAAAATGTCACTAAATCCTCACGATTGTGGCCGTCACCAGTGGTGGAACTAGGATTTAAATTCGACCCGGGCACCATAGCAAATGACTGTAATAAAAAATGAAATCCATAAAATAATGCACTTCACATTGTTAATAAAATCAAAACATTGCATAAACGAGAAATTTATAACTGACCACAATATATAATATAGTAAAGCTAAACATTACATAATTAATGTTTTTTGATAGTAAAGTGTTAAAAAAAAGAACTTACAAATCAAAAAATCACTTTTTTGGGGCACATGTTTTGAAAATGCTGAATAATTTCTTCATTTATAATGTTGTCAGCAATATCTTTCTCAATATATGCTATCAGACAATCATTCATTCATTTATCTTCCATTCTATTCCCAAACAATTCTTTATAATCTTCATGACAGAGAACATCTTTTCCACAGTAGCAGTTGCAACTGGTGGAAGACAAGCCAATTTCAAAAGTCGATGCACCAACTGGTAATGATCATGTTTTTTCACCTCCACTAATTTTGCAGTAAGCTCAGTTATGTCATTAACTTGTGAGAATTTCTCATTAGAACGAACACCAAAAATATAGGTATCTAGTTGTCCATCTAGTAACTGCAAGTCTAATTGAGAAAAATCACTTGATAAAATCTTCTTATAGAATCATGAAGATTAATATTGTATGATCTTATAGGCTGTCTCAAATCCGGATCTGAAGGTAAATCCTCAAGCTTAAACTCAACTCAAAGTCTCTTACTATTTGTGACTTTTGACTCATGTGCGCCTACTTTCAAAAAAAAACTTATCCTAAAAATGAATAACAAAAAAAAAATTCTTCTAAATATGAGAGAAACATTTACAAATAAGAAAAATAAATAATAACATTCATTACCATATTGAATTGTTGAATGTTGTAGATTTGTAGTTATTTGAGATTTGTGAAATCCCCTCCTTACTTCATCTTGAAAAATGAAACCCATGTACAATCATGAATCATCTAATCTAACAAGAATATCTCTCAAGACTCAAATGATTAATACTCAACAAATTGTAAGACACAATATAATTTATACAAACAAAAAAAATTAAAACAATAGCTTTCATAATAATAGAAAAAAACAAAATAATAGCCTAACAAAATTATAACAATAGCAGGCAAAATAGTTTGTGCCAATATTTATTCATGAATCTGAAATTTTTTGGCTACAAATCTGAAATTTATTGGGTACAGATTTGAAATTTTTTAGGTACCATGTTTAAGTTCTGAAATTTTTTGGGTACAGATCTAGAATTTATTCATGAATCTGAAATTTTTTGGGTATCCTGTTTGTGCCAATTTGAAAAAAAAAGCTTCGGCTATAGCCTATAACCATTTATTGTAAGGATTCAGACGGAGAAGCTCGATCGATAGCTTACAGAGTTAAAGTTACAGTAGCTCTATCGATTTCAGGCCCGTGCCCCACCGGAAAACTGAAAAACCCATAGAATCATCTAAAAAATGAATCAAAACAATATCTTGCAGTTACAGTCTAGCAGAGTAGCAGGAATCAAACGGAGAAGCTCGATCGATCCCCACCGCGTCGCCAGCCCCTCCGGCCTCTTTTAAAGACTCTGTCTGTCCCTTTGTCCGCCCACTCTGCCGTATATCGGCTCCGCTCCGTGTCAAATCACTGCCTTCGCCGAATTGTCGAGCTCGCAGACGCACATCCGCTCCTTGCAGTTCGCAGTTCGCACTTCGCAGACTCGCGCCGCTGAGTCTGGGAAAAAACCCTATCGATAGAGGATATATCCCGCGCGGGCCGGCTCCTGTAGATGAATCGCGAAAAACACACCCGGGCACGTGCCCGGGTGTGTCTACACATAGGTCCGCCCATGGCCGTCACCGTAGCTCATTGTGACGCTTTCAAAAAAACGTCGTGATTGGAATGTACTATATCGTGAAGTTTTTTTTTTCAAAAAACGTTATGCTTGACAATTGCTCTATGGTGACATTTTTCCAAAAAAAACGTCATAATTGACAGTTGTTTTATCGCGACACTTTTTCAAAAAACAATTATCATGATTGATTGCTCTATCGCGACACTTTCAAAAAACGTCAAAAAATAAAAATTCTACCACGATTTTTTTTACAAAACGTCGACGCAATTAAAAATCTATTATAACATTTTTAAAATTTTAAGGAAAGAAATTTTAAAAAATTGAAATTTATGATAATTTAAACTCTAAAAATTAATTTAGCTTCTAAAATGTTAATTAAAATTATAAATATTATTTTTAATATATTATTTTTCATATTTTAAATATTTTTCAGAGTAATACTAAGCTATATTGAGAGAGATTTGCAACATGTTGTCCAATTCATCATTATTATTGAATTGTATAAACATGCAAAAGATCATATTAATGATAAACAAACTTTTCCAAGTAGCATAACTTGCAAAAAAAATATAATCATTCAATATATACATTGTTTTCAATACAAAAAAACAACTGAAACAAAACAAGCACTATGAGCTTTCAAAATTTTCTTCATCATTAGCTTCATTAACATTAAAACAAACATGATAAGCATTCAACTTCATTTGTACACCATTTCCCACATCATCTTTTCAAACTTTAAGTATAACAAATATAATTGATCAATTGCTTGCATAACAAACAAAATTGAAACACAAGATTAAATATTTTTTCTAATTGCATGTAAGGTTAACATAAATAACTTGAAAAACAGTATAATAATATGAAGAAGAAAATATAAAGAGCCCACAATATGTATCCATAAAATGTTGGCAGCAGTTTTAACTAAATTGGTGGCAACAGCGCGTGTGCCAAACTGCTGGCAGTAGTTTGTGCCAAACTAGGCACAAACTATAGCCAGCCATTTGTGCAAACTGCTACCAGCAGTTTGTGCAAACTGCTGCCAGTAGTTTGGCTTGTTGACACAAACTGCTGCCAGCAGTTTGTGCAAACTGCTGCCAGTAGTTTGGCTTGTTGACACAAACTGCTGCCAGCATTTGGCACAAACTGCTGCCAGCAGTTTGCGCAAACTGCTGCCAGCAGTTTGCGCAAACTGCTGCCAGCAGTTTGCGCAAACTGCTGCCAGCAGTTTGTGCAAACTGCTGCCAGCAGTTTGTGCAAACTGCTGCCAGCAGTTTGTGCAAACTGCTGCCAGCAGTTTGTGCAAACTGCTGCCAGCAGTTTGTGCAAATTGCTTCGAGCAGTTTGTGCCAAACTGCTTCGAGCAGTTTGTGCCAGCAAGCCAAACTGCTGCCAACAGTTTGCACAAATTGCTGCCAGCAGTTTGTGCCAAACTACTTGTCCAGCAGTTTGGCTTGCTGGCACAAACCAAAATCATAAATAAAAGGCATGTTAGATCTCCACTAGACAGCCAAAATCTTATCATGTTCTAAAGCTGATTTGGTATCAAATCTTATGTTTGCATCACAATATCTTCAAATCATAAATAAAAGGTAGATGCAATTTAAAGAAAAACTAATTTGATGTTATTCAAGATAATTTAAGCACCACAACTATCAAGTGGAGGACTTGCTTTTATCGTAGGTATGGTGATTAGACATTTTCAAGTTGGATATATAAAGAAAGGCAGCCCTGTGGACAAAGCATCCTCGCGTAGCGAGGGTCCGGGGAAGGCAAACTGCTGGCAGCAGTTTTTGCCAAACTGTTGGTCCAGCAGTTTGTGCCAGCAAGCCAAACTGCTGCCAGCAGTTTGCACAAACTGCTGGTCCAGCAGTTTGGCTTGTTGGCACAAACCAAAATCATAAATAAAAGGCATGTTAGATCTCCACTAGACAGCCAAAATATTATCCTATTCTAAAGCTGATTTGGTATCAAAGCTTATGTTTGCATCATAATATCTTCAAATCATAAATAAAAGGTAGATGCAATTTAAAGAAAAACTAATTTGATGCTATTCAAGATAATTTAAGCACCACAAATATCAAATTGAGGACTTGCTTTGATCGTAGGTATGGTAATTAGACATTTTCAAGTTGGATAGATAAAAAAAGGCAGCCCTGTGGACAAAGCATCCCCGCGTAGCGAGGGTCCGGGGAAGGCAAACTGCTGCCAGCAGTTTGTGCAAACTGCTGCCAGCAGTTTGTGCCAAACTGCTGGTCCAGCAGTTTGTGCCAGTAAGCCAAACTGCTGCCAGCAGTATGTGCCAAACTGCTGGTCCAGCAGTTTGGCTTGCTGGTACAAACCAAAATCATAAATAAAAGGCATGTTAGATCTCCACTAGACAACCAAAATCTTATCCTGTTCTAAAGCTGATTTGGTATCAAAGCTTATGTTTGCATCACAATATCTTCAAATCATAAATAAAAGGTAGATGCAATTTAAAGAAAAACTAATTTGATGCTATTCAAGATAATTTAAGCACCACAATTATCAAATTGAGGACTTGCTTTGATCGTAGGCATGGTAATTAGACATTTTGAAGTTGGATAGATAAAAAAAGGCAGCCCTATGGACAAAGCATCCCCGCATAGCGAGGGTCCGGGGAAGCCCCCCCCCCCCCCCCCCCCCCCTCCAAGAGGGTGAAATTTAGCAAACCTTACACCGCATTTATGCAAGAGGCTGCTTCTAGGACTCGAACCTATGACCTCAAGGTCATACGCCAACACCCCAACCGGTGCGCCAAGGCTCCCCTTCAAGTTGGATGAATAAATAGAAAAAATATTTGAAAATATAATTTCAAGTCCAAATATCTTGATTAGTAAAACAAAATTATAGGACTTGCTCTAATATTTTGGTCAAGTGGTCTCGCCAAAACAAAATATCTGCGGAATGATATGAAGCATAAATTTATAAAGCATACTTGTTATTCTTATATTATAAAGAGTAACTGCACGATCAATTTATGATTTTCAAATCAGATGGCTATATTGTGTTTGAATTGTCATCTTTTCCATGACTGGAGATATTGCAAATTTCAATTAAGTCGGCAAAGATATATGCATCTCATTCAGCATAGGATGATGTAGTAAGGGAGTTCAAGGAACCAATCATAACCTGTTACGACATCACTAACCTCCATTATGCCCCAACATCTGATCAGAGGAATGAAGTGTCAACAACTCCCGCTGGCTTTAAAGAGATCGAAGGCAGTGGATTGTTTTCATGAGTTTCATGTCAGGTAAATCTATGGTTTCCGAGAGGTCAGCTAACCCACTTCGCCAGCATGAAGAAAAGGTTGTGTGAAAACCACACTTAAATCTGAAATTGGGACCTTGTGAATCCTTGTGGGTGTCATGAACGTTCATCAGTCGCAAGAAGAGGTCGGGTCGACGGAGCTTGACCATGTTACAATTCTATCTTTTTTTCATTGATTTTATTTGTTACTTTTTTGTCAATTTAATTAATCTGCATCTATTTACAGCACGGGTTGGTCTGAACCACACACACTTGATTTACATTGGAATTTGCATTTATATGTGGGCTCTCGTTGAGATCGGGCTTGTAATAATAATTTTAATTCTTAGTTCATTGAGGTCTAGGGCTCCCACTCTTTCCCCCCTTCATCCCAAGCACGACAGCCGCCCATCAGAGTCGAGCACCTCTCCCACTTGTGCCAACACCGGGCTTCTCCCACTGCTGCGCTCGTAGGACGCACATGTGCATCTAACAAGAAGAAGACTGCTCAAATGCACGTGAGATGAAAAACAGTGAAGGGAGTTCTATGCACAGGATGCAGCCGCATCCCATGAGTCTGCATACAGACGCACTGAGGACCTCCAAACTTGGTTGTCGCAACTTGCCTTTAGCCCATGTGATGGGTACATTCCTCCGTCTTTGTTCTTCCGTTGATGCCCCCACTTCAAATGTTGCAAGAATGCTCCAATACCTCAACCCACTGGCCGACAACAGGATCTCGCGGAAAACATCACGTCGTACCTTCCTTGTCTCCTTCCTCCATTGCATCCCACCCTATGACCCAATCCTATGCACGGTCTGTGATAACTTGGTATCAGAGATACTTGCACTATTTCCTTGATATTAACCGTTTAATAATATCCTTGCAAGTTTGTAGAGCCTTATCATCTTGGAGTGTGCTACGTAAAATGTTAACATAGGCTTCCAGAGCCTCTTTATACGGACTCAGCTTGGAGAGTATAGCACCTTTACGATGGTAAACACGATCATCTTTAGAATCTTGATCAATAACTTCATTAAATGCTTATAGAGCATCTTTATACTGATTCATAATTATCCCCATTGTTGGCGAATGGATACTCCTCTTATCTATAAGGTTGTACGTTCCTGGTATGTAGAGGTCACCCAATTTAAAGATAGGATGGTAGAACTTAATCAGCAAATTAATTGAATCCCTTTCCATGTGAAAGATAATTTATTTGTTAAATGGTTAGAAAATGGTAAAGATTGATCAATTAGCCGCAATAAATTTTGGGGCACACCTTTACCTATATGGAAATCAGATGATCCAGCCTATCCTAGAATTGATGTATATGGTTCAATACAAGAATTAGAAGAAGATTTTGGAGTAAACATAATTGATTTACATAGGCCCTACATCGATCACTTAACTCACAAAAATCCTTCTGATCCAACCGGTAAATCAATGATGAGGAGAATTGAAGATGTATTTGATTGCTGGTTTGAAAGTGGATCTATGCCTTATGGGTAGGCCCATTATCCATTTGAAAATAAAGAATGTTTTGATGTAATCTAAATTCTCAAACTCAGTGGCGACGATGAAGACATTCCATCGCAGTTCATAACACTCTTAATCTCTCAGTAGATTACTGTCTTAAAGTTATTAACCAAGTTTCAAGAGGGAATTTTTGTTGCACTTGCGATTTGAATCTTAATGTACTTAAATAGTTCCACATGCAAAGTGTGCATAAAATAACCTATGGCAAATAAATACAATTGCGAATTATTATTGAGATTAGGTATGCACAGGCTTATTTAAGAGACCCAATAAAAATTTCATGATTGTTACACCTTTCAATATAAGTCATTACAGAGGGTAAAATTGAATATCATAATCATTTTTCATTCAATTGAATCTCAAAAGAAATAGAAGAAGCGAGAAACAAACCTTGATTCGATTGATATTTGTAGTAGGAGATGGTGTTGGGGTGTTGTTAGGGTAGTCTCATTTATATTTGATTTGAATAGAAGCCATCATTCTCAAGACTGCACACATAATAAATATTTATAAAACAATTC
The DNA here is from genome assembly GCA_039583875.1 of Platanthera guangdongensis. NCBI lineage: Eukaryota > Viridiplantae > Streptophyta > Magnoliopsida > Asparagales > Orchidaceae > Platanthera > Platanthera guangdongensis. The sequence goes on from JBBWWR010000138.1 coordinate 276,899, forward strand.
TAATTAATCCAAACATTATTAACTTGATTTAAACACAATTATTACTTGGTCTGGTGATAGATGTATCCTTGCCCCACTGATGTTCCAGATGAATCATCCTAGAATTTTGCTGTGACCTGTCATCCATAAGACGATCTATGGTCTTTTGCATGATAGACATTTGTAATTTCAATTGTTCAATCTCCCGCAACTCTTCTGGATTTGTATGTTTCAAGCTAGTTGTTCTTGCGCGGCGTGAAATCAGGGTATACCTGAATCGCAGTGACACCAATCCCATACCACGACATCGGCCATAATATTCTGGTCCAAATGTAGATCTAAAAGAGAAATAAAAAATTATTGTACAATACTCTAAAATGAAATAAAGTGTTATGTTTTTTACCTAAAAGCACCTTCATGAACTTCATTTATTGGTATGTCGGGAGGATGCTGCGATATTTGTTCCTCTATAGCCTGGTCCAAGGCAACCTAGAAAAAAGTACACAAATGAAATCTCAGTAAACAATTTGGATATTATTTTAATGTTTAAATAATTAAGCTAAAAAATGAAACACGTACTTTTTTTGATATTGCATCATCATTTCACCAAAATTTTCCCATTTTTCTTGCTTGTGCGACTATCTAAGAATAATTCAATGCGAGTGGCTCTCTGCCCAATTCAATTTCCTTAAAAAATAAACTATTTAGCTTTATGCAATAAAGTAAGAAACAAAAACGATAATATTATATATATGTATATATGTATACCAAGTCTTTCTTTCGATTAACAAGGGTCATCCGTCCAAGAGTATGTCACCAGTATGTTTTTGGCGACATACTTTATTTTTTTCATTTATAATCTGCGACATCAAAAAGTTATACTCTCAAACTTTTAATATATTGGAAATTTATACAAAAAGTTGGAAGAAAAATAAAGAAAGTTATATACCCTTCCTTTTTGCAGAATACCAATATTTCACAATATCAACAAATGCTCTCCGGCATATATCTGTAGGAACCACTCGTGC